>VZRU01020354.1:837-45780 GCA_013398155.1 Pedionomus torquatus | reverse complement strand
CAATGGAGGCGCCCATTCACTTCTCTCCTGGCTGCTGGCCGCCTGGCTCTCCACAGGACCCTTTCACAAAATCCTTTAAAATTTGGCTGGTGGAAAGGATGGGCAGGTGCAGGTGCTGGCCGAGAAAGTGAGAGATTCGGGAGCAAGTGGTGACGGAGGGCGTTGCAGGACCTGCGCCCTTCAGCATCCGTGGGGTGGTGAATCAGTGCTCCTGCATCTTACCACAGAATTGGCTGAATCCTTTCTGAGGGATGAAGGGCCATGGAATTGGAGGAGAAGAGTGTTTGCGAGGCCCTGTCTGGATCTCCTCTTTGGCTGCACTTAAGAGAAGGGCTTCTCTTCCTACCAGTTGTCTCTAGCCTGGTGTTAGACTGCCTTGCCGCCAGGCACTTTATTTTGTCCTTCATTTTCCTAGATCTCTACTGGTGCGATAGAAACCTGCCACTGCTTGTCCTCTCTACAGCAGACTAGCCAGCGAGCTAATTCCTCTTGTTTTGTGTATTTAAATACCTTACAGCCCACATTCTATTGGTATTTCTTTACTGGGCACTCTGCCCACACTCAGCACCTGATTATCGTGTGAACGTCTTGATTCTGTGTGAGCTACCTGAGAAAAATCTCAAATGTTCCCTGAAGCTGGAAATCCCAGCCTAGATTTTGTCTTCCGGCTGTGGTTCTTTCAATCTTCCATGGGACGGGAGGGTTCCTAAGCGTGCCTCCACATGCCCATCTCCCGGGAGCTCCCCTGCACCTCACCAGGCAGCCCAGGGCAGTGGTGTGGGACAGCAGTAAAGCAGGGGGTCTCTCTGACTCCTCGCTGCTTCACATGTATTTTGTCAGGGTGTGGAACAAGTTCTGGAGCAGTTCAACAGAGTGCTGCTAGTAGGTGCTGTTACTGCAGTGTTTCCTGCCTGTTTGCATCTTCATTGCTCTTTGCCGTGTAGCTCCTGGAGAAGTAACTCAGTACCAAGAGGATGAAACCGATGTGAGACTTGTGTGGTTGCATGGTCTGAGCGTGACTGAACTTTGAGACACTCTTAAAGCCGCTGTTCCTGCCCCTGTAGTAGTATCTGACAGTAATGTGTTTTGGTGACACTGATGTGGCACTTCGGAGTCTGTAAATAAACTGAACTCCTTAGTGATGTTGGAGCCAAAGCAAAAGCTCTAAAGTGGATGCAGTCATAGCACCAAAATTATGTAATGCCCTGGGGATATATATTCTGCTGGCTTAAGCACTATTTTTGATGTAAGACTTATCTGTGCTAAATATGGCATATTGCTAGAATTACAGTGTAGTATAAACTTAGTGTAAATAAACTTTTTATAGGCTAAGATGATAAATGGCATAAAAAAAGTCTCAGTAGCACGTAGTGTAACTTGTTCAAAAGGAAAAATGGTCTTCGCCTTCATGACTTCATGATTTATTCCAACCTTGATGAGGGCGTGTTTGTTTAACAAAATTAATATACAAGAAAAACAAAAGGGGTAGAAGTTGTTCTTTCTCCCTCAGCCCAACTTCCTCAGGCATTTTAATGGTACTGCTAATCAAGCTGGAAAATTGAGAGGGAATTTGGCCTCTCCTTAAGTGTTCCCCTGAAGATGAAATTAGCCCTGCCTCCAGAAACAGAGATGATGTGTTTGAGGAAAGATAGAACTCTATGCGAGTCCTGAAAAACAACACTGATGTTGGATCCCTCCTTTTTCCCTAAAATATGCTAGTTTAATGGGTTTCATATCCCATGGGGTGGGGTTTTTGGTATGAAGTATTTTTGCCCTGTGTATATCTTACATCTGCCTCTCTGATTCTGTAGATCCACTCTCATAAGGCTGACTGAGAACTTTGATACTGCCCTTCTGTGCTGTGAAAGTGTAATTATTATGTGTGGATGTCTGTAGCTGGTATCAAAGTTTCATTGTGAATTAACATCACTTGACTGTCCATTTTTTCTCTGTTCATAACACCAGCAAATTTTGCTATGGAAAATATGGAGCAGATGATGAACAATGGGTACTTCTGGTTTTGGGTAAAACTGTGCTAAACATCTAGTTGGTGGCACCTGTCAGAATAAATACATTCAGGTTTCACAGCCCAAATTCCTGTTTGTTGTTAAAGGGTGCAGCAGCAATCTGCCAAACATAAGTGTACTTTGGTTATACTGATTTTACACTCAAAAATTATTTAAAATAATTTTAATTAACATTACTGTGTGACTTGTAACCTTGCCAAGCAGACCCTGAGAATTTGCTTTCAAGGAAGCTGGCCATGTATAATCTTTAATTTTGCAGTGGGTTCTTATCAAGCAACTTACAACCCTGTTTTGAAGAGAATTGCAATTTTTAGGTTTCTGAGCTGTAATAAATTTGCTGAATGTTTCTTCTTTTGCTAGTGTTTCATTGGAAGACCTATTTTGAGAATGCAGTGAGAATACAGTTTGGCTCGGGACTCCACAATGCTTTTGATTACATAAAAACATCTGCTTAAATTGACAGGAAACAGGATTTTACATTTGGCTTTTCTTCAGTAGTTATTCTCAAGAGAATAAAGTTGAGATCATGGTTAAGAAAAGCAGCTGTTGCGGAAAATCTTTATTACAATGAATGTGTTTTTTCCAGAGTTAAATAAATGTAATTTAGATAGTTAACATTCATTTTTGGGGGGCAGTATGTTGTAGCTGGGTTGTTCAACAAGATGGATTTTTCAACTAGACCTCGTAGTTATTAAAGCTTATAAAGCTATTTTTGTAGGTCTGTTAAATCTTGAATGCCTTCTTTAATACCGTTCTGTACTTAGAAATCATACAGTGTAGTAAATGCAGTAAGGTACGCAGTTAGAGTTAGAGTATCAGCTTTTCGTTTTATACCCAGGCCTCCAGTTCTGAGGGGTTTAATTTAAAAAAAAAAAAAGTTTTATTTGTAAGATTGACCTCAGCCAATGACTTCCCGGGGCTCATCGCTTTCGGAGCAAGAGAAGGAAGCCACCCATGGTCTCCGGAGCTGCCTGCCTCTCTGGCAACTGCCTGTCTGGATCTGCAGGTTCAGAAGGGAACTTGCAGTCATCCTCCTCATCTCCTCTGAGAAAAGGAGGTGAAAAGGGTGGCTTTGTCATCCTGGTCCGGGTTTGTGTCCTCTGAGGAAGCTGGGGCACATGCATGGTGTGATGTGGTGCAGCACTGTGGGATGGTGCCAGTGGCGTTCCTGGCTCTGCTCCTCGTCCTGCTCCCCAAGACATGTTTCTCTGCCAGTGGTCTTCCTGGTTGAGAGGGGTTTGGTTTATTGTGTTTAACCTGAGCCAATCAGCTTAAAAGAAGAGAAAAAAAAAAAAAAACAAACAAGAAACCAAGAGAAATTTAGCTATGGGGCTTACCCCCTCTCACAGCTGCCTTTCCATTATTAATGGTGGCTGAAGATGAAACTAGCCATCTGAGGTCTGATGTGGAGTACTCTAGTCTACTCCACTTAAATGCAGTTAGGAAAAACAGACTGAGGAACCACTTTTTTCCCTCTTGGCAGAAACACAGAATTTTTGTTTTGAACAAATGGTTGCCTGAACAACTGAACTAGCAAAGCTTCGTTTTCTGAACTGTTGTCCATTGAGGTTGGTATCTTATGTTGATTCCGTCTAATACTGAACTTGTGTTGCAGCTTTTTCCTTGCTCAGGGTTGAGAGATAATTTTTCTCTGCTAAACCTTTTGCCAGTTTTCAAGGATGTTGTAACAAAGTAGTATTTTTGAGGCCTCTGTCAGCTTACCATAGCTGGATAAAATTTGCTGCTGGATCCAGAAGTGATTAGAAAGGGAGGGAAAGCAACCAAAAGACAGTGACATCCTGAAAGTATTGTATCATTTTACTTTTGCATTGAAAGGTTGGAATCCTTTCCTTGGCACTGCAGAAGATACACTATCTTATTCCGGGCCAGAGAGTCTTTCCCATTTCTGCTTAATTTCCCATTGCTGCCTAATTAAATTTGTCTTTATTCTCTTACATCCCACAAGCTGGTTGCATTGTGGATTTAAAGAAAAACTTTAAATACCTGTGGCTGTACAGCTGCAGAGTGGAGACAGTAGAAGAGCAGTGCCTTCGCTTTTAAGGGCAAGAGGATCTCTGAGGAAGGATACAAGTCTTACTGCTGTTTTTAATTTAACTTTTGCAGGTATAGGTATTCCAGGGAGTTTTTTCCTCTACTGAGACTTTCATTACAATGGAAGCGCTTGCAGTTTCAGGCACAAGACATACTTGTTTCAGGGGAACAGCTGAATGAAAGCCTGAGCTATGAGTGACAGAGAAGTTGATGGTCTTGTCTGGAGCTGGTGGTTGCTGTCACCGAAACACATGCTGAGGCTGGGTGGTGTTCTCTGCTTAGCCATGTGAACAGACTTGGGTGTTACATTGCTTCCAAGGTCCTCCTCATGCCCAAGTTCATGACACTTCCATTTCTTTCTCAACTGTGATGGACTCTGATACGTTTCGACATGTTAAATGCCTGGCCTCCTAGATTTTTAGGCTGTGATTGACTATTCTGTTGGCTGAAATTTGACCTAATGCATCATTCAGGTCACCCAAGACACAGGCTTCAACATCTGTGTGTGCTGCAGCATGAGGTAGTGAGAAACTGAGCCAGCCAGAGCTGTAGGGACTGTACCCATGACAGCAGCTGTGGGAAGGTGGCTCCATGTTAATTTTGGAGTAAGTCCTGACACACCTAGCAATCTCATCATTGCTTTAATTAGTGATAACTGTCTTGGGACTGATGTTTGCAGTTTAGTGATCAGAACTTCTAGCAATTAGAGATGGCATATGTAAGAGATGGCAAGAAATAGATAACGTTTGGTACAAATTTATTGGGTTTTGTCACTTTTACCCCTGCCTTAAAGTCTGCTTGTACTTAGTATCAAAAGTACCTTTTAAAGACACAAACATTTTTGTGGAACAGCTCAGAGCTGTCAGTTTATTCAAATGTGAAGCAGCTGTTCCACCTACATGCTTTCAAGGCAACACATACAGAAATTTCACTTTAACTGCTTCTTCACTCATGTGGTGTCTGGACTTAGGTAATTACCGTCCTACACTATGTTCTTGGTTTTCCCTCTCCCTGGCAAGGTACCACATTGCATCTGTGTGTGCCCTTCTGCCTCTAGAGTCCTGGTCTCCAACATCAGAGCTAACCTGGAGAAAATCTGCTCACTGTATGAAGCGATGTCCTCAAATTGCCAGACTTTGCCAATGCTGACTTTTCTTTTGTCTTCCCAGTTGTTCTCTTAGTAGCTCCTCTGCTTTGAAAGGCAGAGAAGTGGCTGCAGCTGAGCTGGGACAACCTGCAGATGAGAAAACCATGAAATGAAATAACAGGAAAGGACACTGTCACCCAGTGGAGGTTGCTCTTGTTGAAGATCATCAAGGAATCAGCGCAAAGAAGCTTCAAGATCAGCAGTCTTTTTTTGTCAATGACTTGATTTAAAATTTAAAATTGCTCATGAAAGCCCACATGTGTCATGGAAGGACTAGTCGAGCCAGAAGGGTCTAGAACGTGGCGTAACCCAGATGACATGACCTCAGTGCAAATAAAATACACTTCTTTTTTTTTTTTTTAAGTACAGCCAGCTGGCTGATTGTATGTATGAGGTGCAGAGAGGGCAGGATGCTCCCACAGCTTGGAGTGCCGTGACGGAGCGTCTCACCCCCTGAGCACAGCAGAGAAGAACAGGGTGACCTGCTAGGCTGATGATGCTGCCATGAGTTTGTAAGAGGGACTGAGGAAACTTGAGGGTATGCAGGAGAAAACCCCACCCAAACAGCTTAGGGTCCTGGGAAGAAAAGTCTTACAGGCCTCAAATGAGTCTGAGGGTAAATGGTTTGGGTTTCTCCTTTGAGAAAAGACCAGGTAATTAAAAGGCTGTCTCAGTTAGTGAAGAAAATCTCCCTAGTAGCCCAGAAACAGTAGCAGACAAATTAGAAGTGGGGTGGGTTTTTTGCTGTTTGTAATGATAGATGTAAGTATCCAGAGAGACAGACAGCTCACCTCATACCTCTGTCAAATCCAAATGGTATGGCCAATGGAAAATTGCTGTACTGCTGGTAAGACGGGCAGTGTGATACACTGTGAAGCTCAGGTCAGACTTAAAAAAATTGTCTGGATTTTTCCAAAGTCATCAGGAGAAGAGCAGTTGGTCAGCCTGTAAAATTACATTTTGCGGTGATGTTATTCACTAATGCTGAGCTGAGTCACCACGTAGCAACATTTGAACATGGAGACAGAGGCTCATCATCTTCAGTTCAGCTTAACTTAAGCTCTGCCGGTGGCGCCCAGCAGTGACTCTCCCGTGTCTGGGCTTTCAGCATGGCTGTCCTGGACACTGCTTTTCTCACCTTGCTTTTGAGCTGCTTGGTGCTGGATCGCACTTCTGCCTCATGGGTAGGGCACAAGACCTTCGCTTTGGAAACCCAGCTGAGGGCAGGAAAGCCTTGCTGGAAAGTGGCTTTCCAGCAGCATCTGTGCTGGCCTGATGCTCCTCCGAAACTGGGTTTTAATTTTGCAGAGTTTGCAAAAGAGGTGTGCTCCCAAAAATAGGTCATCAGTTGATTAACTGGTATGCTGGTTGCAAAGCCTCCTGCCTTAAGCTACGTGGTGAGTGATTATTACAGAAGAACCAGTGAGAAGCCAGTTAAATCAGAGAAAGGACAAAATAAAGCCTCTTTGGTGGATTTGATTACTTCACAGGGACAAATCATGGTGTAATCATGTTGAAGAAAGCTTTGCAAAGCACGTATGGGTAACAGCAGGAGTTCTCAAGATTAGTCTGAGCCTAACCCTTGGGACACCTGGCATCAGGCACCTGTTGTTTTCATGAACCAGTGTGGTGTCAAAATGGTTGTGGCTTGCCGGGGGCTCTTCCCTGGAACTAGAGATCCCAGGGTAGGTGTGTAGCTGCTTCAGGGCATAATTGATGCAGGGCTGGTTGCTTTGCTCTTCCAGCCTGCTCGGATGCTCACTGTAGCTGCAAGCATAGAAGCTGGGGCACATTTTTGATAGACATTGTTGTTAACAGCTCAGTGACTGCATTATCTGCAGATCTTGCAGCCCAGATAATGCTGATAATCAAGTAATCAAGCACTGCATGAAAAACTAAGCTGCTCTAGGCCCTCGTGAAAAGAAGCCTCAGCAAGGCACATTCCTGTGCTCTGTGGACAGGCTGGAAGGCATGTGGTCTCCTGGCCACACTGGCTGGGTGGCCATTTGGGAGGGAAGAGGTGGAATGCTGCTAAGTCTGTCTTTCATTTAAGTATGCTTTTTTATTATTATTTTATTTTTATTTTTTTGTATGTGCTCTTCTTCCCTTTGATTTTTACCATTTCTGCTGAAGTCTCCCAAAAGGAAGAGTGCTTTGTTGTGATAAGCTTGATACTTCCCTATGGTTTGTATACTTTAAAAATACCATACGCTATTTTGGGCAGAGATCCTGGAACTCCTAACTTTGCTTTAATGGCTACGCCAAATATTTTCTACAACCTTAGAGATTTTTTTGGAAACAGCCTTGGAAAATACCTTCTAAAAATGTAACTGTCCATGCAGAGGCATTGACTTTACTTCACAGTTATGTGTGCTTAATGTTACCATCATACCTCTTTCCACTGAATTGTCAGGTTGAAGCACAACTTGCAAAAATCAAGACTTGAGTGTGTGGCAGATGTTAAGGCCAGCAGGACAAGGTCAGTGATTGACGCCCTGTTACTTGGCACTGGTGAGGTCCCACCTCAAGTACTGTGTCCAGTTTGGGGCCCCTTAAAACAAAAAAGACATTGAGGTGCTAAAGCAGCTCCAGAGAAGGGCAAGGAAGCTGGTGAGGGGTCTGGAGCACAAGTCTTACGAGGAGAGGCTGAGGGAGCTGGGGTTGTTTAGTCTGGAGGAGTCTGAGGGCTGAGGAGTCTGTAGAGTCTTATTGCTCTCTACAACTACATGAAAGGAGGTTGTAGAGAAGTGGGGATTGGTCTCTTCTCCCACATCATAGACAATAGGACAAGAGGAAATGCCCTCAAGCTGCGCCAGGGGAGGTTCAGATTTCACATTAGGAAAGATTTTTACACCAAAAGGGTTATTAAGCATTGGAGTGGGCTGCCCAGGGAAGTGGTGGAATTGTCATCCCTGGAGGTATTTAAAAGATGGTAGATGTAGTGCTTAGAGATGTGGTTTAGTGATGTTTTTGGTCAGAGTTAGGTTGATGGTTGGACTAGATGATCTGAAACTTGATGTCCCTCCCAACCTAGGCAATTCTATTATTCTCTGTTGATGGATCATTTTGTGTCAGGAGCTGATAGCATGTGCATAAGTTGGTAAACCTGCTTTTACCCTGTTGTGTTAGCTTGTCTAACTCTTATTAATGGCAGGTACTCCCCAGGCTGGCATGAGACAGGAGTGTGCAAATACGCCCAGGCCTGCCTGTACCTGGGGAAATTGATTTGCATGGATTGAGGTAAATCTGTGATATAGTCTGCTTGCTTCTGCTCCTTACTGCGCAGATGTAAAAAGTATTGCCCTCCTGCACTTGAATCACAGGAGTTGATAGGAAAATACCAGTGAAACGTCTGTTCAGAGAAGGGTCAAAGCATGCAGGACCGCTGCCAAGCATTCACCTCTGCTCTCCCTGCTCTACCCTCACTTGAAATGGTAAAACTGTTTTTGCTGCTGCATCTGCTGCAGAATAAATCATCGGCCAAGAAGGACTGATTTTTTTTTTGATTTTTTTTTTTTTTTCTCAGACAGTAAGTTGCCTTGTTTGGTCACTCCCCACAGCAGAAACAGCTGTCAGGGCTACTGAGGGTTGGTGTCAGGGCAGGAGTGAATGAGTGACAGGATGAGGAGAAAGGTTGGGGGTAGCCGGTGGCTGTTAAGCCTGCCTGGCCACCAGAAGAGATGCCTGTGAAACTGCACTTTGAATATATTTAACAGAAGAGTTTTCCAAGCAGCTTTCCACAGCTGCTGCTGTGAAGCCTGTCAAGTCAGCTATCATCCAGACAGGCCAAATCACGGGGCAACCTGTTCTCAGGCACAGCAGTTTGTCAGATTTCGGGGTCTCAGGCAGGCTGGCACTGCTCCCTTCCTGGGCTCCACAAGGACACCACCAAGCAAAGTGGCAGCCAGTTGGTGTTGTGGCCGTGAATTGGTGTGAGGCTGATTGCAGGTGTCTGTGGAAAGCATGACTATTTGTGTGGTGCTTTTAACTTGTCAGCCTATGGTGTTCTGCAAGGAGATGCAGAGCTAGAGGATGAGCCCGGGGGGCTGTATGTGCTGCTTGACTTGGGGGAGCCTTTGGGTGTGAGATATTGGAAGCCAGAACCTGCTGTGGAATGGCAGGCTCCTGACAGAGCAGCCTGGCTTTCAGGTGAAGTTGTGCTGTGGTCTTGGGGACCCAGGACTAGTAAGGATCACAGGAGACTTGGAAGAAGGTCTGCAAGTCCAGACCAGGGTTTTCAAGGCCGGCCTGCCTGCTGCGGTTGCCGGCTCTGGGCTGTTTGGGTTTTCTCTGTCCTGAAGACTTCATGACGCCTTCCTTCTGCACAACCCTTCCTTTGGAGGAGCTTTTGTTTAATGATAAGCTAAATCTGTTGAAAATTTCTGACCTTACTTGGTCTGTTTCACAGCAAGAAATTTTTTTTTGTACAGAGGAAGAATTTGTTACCAGCTTGTTCTTGGGCACCAGTGGGTCCTGAGCCCCTGGACAGACCCTTGCTGCAGTCCAAAAACAGAGATGAGGTGGGATAGGCCATGGCCACAGTAAAGCACATGGCATCAGAGGGACAGTGTAGTTTAGCTGCACATCAACCACAGCCTTTTGACAGAGAACTTGTTTTAGAGATGGGCTTTAAAGTCTGTCACCCAAAGATAACATCTTTGAAACCTCTCTGGTCAGTAGGTTGGAGACAGCATCTTATTCCTTGGGACTGTTCATTTATTTTTGGATAACACCTATTTCATTGTGGCCCACTGTAGAATGTAGTTAGTCATAACCAGAGTTTAAAAAAAAACCCAACCAACCGACCACCAAATTTGGGACTGTGGTTGAATAACCTGACCAGCTTTCTATGGTTTCCACAGCTATTCAGAATGCTTAAAGGAGAGCATCTGAAAAAAGACCGTAACACTGGCATTTTTCACAAATATTGCCAATTTATATAGTACATGTTCAGTATTAGAAACTGTCATTAAATTTTTTCCAAGTAATGTGAAACAATGCATAAATGAGCTGTATATTCTATTTAAGTATTTGTTGCTTTAAATAGCAGCTCCAGGGACCCAGGACTGGAGTAGCAGACACGTTGCTGGACGCAGATGAGATTTCACTGGCAGAGGTCTCTAGCACCTGGCTTAAGAAAACGTTGTTCCCCTTAAAAATGCCAAAGCTGCATACCTTTTTACTGCTGTGCTATAGATATTAATACTATGATGAGTATGGCCGTCCAGTTCATCATGGATACTTTGGATCTGGCTGATACAAATTGAAAGAACCTTTAGTCCTACTATTTTAACTTTTTCCCCATGATTCTCAAGTGGAGGGATTATACTTTTCTGTTATGTTTTTGTTTTGAAATGGTATTATCACATTTGTTTGCTGAATCAGGAATTTGCCATAGCTTCCCTGTTTCTTGGACTCGTGGTTGAAGTTGTAAATATTAATTTGATTTTACTACATATAAAAAATAAAAATGCCGTTCAGTCACCACTGCCTTCTAATTTGAAAGTATACTTGTATGATGTGTTTATACACGGAGTATTTTTAATTTCCAGCTTTGGTGCCAATGTTAGCCCATTCTGCTTATTGCCCACAGTTGGAGCTCTGTGTTTTGGGGAGGATTTCTGTTCTGCAGCAGCAGCAGTTTTAGCAGCTGTGTGTTTTGAGGCCCTTCTCTCCTCTGGCATGAGATCTGGCGGTGAATTGAGTGAAGGGCAGAGTAGGAGCAGGGCTGGACTGTCCCCTTTCTGCATTTTCTGCAAACTGAAGAGCCACCATGGGCAAAGAGAGGTGACTTTCATCCCCTTTCTGTGAGGCTGAAGGCAGGAAGCCTGTGCTTGGGCAATGCAGCAGATAGTCATGTCAAGGAAATAATAAGCTGGGAGTCTTTTCAAGATGCTTCTTCAAAAGGATTTGGGGTCTTGGATCGACCAGTCTGGTTGTGAGATCTGTGGAGTTCTATCAGATGTGTCTGCAAACATACACGTGAAGCCCTCTTCTCTGGGTCAGATGGTCATTGATACTAGAAGAAGAAGTGTCCTGGGAGGAAAAGGGCATGTGGTTGTTTGGTGCCTGAAGGCACATAGAAGGGAGTGAATTTTGCCTGGATGACTCAAATGTGCCACTTGTGCATCCTGAATCCCTTGGCAAGGGCTAAGAAAACCCACCATCTTGTACAACTGCTTGCTAGAAAGCAAGGAGGATCCACTGAACATCCCCACAGCCACTCTGAGGGCTGACGAAACACAGGAATAAGCACCCTTGGTGTGCTCAAGCCCCTGCGGTGCCAACACACCGGTCCTGTACTCACACTAGCCATGGGGAGCCCCTTGAAAGTGGGAGTGCTGAGGGGTGAGGTTGCCTCGGATCTGCAGCAGTGAGACCTGGAAGAGAGGTTCCCTGCTCCTGGCTGCCTGCTGATGTCCAGAAATCTGTCCTGTGGTTGTTGCTGCTAGGTTAAGTGCAGGAGCCGTAGGAAACTGCTGACTATTGCAAGGAAGGGCCTGGCCAAGAACAGTGCTGCCTTATGTATAAAATAAGGCTCATATTTATATTTTTACATACAGCTTTTCTAAAAGTAGAAGGCAGGGAAAGTGCATGCAGCTTCTTTGAAAGTTAATGATACTGTTAACAGTAAGGAAGCATCAAGCTGGATCCCTTTCAGGATTTATTCAGTACCTTTTTCCCTTTTGAATAGTGCAATTAGGTACTTTTTGCTATGTGTCTTGGTTTTTATCTTGGTGGATTCTCAGTTGCACCAAGAAGCAGAAGGAACTGAAATACATAAGGAATTTTGTCTTTAATAATGTTTAAAAATTGGAGGCAGTATCAGCTGAAGAGTGATTTGGTATTATTTTCCTTGCAGCTGTGGATTTTTTTCCTTGCCATCATGCATGGGGTATCACAGCTTTCACATTTGCAAAGTATGTGTCCTTAACTGTGAAGTTAATGTTTCTTCTCTGGCTGTCTTTTGCTTTGTTTGCAGTAAGCCAAGTATTCTCAGATTCTTTCTCTACTGCCCAAACTATTTAGAACTGTTACTTTAGTTTTTTGTTTGTTGGTGTGAGTTTGTTTGGGTTTTCCGTAGTTGTCTGTTTATAAAATCTTCAGCAGAACCATCCCAAAGTATGGCTTAAACCATTTTCCTTCCCCGCTTTAATTTGCTCAGAGTCTTTAATAGTATAAAAAGTTCTGTAGCACACAAAAAAATAATGTATTTTTGTCTCTGTGTCCAGGAAGGGTATATAAAAAAGGACAGTATGGTTTCGGTGAATTGAAATGGATCTGTACAGCTCGTTTAAAACAAGATAGTCTGCTTCTACTTAAATGCTATTCAGCTAGGATGAGAGGACTTAAAAAATTCTGGAGTTTTAAAGGAAGTCTCCCAGCTTCTGTGTCTGACTTTTGCAATAGAAAACTACAGACGGTCATAGAATGACTTGTGTTTTTTGACTTACTTTCCAGTTGGCCTGCTGCTGTGGTACTGCCGCTTGTTCCTTGTGCTGCAAATGCTGCCCCAAGATAAAGCAGTCAACCAGCACCCGCTTCATGTATGCGCTTTACTTCATCCTGGTGACTGTCATCTGTTGCATCATGATGTCAACAACAGTAGCTAACGAAATGAAAAGACACGTAAGTAAGACAGCCAAACCCACTGCTGCCCTGGGAAGGAAAGGGGGCTCCTTCCACCACTGTTCATTTGTGGGGGTGGTCAGTTCCCTCCACCCATCCTCCTCCAAACCCAGAGGGGATGATCTTCCATGCCCAGCCTCTTCCTGTCAGTTGCTCACCCCTTCAGTGTGTTTCACAACAGGAAGAGTCCAGGATCACAGGACTGGCAGCCTTCCTCTTCTTTCATTGTGCGGAAATGCGCTGCAGCAAACCCGTCCCAGATCCCAGGTTTGCTGTGTGGGTAGTGTCACTAGAGGCTGTTGGGGAACATGCTGTAGTAGAACAAATCAGTTCAGTCTAATGCTGAGTTCATCTCTGGCAACTTGGTTAATAGCAGAAGCAGCAAATTACGTGTTGCATTTATAATTTTAATTCTGTGTTCTTGGTGTTGTGTGACTACTGCAATACACAATGCTACAGATCCTTTAGAAGGGGTTTTCTTCAGTGTGCATTGAGTCATCATGTTCACATGGCCTCTGACCACAGCAGATATTGTTCATCTCTCATGCTTTTGAAGTTTTTTAATTAAAAGGACAATTCAAGGAGCTGTGGCTAAAACTAGACTTTCTGAAGACTTTTGTGAAGTTTCTTTCAGTCTTAATATAATTTTCCTAAGCTAAATGCTCACCAGCCTGCTTGCAGTTATACACTAGACCTGTTGTACCACATCTTTGGTTTGATTTCCTATGCCACCCAAGTTGCTGTCAGTACCACAAATCCAGTCTCGCAGCCTCTACAAACTACAAGATGAGAAATCTGTTTCCAAGTAGAGGGAACAATGGCTGGATTGCTCAATTCTTAAATATTAAGTTTCTGCACCAAACTCAGCATCAGGCCTGCTTTGAGGTTGTGAATGTGCTTGCCCTCGAGGTTCAGAAGGTTTCCCTTGCTACAGGCATATGGCTGTTTTGTGTTAAACCCCCAGGAGGGAATGCAGCTGGCTGAACAGTTAGGGCTGTCCCCTCATTTAACCAGTTGCCGATCAAGCTGATGCCCTGCTTACCTTCTTCGCTTGACTTTCAGTTGTTGGTGATGCACTTCCCCCCCCCGCCCCCTGGATCCAGAAGCTGGTGGTAGCACCCTGCGCCTGCAACACAGATGAACCAGAGGGCTTATGACAGGACTAGTTTGAGGGTTTCTGCACTCAGCTGCCAGTCACCCTTCTTTCTTCTCATTGAACCCACTTTGTGTGTTCTACCCTAATTTTCTTTCGTTTAATAGTGTTTTGGTTAAGTTACACACGTTCTTACACCCGGCACCCAGAAGTTGTTGGCAGCCCTGTAGGAGCACCCAGTACAGACATGGTGCTTGCCTTTAACCACAACTTAAAAACTGTTCAACATGTGCATGCTGAAATTGCTTGCCAGGCATTACTTTGACTCAGTAGATGCTTAGCTTGGCAATAAAGTGAATAACCCAAGGAACTCAAGTGTAGGAGACAAATTACGAGCTCATATCCAAATTTCATAAAGTCATTTTCCATCAGTAGTGTGGTTTTAATGCAGCTTGTATCCCTAACAAAAAAATACTCGTTCTTTATCCAACAGAAAAGTGATTCAAGAAGCCTTCAACAACATGCTTTTCAGTATTGCCAAATTTCTTTTCCAGTTCATAGTCTTGAAAGCTCAGTGTGGGAAGAAATGGCACAAAGAGTAGCTGTTAGGGTGAAGTGGAAAGATAATCACTCTCTTAATTTAGAGCATTTGATGTCTTTGAATGGGAAATAGACCATCTCAAAGTAGGCTTTCTTTGTGTGCTCTCTAATTTAATAATTATGTTCAAGGCTGTTAAAAGTTCAAAGACTCCTAAAGCTAATTTAGCCCAGTTGTAATAGAGTACACCTTCAAAATATTTATTCAGACTTACCAATTTCAGCTTCCCAACGATGAACTGTGTTTTGAAAGTACTGGACACTTACTGATTCCTTTGCTTTTGGCTGGATCACGGAGCATGCCTAGGTCCTGCATCCAGACTGTAAGCAGACACTTTGCATAACGCTTCTAGGACCTCTCCCTCTCTTTCTTAAGAGGAGAGAGAACATTAATTAATTTTAACTAGAATTCTTTAAATTTTGTATTAAAAAATAAAATTTAGTACTTTAGTGCAGCTCTTTATGGAGACATAATCTTGTAAGGGAAATGTGTGTCTGCTTTACCAGTTTAGGGATCAAGTATTTATGCTGATGTTCCATGAAAGGGATCTATTCCTTGTCTGTGAGAGGGTTTTTTTGTTTATTGGCTATAAATTCCCAAGTCTAAAGTAGTTTTTAAAGTATTTATTGTAGCATGGGGCAATTGTATTTGTTTTGCAGTGTTTATCTGCCCCTTTGGTCATGCATTCTGTCTGTTAAAACACTCTTAGGACAGTTTGTCAGTTCTTGAGGTGTCAGACACTGCAGGTACCAGTCCAGAGCTGAGGACCTGCTCCATGCCCTGCAGTGTGGCTGGAAAGATGAGGCACTGTCCCAGGGAGCTCAGCTTCCACATCCTCACCAAAGCTGGCAGGCAGATGAAACCATGTCTTAGTGGGAGGACACCGTACCTGTGGAGTATTTGATTTCAAAACCTTGGTTCCTAATCTGACCAACAGCATCTGAGGACATTGTATTTTGTACTGAGCCTTAAGTATTGAACAGGATCTTTTGCAGGGAGAGGGAGATTTGTTGTTGTTTTCACTTCCCCATCTCCTGAGCTGTTCCTGCGCCCATGGGGCACTAAGGGAGAGACCCTCCAGAGTTAAGTTCTGAAAAATGTGCAAAGAAATCAAGGTATTTGCGTTTGATCTCTGGGGAAGAAGCAAGAGTCTAGTGGAGGGGGTATAGGAAAAGAGTGGATGGGTTTGACCAGGGAAATATTTTGAATAGTAGCATGCAGAATAGAGTTCAGATCAGCAAGGTTGTATATCAAGGCAGAAGATCCAGTAGAGTGTACATCAAGACAAAAGAGCCTCAGTGATGGGGACAGAAAGGCAGAAAAGATTACAGTTACACAAAATCCTTTAGAGAATTGACTCTGTTCCAAAATAGAAGCAAAGCAGGACCCAACTTGAAGAAGCGCTTGATCCATTTTTTTTTTCTCAGTTACTGTATTTTTTTGAAAAACAGGTATAGCTGTACTCACAAATGTCCTGTTGAAGCAGAATTTTGCATTTCGCAGGAAAGGGAAATAACTTTTTTTTTTTTGTCTGTTTAAATAATGGTTTGATCACTTTTAAAAATTAAATTATTAACGGTAGAGCTGTTTAAAAACTAGTGGTTTTATCCTGAAGATATCCATGTCCTACTTAAATAATGAAAGGGAAAATTAGAAAGATGTCTTCAGGAAAACAAACACCATTAAAAAACAGTTCAGTTATGACAAAGCGTTTCAGTTCTACATGGTTATCTGTTCTGGCAGAGCGTGCTTTCAGGCTTGATTCCCCCGACAGGTTTATGTCTTGGCCCTGAACTGCATCATACAATGTTAAAACCCAAATTTGCTATCAAAAATGAGTTTTTGAAGTGCAGATGCCCATTGCCTATTTCTGATAAGAATTTGGCCAAAGATGAAAGATGGACTGTGTTTTGGTCTGATTGTTTCATGGTTTTATATTCTGTTTCTCTGCTGCTCAAAACAGGTGGTTTTGCCTGGTTTTTTTTGGCCTTGTCTCCCTATCTATACAGATTTTCTTTCATGCTTCCTCCATTTCCGTAGCAAAGTTCATCTGCCACATTCTCCCTCTGTTGGATGAGAACATCCAGACAACAGTAGTCTTCAGGCTCTTCAGGCCCCTTTCTACACACTTCTTACTTCTTGTACCCCCTCTGATGCTGTTTCCCATGCTCCTGCCTTCACACATTTGACCCAGTCTCAGAAGTGGCCAGGCTCCTGCCGGCTGGAAGCCTGCACATGGGGTGGCCATGTGGGCTTGCTTCTCGTACTGCATTTATTTCAGGCACCAACAGCTCATAGTGAGGGGAAAGCACGTTCAGGGCAGTCTGTCGCTGTTTCTGTGGACGTTGCCATGGTCTCGAAGGGTTTCACTGCACTTGGAAAGTTACCGACTTTGCTGCAGTAACAGCAATGCTTGTGCAGCAACTGAGGCGTTTACCTTATCTGAGTAGATATTGAGTTTCTGCAGCAAGAATGTTTTATCCCCTACACAGAGGCAAAGAATTTAGTTTTAAGTTGCTTCTAAAGGTTAAAAGTTGGTATTCCGCTATATCAAACTTGGCAAATACCTAATCCGTGACTTTTAACAGCTGGCAAAACTACCCAGCAAATGGAAAGTCTGGTAAATCACATGGGCTGGGCAGGTTGCTCAGCAGCTGGGCATATTTCCAAGATACAGAATTTTAAAAAATAAAAAATTAGTCATTTTCAGCTTACAGTGAAGAAGTCACATAAGCCTTGATAAATTGTTCCCAGCAGTAGACCATCCTCTCAACAAAACCATGCCCGTTTCATTACATCAGACCTTTTGTCCGCAGCATTGTGCTTATGTTTATTGTGTGTCCGGATCCCCAAGATTTTGCGTTTATTCTTGTTTTGTTCCTTCAGGATCATAGGGCTCCAAAAAGGGCATTCAGTCCCACGGGACTATTCCTGTGGACATCCCTTATTACTGCATAGCGTTGTGCGTACTACATAATGGCTGAGCCCTTTGTTGCTATGAGGCACAAACTGAGCTATTGTTCTTGTGAATTCATCCATTTTCTCTCAGCCAGATCTGTAAGGAAATTATGACTAAATGGAGAAAAGAACATATAGGGTCAAAAATCCCATCCAGATCTCTGTAGAAACCTATGCAATTAAAGAAGATGCCCATTTACAGTTACCCAGAGATCTGGTTTTGATTAGCCAGTTGATTCATCAAGTTCCATGGTATTTTTTTGTTTTGTTCTGAAGTCTCGTAAGCAAAACACTGCAAGTACAGATATTACAGAAATCTGTCTCCTTGGTCAGTACTATCATCTATATTAAACAAATATATTTTTTCTCAGAAATAGTGTTAATTCAATATTATGGATCTTTTTTATCTCTGCTGTCTGATGGTTATTTAGGCAAAGAACTGGAAAGCATTAATTGATAGCCCAGTTGCTTTGCCTGGCATTGCGGTGGCCCCTTGGCTTGCCCTGGCATCACTATGGCATTGATAGGACCCTTAATTATTCCAGTCAATCCATTAGCTTGCTTTGAATGTTGGCACATTTGCCCAATCTGATGTTTCATTGCTCTTCGAGAGCTATGAAGGGCACGGCTGATGCTCTGGACAGTTTCTCAGGAGCTCTCTAAAAACTCTTGGATGCAAGTTAGCCACAGCTACTTGTTTACTGTCCAACTTCTTCCATAGTGGCTACTCGTCTCTTAGTTACTTCTGAAAGAGCATCTCAGAGTGGCCCAGCTTGAATCTGTTCTTGTAACACCACACGTAGGCATTGAGACCAGCCTTTCATCTCCTTGGCTGGTTGTAGCTTACCTAGGGTCAGCTGGCTACTGTAGTTAGGTTTGCTGCCCTTGGTGTTGCTGTGAGCTGCTGAAATACTTGCTCTTTAGGGAAATTGCTGGGAGGATTGTTGAGCTTCTGACTGGCTTGGGTTGCTGGCAGGGGAGGGGAAGTTGCATGCCTTGCTGAGGGAGGCAGGCTTTCAGAGCCTGTGGCTGTAAGCCAGCAGTTTATGTGTTTATCTCTTTTTCCCTGCATCTTCAATGGCTTTTGACCCACCTAGGAACACTGCCTGATCGCTTGCTCTCGGGTCTTGTTTGTTCTCTCACTGTCCTGGTTTTGTGTACTGGCCTTCATGCTGAACGAACAAGAGGCTCCTGTCTGCCAGTTTCTTGGACACGTTCAAGGATGATGTTGCCCGTGATCTTTGTGTATTTTTCCTGTGCAAAATCTGGCCTGGCTGAATGCTTTCTGAAGCCCTTTTCCCATTTCCTTTGCCCGAGTTACTTATTTGTGCCTGTTGTATCCTGGCACATACTGTCTTCTGTCTTCTCCAGTTACCTGTGCAGGTAGCAGTGATCAGCTCCAGAGGTTTGATGTGTTGCTCAACTGGTCTCACCAGCCTCAGCTGAGGGTTGTGAGCATACAGAGAGGCCCTTCTTTCTTTGAAAAGAAGGGTGGTTTTATAATTAAGCGCTTGTATTTCTGTGCAGCTGAATGGCTTCCTGGCTGCAAGGGAGGGGGGGTGTGTCTGCACAGAGGCACCCCACAGGAGTGGGTCCTGGCCACATAGACCTGCTTTTCTGAGCATGCAGCATCGTGTCTGGCGGGTGAAACTGAAGCCAAAATGTGCAGCTGTTTGCTTTTCCCTTGTGGCAAGAGCAAGGCCTCAAAGGCAAATATTTAATGAGTCAAGAGAAAGGTGGAATTTTCCTGCCTTCTCTTTTAATATAGAACAAAATCAGGGCGACTGGCACAACTTCCTGTCTGAGGGTGTGATGGAACAGAGGGGGCTTGCTGCCCCTGTGCTTCTTGGGTGTGCTTCAGTCTACCTTTCCACCAAGGGCAGCACAAGTCAGAGCTTCCTGTCTTGCAGCCCTATTCATGCCCCTTCGCGTGGTAAAAACACTGGTATGGCTCATGTAAACTGGATTACTGAAGCAATCAAAGTCTTTGCTGTCAAGCATGGAAAGAAGGGGAAAGGGCCCCAGGGGGACAGTGAGCAGTTAGGGGCAGGGATGGCTTCAGCCAAGAGAGCTGAAGGAAAGGCAGGTGGACTTGTAGCCCAAAGCATCTGGGAGGAACTGAGAGTGGAGGGTCTGGAAAACTCCAGATTTCTTAATGTCCCTTGAACGCTTAAATCCAGGCAGAGGGCTATCAAAAGTGAAAGGTGTTAAATGGAGCCAGTGAAAATTTGGTGGTACGTAGATCTAGACAGACTTGGTTACGAGGAGCCCTGTGTCCTATCTGATGGTTTGTAACATGTTATGCTTTTCAGATTCCCTTCTACAAAGAGGTGTGCAAGGGTATTCAGGCAGGCGAGATGTGCGAGAAGCTGGTGGGATACTCTGCGGTGTACAAAGTCTGTTTTGGAATGGCCTGCTTCTTCTTTTTTTTCTTCTTGTTCACAATAAAAATTAACAGCAGCAAAAGCTGCCGAGCGTACATTCATAATGGGTGAGTANATTTTACTGCTTTTGTCAGAAATAATGCAACAAAGTGAAAAATAACTAAAGGGGCAAAAGGCTCTTCTTTCTCGTTGGGCTTGAAATAGCGATTTCTGATGGTACTTGAGTTGAAGACCTCTAATTCCTATTATAACCAGACAGTTTCTTTTTTTGTCCCTTCATTTTGTCCAGATTCTGGCTCATTAAACTTATACTTCTGGCAGCAATGTGCTCAGGAGCTTTCTTCATTCCTGATCAGGACACTTTCCTCAATGGTACGTCTTTCTTGTTTTGTTATGGTGCTTTGTTCAGTGCTACTTTGTGTGCAGTTATAAATCCTAAAGGCCTGATTAATGTGGCTATTGCCGTATTTCTTGAAGTAAAGCTAGTATAGTCCGGGCGCAAAAATAATACTTGGAGTTGTTTGGGGTGAACTCTGTGTGGACGGAGTATGTGGTCTTCATGTGAATAGGCAGTAAAGACCATGGGTTTTTTTTCTGGCCAAAAGCAGACCAGGTGGGTAGGTAAAAATACCACTGTGGTGCTGTCTTGCAAATTCTGTAAGAGATGTAATGTGGCACAAGAAATTGATCACGCAAGAACGCAGAGCTGCCTGTTAGTTTGTGCAGGTGGCTCCGCTGTAGCACAGCAGCCGGGGACTGTGCTGTGTGGTGGAGAGCCGCCAGCAGTGCTCAGAGGGGCATGGTGACCTGCTGGTCACTGCTGGTGGCTGCAGTGCCACACGCGTATTTTGGAACTTGTTAGCTTCCAGCCTTGTGAAGTAAATGCAGTAAGGTAAAATTAGACTTCTTGGGGCATTTACAAGTGCTCTGCTGAGCACTCTGTCGTGCCTGAAGCATTTCCAGTTTTGGAAGATACCATGGCACCATACTGGAATGCTACTACATTCCAAGTACTTAAATGCCAGTCCTGGGGAGGGACTTCTCACAGGCCTCTTGTGGGCTAGGAGCAAAAATCCCAGCAATACCGAGATGTTCAGTGCTGTTCACTTTGTTGGGTACTTGTAAGCCCTAAAGCTGTTGGGTCTTGGTGGGTGGAAAGGGATGGGATGAGTAATGCAATGGAGCAGTTGTCTGCTGCCTGCATCCACTAAGTCTTGCTTGGTTACCTGTGTTTTCAACACCAGTCTCCTGTAGCTGGGGTGTTTAAAAGAGGAAGGAGTAGCATGGGGGAAGAGAAAAGAGTGGGCAGACATAATGTGAGTACAGTGCTCAGGGAAACTAAGGTAAAAAACTCTTCAAGTAAACCACTGATATGCGTAGTTCATCTTCTTGGGCTTACTAATCATGGTTCAGTCTGCCCCAGAAGTGAACAGGCTCCTTATCCCTCTGCAAAGTCAACAGATTCCTGTATGTGCTTGTCCTTAGTATCTAATTGCTGTTTGGATTAGAAAGATGTAGCATTGCAATGCATTGTACTCATGAGCAAGAAGCGAGACTGCCTATTATCTTTGCAAGTGACCCTTTTCACGGTGAAAAGTTATCAAGAAATGAAGTGTACAGGCACATTTTGTGCTGATCAGAGTGCTGTTTCTCTACAGCAGTCTATAATCTAGTGTTGATATGCAGCATAACAAGCATTCTTCCCTGAATTAGCTTTTCACTTTCCTGTCTAAAGCTGTATTCTCCACGTCCCACTAAACTGTCCGCCAGTTAGCCTCTGAATTTGAGATTTACAGATGATTCGGGTATTGTGTGGGTTTTTTTTCCCTTTTTCCCCACTCCAATCAAGAAACTTGCAGTGTCTTTTTTTTTTCCTCTTTGGTTCTTGAGCATTGTCCCAGATTTCTTACTTTTTCTCAAAAAAAAATTAAAAAATCTCTTACCATGTTTCCCATGCTTAACAGTTTGTTAATCATGAAGAAGGAGTATTACATGCAAACACTGGGTTTGTGTGGGCCATAGTGTTAAATCCATACTGACCAGACTAACCTTTATCTATGATGGATCCATAAAACATCCCACAGTGTCCCGTCTGTGGCAGTGGGAGAACTTGAGAATCTGGCTGTTTCATTGCTCACTCCATTGATGGTCTGCTTTTTCCTACTCTGCCTCTCTGAAACACACGTGTACTTTGTTCCCAGCCTTTTTTTAATGTATTTTTTTACATGTTAATTTCTTCTGGTTTTTTGTTTTGTTTGTTGAAAGACAGTGTGCTTATCAAGTGCATGTAATACATGCATGTAAAACCAGACAAACGGCATTTTTGCTTGCTTTCAAATAATAAGCTTACAGCACAGTAGAAAAAAAAATCTCTACTTCCTCTGCTAGGGATAGTATGTCCTGTCAGGTCTGTTTCCCCACTTCACCTCTACAAGTTTTGTTTCAAAAGGAAAACACAAGGGTAGGATATGGCTGAACTTCACTAATGCACTTCTTTGGTCTTTACTGAAATCCACTTGCACACCCAGAGTCATTTATGAGCCATGCCCTGCACAGCAGCACAAGATTTAAACGCCACTGAACATTTTAATAGGTAACTGTATTTCCTCAGAGACTTCGGGCATTGCACATAAGAGTTCTGTTGTCTGAAGTATCCAAACAGCTACACAAATATAGTATATGTAGGTCAGTGGTTAAGGAGTCAAATTACCTGTTTTAAAGCTAGTCTGTTAATATCAGCTGTTCCCATCTCTTTGGGAGTGGCTGGGGACAGCACTATTAAATGGATAAGCCCCACCTTTGTTTTTCTGTGGTGCTGGAATCTGGAAGGGAAGAAATTGCCCTTTTTAGTACAGGTTTCCAGTACCTTGCAATTTCAGGTTTTAGATTCCTGTGAAATGCCTTCACACCACCTCCCTCCTGCCATTCACAAATAAAAGTTTCAGTATTTTCTGTCTGAATATAGTAACTCGTAGTCTCCACAAAAATTCTCTGGGTTAGAGAAACTCAGTAAATGTCCTAATAGGCTTACTTTGAAAGTGTAGCAGGTTGCAAACTGAATTCATCAGGGAGCTAACCTTGGATTAGCTGAGCTGGACTTTCAGCTGAAATCTCTCATCTCCTGGTGCATTTGTGGGCTTGAGATGCTCAAACTGCATAGTGGCTTCACTGCATGGACAAAAATTCCATTTGATCTTGAGGGAAAGGCAACTGCAGTTTGACCTATTTTCTGCTTCTCTGCCTTGCAGCCTGGCGCTACGTGGGAGCAACAGGAGGTTTCCTTTTCATTGCCATTCAGCTCATCCTGCTTGTTGAGTTCGCACACAAATGGAATAAAAATTGGTATGTGTTGGGCAAGTAGTTATTTGCGTAAAATTCTGGTGGACTCCTGTACAATATATTCCTCATAAAAAAGAATTTAAAAGTAGCATGGGTGTACTTTCTGAAAGAAGAACTTTAATGTCAATTTTTAAAGCTGTTCATCTTTGCTTCATCCACTTTCTTCTTCCCCAGCAGAGATGTTTCTTCCTTATTCACTTCTACTCTGCTGTTTTATTCTTAACCTGGATTGCTTGGCTTCCAATAAGTAGTAGTTTGTTGGGAATGAAAAAGCTCTTACTTTGCATTGTGTTATATTTTATGTGAAAGTATGCTGCTAAGAAACAGAGTGGTGCAAGAGAGTAAAACTGGATTTGCGAAGTGTAACAGTGAAACCAAGTGCAGTGATGTAAACTGGTAAATCTTGCTTTTTTGTGTCTGCTTAGTGCACATCATATCTGTTTTTCTGTACGTGAGAACTGCTACTGTCTGTTCAACTTCTTTGCTTTCATCTAAATGTGCAAGATTCCATTATGAACGCACATAGACCCCATTCTGGCACTGACTTTGTTTCTGGTTTAAGCACGTTTGCTCTTTCCTTTCTAGCCCTTAGCCTCACATCGGTTTAAAATATTTAAATTGCCCTCCCACATATACGCAGGAACTCCTGCTTCCACCCTCTCTGTCTCTCATTTCTTCCTCTGCAAACCTTTGCAATCCCCTTTTGTTCTGGTTAGGCATTACTGACTGCTAAGAAAGAGTTTTAACACATCTTTGGGCTTTGTTAGATACCTGTTTCCAGGGAGGAAGAGTGAGATCTCCTTATATCACAGGTATTGTTACTGCTAATTACAGTAGGTGCTTTTCTGTGGATGAAAAGCTTCTAGCAGTGGCATTTAACTTTAGCACTCTCTATGCTAGATATTCTTTTAAAATAAGTCATGTTTCCACAGAATGAAACACCGCCACCAAAAAAATCTTCCATGCACCAAAAGGCCCTTTGTGTAGCCCTAAAACAGCTACTCCTAAAAAACAAAATGGTCTTTGCAAGAGGTATTTGAAAGGTGCAGAGAGGAAAACAAGGTGGACTACGCTTTAGCTAAGGCAGACTGATGAGGTAGACCCAAATGGAGAAGAGGCTTTTTGAGCAAAAGGGTGTTAAAACTGTCAATGTAGCACAAGGGGCAGAGAAGAGGCCATGCCACACAATGTGCCTTTGCTGTCCTTGAGCGAGGACTGCCACTCACTGGCTGAGCTTGGGGCACTCCCAAGTTCCCGCAGAGGAAATCCTTGAAGCGTTGAGCTGAGGTGCACTAATGTGGCTGATCCCAGAGACTGGGAGTTCTAGGAGTCACATACTGGACTATAATTGCAGAAGCAGCTGGGCAAGAAAATACTGAAAATAAACACTAATGTTAAGGAATGTTTCCCTCTGTTTCATGGGAGGAACTTTCCAAGAGCCTGTGTTGGTGTAGTAATGCCCAGCTCTGGTGTCCTCAACAGAGAAAGGACATGGAACAGTTAGAATGCGTCCAGCGGAAGGCGACGAAGATGATTAGAGGGATGGAGCACCTCTCCTATGAGGACAGGCTGAGAGAGCTGGGGCTGTTCAGCCTGGAGAAGAGAAGGCGCCAGGGAGACCTTCTAGCAGCCTTCCAGTATCTGAAGGGAGCCTACAGGAGAGCAGGAGAGGGACTCTTTGTCAGGAAGTGTAGTGATGGGACAAGGGGTAATGGTTTTAAACTGGAAGAGGGGAGATTTAGATTGGATATTAGGAAAAAATTCTTTCCTGTGAGGGTGGTGAGGCACCGGAACAGGCTGCCCAGGGAGGTTGTGGCTGCCCCATCCCTGAAAGTATTTAAGGCCAGGCTGGATGGGGCTTTGAGCAACCCAGTCTTGTGGGAGGTGTCCCTGCCCATGGCAGGGGGGTTGGAACTTGATGATCTTTAAGGTCTCTTCCAACTCTAACCATTCTATGATTCTATGTGCCTCAGAGAAGTAAGCACTGTCTTCTGTGTTTGAGGATATGAACTATTCTACTCAAATTTTACTTTTGGGGGAGGGGAAGGCAAAGCTAATAAGATGCTTGTCTTTCTCTCCCCAGGACTGCAGGTGCAAACCACAAGCAGATGTGGAGTGGTTTGCTCGCCCTGGTTACTCTCGTCTTGTACTCCATTGCTGTGGCAGCCCTGGTCCTCATGGCTCTTTTCTACACGCGCTCAGAGGGCTGCATGTACAACAAAGTCCTGATCGGTGTGAACGGCGGCCTGTGCCTTTTTGTGTCGCTGGTGGCCATATCGCCCTGTGTCCAGAATCGTGAGTCCACTGGCCTCTTCTCCTGTGTTTCTGGTTGCTGCCACAGTTGTGCACCTGGAAGCTGGGCTGTGTTCTGGGGAGAAAGTCTTGTGGTAGTACAAAGCTGGGGCTGCTCTTGCCCCTGTCCCTTTATCTATGCTGCAAAGTGCTGTCGCTGGTCACCAACTCAGCTGCTAAAACTGCAGAGGTGTGAGACATTCGGTATGTCCCATCTGTCAGTCATAAGGCTCAGGTGCTGATGGATGGTAACGTGTTGTGGAGTTCACACAATTCTTCCAATGCTAGCAGTTGAGGTAATAGCTGTGAAACTCATTCACTACTGTGGTACCATTTACTTCTGACTGCTTGTGATTTACCATCTGTAAGGTCTGGGTCTTGGGGAGCTGACAGTAGTATTACATGCTTTGGTTTATTTTACATGTGTTGTTAGTATTTCACATACGTTGGGCCTAGAAACAGTAATTTGAATGACTCCAACACAAATTTTACAAGCAAGTAAAACTATCATGGCAACTTGTTAATAGCTTTTGGAAAGCTGGTGCTTTTGGCTAGAGCAGAGGGGTGATTCTTTACTCATGTGGTCATCCCTTTAATGCCTTTCTGAAATAGCTGGCAGAACTAAAGGACAGACTTCTTTCCTCTTTACATGCCAGTGGAAATACATCTAAACTGCCTCAAAGACTTACGAACTGCTTTAAGTAGAAGGTAGAAGATACTATTTTGAAAGATATTAGTGTGCTGTTTCCTAAGGGATATGAATTTTTCACTTTGTTGAAATCTCTGCAAAAATCACTTCTTTTCCCCTTTCTTTTAAAGGCCAGCCCCATTCTGGTTTGCTGCAGTCAGGAGTTATCAGCTGCTACGTTATGTACCTCACTTTCTCAGCCTTATCCAGCAAGCCACCAGAAACTAGTAAGTTTTATGTAAACTAGTAAGTTTGCATAATGCTTTATTAAATTATTTTGGTTGTGCTTTGTATTAAAAGCAAGAATTTAGCAAACCTGAATTAACAAATACAGGGATGTAGGAGTGCTGGGTTTGGACTGTTCTGGTGTATGCAGAAGAAATTGGAAAATATTAAAAATAAATCTGTGCTGCAGAGAGACCATGTAATTGACACTCTTGGTGTACCTTAAGTTAATACCTATGTTGCAGTTGTTTGAGATGATGCTCTTCTTCTGCCTGTACGCTACTTGCCGTCTAACCATCGGCTTTGCAAGTAGAGTTTTAAGTTCTCTACACTACAAAAACACAACAAGAGTTTACAAGCACAACTCAAACTGTTTCCTTTTCCTAGGTAACTCTCAGAATCACCTATCTGGACAGGGAGCATTCTTTTCACTTACAAAATGCTTTTCTTGTTCGAATCAGTAATGCTAAAAAACTCATATTTATTGTTGCTCAGTTTTTAATGTTGAATACTTGAAACAACAGTAACTAGAGCAAAGTAAGTCCATTGGTGGAAGGAGAAATTTTTGCAGACACCCCCTAAGAAGAAAGGAAGAGGTGGGGTAAAGAATCACACTGTGTATGCACAGACACACATAGACAGATGTATTCTAGAGCTAAGATTGAACATACAGTATTTAGATGGAAAATTTACTTATGGAGCTTAAGCGGTGGTTTTAAATTAATATAGAAGCTAATTTAGAAGGCATCTGAATTACTTGTAAGACTTGGCACATTGTAAAAAAGAAATGAAGAAAAAAGGGGAAGAAAGTGACCTTTCTTAATTGTTAATGCTTCTAAGTATGTGAAGAGTGGGTTGACAGAGGATGGAGCCAGGCTCTTTCCAGTGTCTCCCGGTGACAGGACAAGAGACAATAGGCACAAGATGGCACATAGGAAGTTCCATTCAAATATGAGGAAAAACTTTACATTAAGCGTGACAGTGTCCTGGAACAGGCTGCCCAAGGAGGTTGTGGAGTTCCCTTCTCTGGAGACCTTCAAGACTCACCTGGGTCTTGAAGTCCTGAGTGATGTGCTCTAGGCAATCCTGCTTTAGCAGGGCAGTTGGACTAGATGATCTCTAGAGGTCCCTTCCAACTCTGACAATTCCGTGATTCTGTGATATATGGTATTAAATCACTGGTCTTGTGCTATTCCATGCTTGTAACAGTCAAAGTCCTCAGCAGCCAGGTGAATGCTCTGATTCTTCTTTGTATTGCAAGTGTGGTTGTTGCATTTGTGTGCATGTGTGATGCAAGCGTCTGCATCACACACACTCTCTCAGACCCCCTGAATCAGATGTTCCTCCTTATCTTCCCAAGCCAGAGAACACTTTCGGTTGTCATCTGCTCTCACAGAAGCTCCTTTCACCCCTGTGTGATAAGGACTCTCATACTGGCCCGTGCAGCTTTTGCAGTGGCATGTGCTGGAGAATGTATACAGTGCTGGCACTTATTACAGTGTCTCATGCTCTGTCACTCAATTTGCCATGAACTTACCTAATGTTGACACAGTCCTCAAGGAGGGACTTTCAAATTGGCCATCCTGCAAATCAGCTACCTTGTAAACCAGGCTTGAAGAAAATGCAGGCTACAGGTATTTGTGACACCCAAAAACCAAAGTTCAAATGTCTTTAGAAGGAACGGGCAAACAAAAGTTAACCCCTGTTGAAACTGGAGGGCCTCACAAAGTCCTCCCCACCAGGTCAGGGGACTGATTTTGAGTTTATTTTTAACCAGCCTTTGCTGCATTTTGCCCTCTGCTCCTACAAATGGTTGTGCCATCCCATTGGGGGTGCAGAGTGGCTGCTGGAAGGAAGGAGTTTGCCTTAAACAGCATTGGCTCAGAATGCTCTTGATTTGAGATAAGATGCAGCTGTAATCCCTTGTTTCGGAGTTATGCTGTAGGCTACTGATCTGCTTTGCTTTAAGCCCAAGCAGACACCAAAAAGCCAGGCAGATGCATCTTGGTGTATCTAGTACTGAAGTGGTTTAATTTCAGGGACCTAGAAGTAGTATTTTTGTAGCTGTTGAGATAAAATTTGCCTTTAACTGGTGCATCTCCTTTTCTTTGGTCTTCTGTATATCAGTCTGAGAACATTTCAGGCTACACACCACCTTTTCCCACTGACTCTGCATTTCATAGTTGTCCTCAAGGCAACCCTGCTGTGCAAGAAATCTGTGGTCTGAGGTCTGTACTATGTCAGTATTATATGGCTCTGTAGTCTTTGGTGAATTGTTGTAAACTTCCAACTTCTTATTTTTTAGTTCACCAAGTTTTTCCTTGTTTGTCTGTGTTTGGTCTGGTCAAACAAGAAATTTCAGTACCTTACCAACTTGCTTTTTTGTTTTGCCCAGAACACAGAATCTGCCAGGTCAGATCTACATTTTCTTTCCTTTTGATCTTAAAAGATAGAAACCACTGAAATATACCTGCAAAGTGTCTGAAGTAACAAGAAATATTTTGCTGAAAACCATCAGCCTGTAGACTGCTTCCAAATGCAGTGAAATGAGCTTTGCTAATTGTTTCCTTTGTTGTTTTTTTTGTTTTGTTTCATGAAGTCCTGGATGAAAACAATCAGAACATCACAATCTGTGTCCCTGAATTTAGCCAAGGCCTGCACAGAGACGAAAACCTGGTTACTGGCCTGGGTACTACCATTTTGTTTGGCTGCATTTTATATTCTTGGTAAGTCTGGGGGTTTGCAGTTACCTCACTGTAAATGCAGTGTTGTGGTCCAATTAGTGAAGGCTTAGAGCAGGCCTCGTGCAGACTAAGTAACAGCGAGAAGTAGGATAGAAGTGAGCTGGGAGGTTCATATTCTTCTTAGTTTCTGAATGGTTAGACGTTTTAGCCAAAAATGTTCAACAAGATAATCTAATCTTTGAAACAAATGTATTTTGTTAAAACCGAATAGAACAATTTACATCCAGAGTTGGAAGGAAAAAAAAATTTCCAGCTGTCCATGATCCTAAGCAGTCTTAGGGTGCTTTATTTCTGTATTTACTCTTTTTATAAGAAAAACTGTGACAGTTATGTCTGTCTAAAAAAGCTATCTGAAGTTTTTGTGGCTGTGGCTTGAGGGTCTTTAAAACAAACAAAACTGTTTGGGAAGGTTTAGGGCTTCCTTTGAACAAGTGATGAGCCCAGTAGCGCTATGAGGATTTGCCAGCATTTTCCTGACCTAAAAAAAAATCTGTTTATGCCCACATGGTTGTGATGCTCACATTATTGCAGCTCACATCAATGAATTAAGTCACGTTCCGGGATGGGGAGTGGGGGAGTTGCTGATGATTGAAAGGTGATGTATCACTTGTTTTGGCTGTGTGGGTTGCCAGATGACAGCACTGCCTGTCTGCTGCAGGTTTTTGAGCAGGTTCTGTTTCTGACTTCAAAATTCACATATGGAAACTCCTTCATAACTTTGAAGTGAAACCGGGAGACTTTCTGAGGAGGTACCACAGCTACTCTTCTGCTATCAAATATGCATACGCGTTCCATTTAATTCTAATATCAATTATATGTGTCTTGTGTCATGGATCTAGTTGTCATTAGAGCAGTGCTTCCAGTGCCTCAGGAAGGTGTTTCTGGAATGCTTTCACGTAGCCTGCAGGGGGAGTGCATCACGTAGCTGGGGAAATAAAAAGACCTTCAAGGGGAATGTTTTGAAGTATTGCTTAGTAAGGCTCAGTGTGCACAGCAAAGCATTAACACACGTCTCCTTGTGGGTGATGGCAACTTTGCATTACACATGCTGAAAGGGGAAGACTAGGCAAGAAATATTTCTAATCAGATGAAACTAGAAAGGGTTCCCCGTGCGCAACTACAATCATGCAATAAAGTGATTTCCAGCAACTGGTCCAGTGAAAATCATGGTTGGTAATTTACTTTTGAAAACTGACTACTGCAGTGAGCTGTTACTTTGCTGGTGAAGCCTTTACAGAAATACTGAGCTATGAAGTTAATATAAAAGCATTGGTTATGCACAGCCGGGGAGATGCTCTTCTGAATAGCAAATTGGAGCACTTAGCTGTTTGCCCCTGTCTGATGGTGATGAATTCACCACTTCTCAGGAATGACCTACTTTTAAGCTGGTGATTCAGTCTGAGTTGGCCAGTGGCCATCTGTCGGGCTGGTTTGTACTTGTGCAGAACAAACTTTTCACATGCCTAGTATTGATGCTGTATCCGGGCAAATGCCTAGCTTAGACATTGGAGTAGTATTTATTTTTGCTGTGGTGTTGAAAAATTGCACTCATGGGCTTGTACTTCAGCCATGGCTTTTGACAGTGTCTTCTTTTGCTCCTAGTTTGACCTCAACAACACGTGCAAGCTCAGAGGCTCTGAGGGGGATATATGCAACACCTGAAACTGAAGTGAGTTCTGCTTCCTCCCATAGGATTTCTGTGCAGACTTCCTCATCTGCTTTTCTTGCTGTTGTTTTCATGGCTAAGCAATCTGTAGTTAGGTGAAAACTAAAGCTTGTTTGTAGCATGAGTGCTACGTGCCTCTTGGGTACGGACTCACAACTGTTGTCCGCATTGGCACTTCTGCAGCTCTTGCTGGTCCCGTGAAGGTGCCTTAATATACTTGAAATAATTTGCCGCACTTGCTGTTTACTTAATGTCTTGCAGACTTCCTGTGAATCTTGTGCTGCACACAAGCTCCTGTTCTTTCATTTAAAGGAAAAGTCTGCTGAGAAGCTATCAGATATAGAAGCAGAGGCATTCTTGAGCATTTTCAGTCCTGATTGCCTTTGTTCTCATAGCAACCGACTATGATCCTGAGTTCCTATCTTTTATTTTTATTTCCACACACAAGTACTTCCTTTCTTTTTGCTTGTAACTTAATCTTCGATTATATTTGTTGTCCCTGTTTCAGCAGTATATTTTTTTTCATTCCACCTGCCCCTTTCTTGGGCTTCTTGTCCTGGGAACACCCAGAAACGCTGGGAAACAAGTGAAGAATTTTTTGCTCAGCAAGTCAGTGGTTGAGGCAAGACCTGGACCTTCTCGCCTGGTGCTGAGGAGGAGCAGGACGGGTCAGGGAAAGGGGGGGACCAGAGAGAAAACAGCCACCCTTTAGGCCCACCCTCCAGCATTACACCATAGGAGGTCTTGTCTGAAGGACTGTGGGCAGGTTGGGGGTGGCTGTCACAGCATGGATGCTGGATGTGGTCCCTTCACCGGGAAGGTCCATCTTGTCTGCTGCAGCACTTGCCAATGGCATTATTTCCAGACCGTTTGGTTTTAGAGAGCAGTACAAGAGCCGCTGAACCCAAATCTAAAGAAATGGCTAGTGAAGAGCAATTAATTGCACTCTGATTGCCTTCCCTGTGGCAGAGTGCCTTTGTCTCCTGGGTGAGAGTGTGAACGTAGCTCTGCAGCCGCTTGTGGTGCACAGAGGGTTTGTCAGCCTCTGTGCTGAAAACAACCAAGCCTTACAATGGGCTTGGGGTACGTGTGCCAGCGTTGCTAATTGCCTCACTCTGTGCGTACACGGACTTAATTGCAACTGATTAAAAAGTTTAGAGGAATGCTGCATTTGCTTTAGCATGAGAGCATGGCCCAAGGGGAGCTCAGGCAGGCTCTGATAAGTGAGGCTTGGCGCAGCAGTAGAAAGAGATATGAAATAAGAGTTTTATTTAGATTCACAGCTAGTCTTAAAAAACAATGAGCTTTCTTGGCTTTTAATGAGTTTGTGAACCCAGAGAGTACATGCAGTCGTGGACGTGCAGGGTAAAAACTGCCATTTGATGTTTCTGTTGGACACTTTACCTTAAAGGCTTGCTATCTGACTTTTGAGGGTGTTAAGAAAACTTGCAACTGGCGCATGCCAACCAAGGGGAGAAGCTAGAATGCAAAGTACAGAATTGCAAGAGTAACACTTATTCAGGAGCTTGAGATGTCCCTGCCAAATTGGGGGACCCAAACCCTGGGGTTTTGCACAGGGTGCTTATACCCTTCAAGCATTCAGATATAACATAATTTGACTAATAGCTGACACCCACATCACCGTTCAGTAGTCATAGTAAAACTTTGCAAAGCAACTTTTTTTTTTTTTTTTTTTTTTTTTGGCAGCTTTTTTGCTTCTTGTCTATTGACCCAAATGTCCCTGGAGTCATTCTTGTGATAGTTACTTATCTATAATGCTGGGAAGGTTTCAAAGATGTGCTAGAAGGGCGAGGATGCTGGCATTGTCTTCATTGTCCGGGGAGGGGGGGGAGAATACCTTTTATCCTTTGTGGACAGCTCTAGGCTTCCAAGAAGCAAAGTCCTTATTTCTAGGGCGGGCTGTCCTTTAATGTGTTTTACTTATGCATGAACAATACCAAAGTCTCCAGTGAAACTCCACTACTTTATTACATTGCAGTCTATGCTATGAAGTAATACATGTCAACAGAATTAGTACACTTTCATACTATAAAGACTGACCAATTAATAGTTAGGAAAGGGAATTTTCCTAGCAGTGTTGATTATCTCTGTCAGACCACAGACAAAATATATCTCAGAATAAGATTTTATCAGAACAAATAATGTGGGTGATGCACCACAGAAAGTGCTGACTTGTACGGTGGTCTCATGCACAAAATGCATGTACTTATATGCTTATTGGATAGTGAGCACTGTTTTCCCATTTATTACCACTCAACACAAGACATGTCAATTTTAGCTTTCCTTTTGCCATCAGTTGAAAAAAGGAAAATCTTCATTTAACTGAAGCAGTAAAACTGGCTTTCTGCTTGTACTTATTCTGGCTCCATTTCAGCAAATTCTTGCAAAGATAAGTACATTTCTGACTTGTGTGGTTGTGATTTCCAGCCCATGCAGCAGGGTTTTAAAAGTTACTTATACTTTCATTTCAGTAGTTTTTTATTAAAAAAGCACTTAGATACAAGTTCAAAGAAGTAAGGCCCTTCTGAACACAGTTTTGTCATAATTACTTGCACCAGTGTTTGACCTTGAATTACATAAAACGGATAGAGTAATTCTTTAAGACTGGATAATTTGCTGTAAATCTTACTGAGTAGGTTTTTCTGAAGCTTAGGAGGAACTGCTGCTATGAACAATTTGGCAAATCCTAATATGAGTTTTATGCTGGTTGGAAATACGAACCAGACTTGTCTAAAGTAGTGTCTGTAACGTAAATGTAAACAGAACTTCCTTCACCGACTGTTCTGCTTTGCTGAAGCACAGACTCTTACCCTTCCTGTTGTCTCTGTTCCACAGGTAGCTCGTTGCTGCTTTTGCTGCCTGCCTGAAGGAGACGGTAATTACGTTTTCACAATTTACCTCACTGGTGACTTTTGCACAAAGCCAAGAGAGTAAGGACACATTTGCAGATGGAGAGGTGCTTGTAGCTTCATTCTGTAGCATATCAGATTGAAGCAGCTGAAGTGATCAAAGTTGGGCTAGGGAAGGAAGCAAGGAGTATAACAATACCATTTTAAAACAGGCTACTTAGTAACTCCTGAAGGACACTTCATTACTGTGACATACAAAGAGTAATCGCTGTTCTTGATGTGCTTGTGGGTGGGACTGACTGCTGCATATTCAGCTCAGCAGCTCTGCAGAGACTACAGTTCTGGAGTGAGTTAATGAAGGGAGTGTCCTGTTTGTAGACATGGTTATCAGCTTGAACTTCCTAGAAGAATAGTGTACAGGTAGAGCAATATAAATGGCCCAAATGCTGAAAAACTAGCCAGTGGGCCAGGAAGCTGATACAAGGCAGGATTTCAGTGGTGGTCCAATTTCTTTTACTAAAGGTCTTAGGCCCATGCCCTGAGGAGAAGGGAATTCAGGTGTTGCTCTGCATCACACTTTTCCTAAATCACACCAAAGACTTTTTACTGTGTTCTTCATGAAGCCAGCTGCTGATTTCAGTTCTCATTAGATTTGCAAAGGCATTCTTGTTTCCTGTGTCTTACAGGTGATGCTGAAGAACGCGTTGAAAAAAGGGGAGGCCAGACTGTGATTTATGATGAGAAGAAAGGCACGGTGTACAGCTATGCCTTCTTCCACTTCGTTTTCTTCTTGGCTTCTCTCTATGTGATGATGACAGTAACTCATTGGTTCCAGTAAGTGTTATTTCTTTAAAGCTGAGGAATTAGTGTCTCTCTGCATTGAGGGGGGAAGATAGGAATTGGAACTCCTGCCACTAGTGCGTTCTCCTCTTCTTAAGTAAGAAGCTGGAAGAGATGTTTCAAGTCCTTCCCTTCAAGGCAAATCTTGAGAAAGACCTTACTTTATAAAGGGACGCTCTCCCTGCTTTGTGTCTGGGTTAATCTAGTTGAAGTCTGTCACCCACTTGGAAAAACAGAGGATACTGCAGTCTGAGATGCAAATACTAAGTTTATTACTGCTTTTTTGTTTTGTTTTTCTTTTTTTCCTTAACAGTTATGAAAGCGCTCAGATTGAAAAATTCTTCACTGGAACCTGGTCCATCTTCTGGATTAAGATGGTCTCCTGTTGGGTTTGTGTCTGTCTCTACCTATGGACTCTTATTGCTCCACTCTGTTGCCCAACCAGAGAGTTCTTGGTGTGAAGACTCAGAAGGTCCTTCTGCCTTTTTTTCTTTTCTTTTTTTTTTTCTTTTTTTTTTTTCTGTTACACATGAAATACAACAGTCATTTTGTAATGAGGAAACACCTGTTGCCCATTTACGATAATGTACCAGTTAGTAACATTTTGGTCAGACTAAACAAATGATCAAAATCATTTTTACCTTTTTTAACTGTTGTGAACAAGCATTGCCCAAGGGAACAAATGCATTCCAAAACTTTATAATGCTGATGTATGAAGTGCAGAAAACACAGTTATTGCATGAACTGGAATAAGTGAAATCCTTTTCAAATAACTGACAATCTTTCTCTAGTTTCATTGGCAAGAAAAGAAATAAACCATGGTGCAGATGTATCTTCTTCCTTCCTGTGAAGGCTGGATATCTTCTAGCAAATATATGCATTCCTTTTTATACTCTTTTATTAACTGTGTCTTTTACAGTTTGCAGTGATGATTTGGACTGCTGTTTTATACAGCATATAATTCCTCTAAGTAGTATCCAGATATTTTTTTCCAAAACCATGACTAAATACTTTTGTAGAAATAGAGAATATGTAAGAATTTGACTGCCAAAGCACCTACTAAAAATTGTTTATCTAAATATTAAATATATTAAGTTATTGTATACCTAGATTGAAAAAGGAATGTACCGATGATATTAGAGTATTTATTCTATTATAACTTTATAAAAGGCACCTGAATATTTTATGCAATTCAGATCTGGTCCAGTTGTTAACAGAAGGGGAGTTCTACACACAAATTGTTAAAATCTGAATTTTATCCAATGTGGCTTTGCCAGCTCACTTAAACTGCAAGTTGTGTGTACTGCACAGGGATTTAAGATACGGTACATTCTTTATTCAGAATGTTTGGTATTAAGCAAATGCTATATTACAGGAGCACTGCCAGTTGCTGTTAAATTTAAAAGTGGAGTGCTCATTTACTTTTCAGCCCTGCTGTTTCAGCTTGTGTCTAAAGATCTCCCAGGATTTTCAGTTATGTTTCCATTACTAATTTTATACTATTTTAAATGCAGTGATGGTCAGAAAAGGACTATATATAGTGTGTCATCTTCCTTTTCTGCCTGTGTGTTGGTTGGAAAATATTCTTTCTAACTGCTATGTTTTTATACTCCTCTGTTGATGTTTTGCTGTTGGGAAGCAAACCAGTCCATTAATGGAGACTAAACTTCTTTTGGAGAACTCCTATTCCAAGCAGTGGGATAAGCAGTCAGAAATACAAAACCAGAAGATACAAATGTAGCAGCAGCTGCCTTAGTTAAAAAAAATGGCTTGACAATATTAAACTGTACCATGTCACTTCTATTTGCTTTAAGAAGATGATTTGGCGGTAGAACAACTCAGATGCCCCAAGTGCTGAATAAGGTTGAACCCACTATAGTTATCTACATTCCCGTGGGATGAATTTATAACTTATGCTAGTCCCAGAGGTTTTGTCTTCTCTTTTTTTTTTTCTATATATGCACATACATACAATGTGACATAAGCAGGATATTAACAAAATTGGTCAATTTAGTAGTTCTTTTTCTGAAATAGGATTGAGCCTTAAGTCTGCACCCAATGCTTCCTGCCAAGCAAAGAAAAGCACAACATAGAGGCCAGTGGGATGGCCAAAGCATCTGCATGCCTTATTTATTCTGTTGCAATAATTGATGGCTAATGCACACCTGGTGAGAAATCCTAACATAACAGATCTCAGTTCTGCTTTTGTTTGCATTACCATTTTTAGCTTGTTGGTGTATTATCCTAGGGTTTCTGTCCTGCTTGGAGCTTGCTATTGGGGTTGATTGGGGTGCAATCTTCCCAGCCCCCTGCACTCTTACCTCAAATGAAATCTACAGGTCTGCAGTCCTGTATACTTCTGCCACCTACCTTAGTGTTTAGGAGCCTCAAAATACATCTGTCATGAGATCTGAGGGAAAGGGGAGGCTGTCCAGAGGTGACTTTCTTGCTGCTTTTCTCCTTGTTTGCACCTACGAGAAAGAAAGCAGTTGAAGCTTAGCTTTGACATTGAGTTAGAAAAGCAACAAATCACTCTGGAGAGGGAGGCAGGGTTTTTTTCTTTCTTTTTGCTTCTGCTAGGACGTTCTGATCTTGCCAAGAGTTCTGCTAGCATGGGGGCCTGTCTATGTCTCTAACTGCATTTGGAGTCCAGCCACGCAGATCCTTCTGCAGCAAAGGCCTTTGTTAATGCATTCACAATCCAGAAGCCTTTATCTGTCCCATCTCTAAGATAAGAGCTTATGGGCTGTGCAATGATGACTAACAGTTGTCCCACCTAACTCGTGATTCTGACAGTCTCAATCCTGTGCTGGAGCTGAGATAGTCCAGGCTATTGCTCCTCCTTTGGTCAATGCTGTTCCCTAAAGTATTGAGTCTTGCAGGAGTTGCTTTCTAGTGCTGTATGTGTTGTACTATGAGAAACCAAGCATGTTTTTTACAAAAAAAATCTGGGCATGGAGCTCTAAAAAAGAAGGCATACACTATGTCAAGTTGTAAGGCAGGAAGTGGTAACTGTTGGTTCTGATGGCAGGCACCCCAATCACAAATGTGGATGATCATAGAATCACAGAATAACAGGTTGGAAGGAACCTCAAAGATCATCTGATCCAACCTTTGTTGGCAAAAGCATGACCCAAATGAAGATGGCCCAGCACCCTGTCCAGCTGAATCTTAGTAGTGTTTAGTGTTGGGAAAATCACCACTTCCCTGGGGAGATTATTCCAAAGGCTGACTTGTTCTCATTGTGGAAAATTTTCCTTTTGTGTCCAATCAGAATCTCCCCAGGAGTAACTTGTACCCACTACCCCTTGTCTTTTCCATGTGACTCCTGGTAAAAAGGAAGTCTCCATCTTCTTTGTAGTCACCATTTAAATACTGGAACCTGGTGATAAGGTCTCCCTTAAGCCTTCTTTTTTCAAGGCTGAACAAAGCCAGTTCTTTGACCTTTGTGGCCCATCTCTGGACCCTGTCCAGCCTGTCCACATCTTATTTTGCATAGCAGGGACAAAAACTGAATACAGTATTCCAAGTGTGGCCTGAGATATTCTGAGTGGGATAATAACTTCATCTCTGCTGGTGATGGCCTTGTTGATGCAACCCAGCATCCTGTTGACTTTCTTTGCTGCTGCAGCACTCTGCTCACTCCTTTTGAGTTTGTTGTCCACCAGGACCCCCAGGTCCCTTGCCACAGAGCTGCTCCCTATCTGGATAGATCCCCATCAGTGATTAAGTCCTGGATTATGTTTTCCTAAGGGCAAGACCTTACATGTGTCTTTGTTTAACATCATAGTGTTCTTGTTCAACGTCATGAGGTTATTGTTCACCTACTCTTCCAGCCTATCCAGGACTTCCTACAGGGAGGCTCTCCCTTGCAAGGAATCAGCTTCCCCACTCAGTTTGGTGTCATCAGCAAACTACATCAGGGCACACTTGATCCCATTGTCCAGATCACATGAAGCTGTTAAATAGCATTGGGCCTGATTATTGATTCCTGCGGAACCTCACTTGTGACAGGCTGCCAGTTTGAAAAGGAGCCATTTACCACCACCTTCTGGGGTGTCTGTACCATAAGGCATGTCTATACCATAAGGCATCAGTTTCTAGAGGAGGAAGCTGTGGGGAAGAAAATGGAAAGCCTTGGAGAAATCTAGGTAGGCTCACCCTGCATCAACAAGCAGGTTACTTTGCCACAGAAGGTGATTGGGTTTGTCAAGCATGATTTGCCCTTAGTGACTCTGCTGGCTTTTCCCAGTAACCTGCTTTATTTGACTTCTGATACCCCAGAAGGATTGGTTCTGTAACTTTCCCATGGACTTAAGTGACCTTGATGGCCCTATAGTTTACTGGACTGGCCTTTAAGCTCTTCTTGTAGGTGGGGTGACATAAGCCTTCTTCCAGTCTTCTGTCATGTCCTCCAGTCTCCATGGGTTCTCAAAGACTATGCAGAGTGGCCTCGCAACATCAGCCAGTTCTCTTAACACCCTTGGGTGGATCTTGATAGGGCCCATCAATTTGTAAGCGTCAAGCTCCTGTAATAGCTCACAAACTAGCTCTTCCTTCACTGATGGTGGGTCTGTGTTTGCATCAACCTGGATTGTTGTTCCCAAGGACTGTGTCCCAGCAGTGCTGGAAAAGACTGGTGAAGAACGTGTTGAGAACCTCTGCCTTTTCAGCATTGTTGGTGACTCTCCCATTTAACAGCAGGCCAGTATTTTCCCTCTGTTTCTGTAATTTTTGATACCTCTGGCCTATTCCAGTTGAAGCTGAACTTTTGCTTTTCCAGCTGCATCTCTGCACTTCCTCACAGTGACCTTGTAGTCTTCTTTTCCATGTCTGATACACTTTCTTTTGGTTTTGAACAGATGCAGAACTTCACAGGTAAGTCAAGGGTGCCTCTTGCTCCACCTGCTTCCGCCAGGGGATGGACTGTTTTGTGCTTCCTGGAGAAGGTTCTCGAATAACTCGCAGCACTCACTATCTACTTTATCCTCTATGGAAACTTCCCACAGAATCCCTGCCGTATGAGCTGTGAGCAAGCTGAAGTTTGCTTTTCTAAAACCTGAAACCTCTTGTCTTTTTACTAATCTTCAGCATGCTCAGCAGCATCACAAACTCCACAATATTGTGATCACTGCTAAGGCTGTCACTGAGTTACTACAAAGCAGGTTTTCTTGGTTTGTGAGTAGCAAATCCAGCAGTGCCTCATTCCAACAGCTGGTTGGCACATCTAGTATTTGTATGAAGAAGCAGCCCTCTACATGTTCCAGAAATGTCCAAACATCCATCCATCTTGAGCTGCTGTATAGTTCTTCCAACAAATGTCTAGATAGTTGAAGTTACCCATAAGAGCCAGGTTCTGTCTATCTGCAGCTTAAGTGACCCATTTGTTGCTGTCCTGGTTGGTTTGCTTATTCCTTGGTTGCTGGCAATGTTGTCAGCGTTGCCACTTTGGACCCCACCCCCTGAGCTATTTAATTTAAAGACCACATCATCAAGCTGTCCAGTCCTGCCTTTTCTAGGCAGATGGATAACATCTCTATCTAGCAGGCTGTCATCATCAAAGAATGTCCTGTTGTCATAAAAGACAAAACCCTTGTGATGGCACCAGCCACAAAACCAGAAGTTGACTTGTGTTATACATCTGTTTCTGGCTGCATCCTTTCCTGTAACTAATCTTAATACTTATCTTGGCTAATTGTTCATACTTGTTTACAAAAACATTTATTTTATGTAGGCATTATCTGCCTGTGTAGGGACTTTCTGCACCTCCTTGTACTTGCTTTTTTATAGTTTGTATTTATGGAAATAGGTTTTGCACAGAGGAAACAGGGTCATAAGAGGAAAGTCCACAGTGAAGCGTGAATCCATTCTCTGTACACAGCACTCACCTCACTGAGTTGCTCCTTCCTTCCCTTCCACCAGCTGCTGACCTTAAGCATCTACATCTGTGGGTGTATGTAGGGTGGGAATGAGGCAGTGCCTGACTGCAGTGCTTTGTCTGCATTGTGGGAAAAGACTCTGAAAATAACTTGGAGGATCTGTGTGTCCACACTGTGGCCCTAGATGCAACTATGGATCTCCAGGCCTTTCTAAGGAACCAGTAACCGGTGGCACCTGGGTGTGCAAAGCCTCTGCTTCTTCAGTGAGGCACAGCTTCCTGCTGGCCAGGCAAATGGCCTTAGCATCCACTGTAAAAATCTGTACTGTAACCTTCCATGTGCAACTACTTACTAAAATCCTCAGCTAAGGTCTAGGATTCAAATGCCCAGTTCATAGCTTCCAAACAGTTCAGGCAAATGAGCTTTTAAAACCTTTTATTCAAAAGTGCCTTCATATCCACTGCTGTGACAGCTAATAATCCAGCTGGCACTGGAACTGGAAAACCTGGACAGAGCCTGTGACTGGGTAGTGCTGCCTTGTACCTTACACTGGCTTGTATGAGACACAGTCAGACCTGTGTCTGCGTGTGTGGGAGACCAAATAATCTGTGCTTGACAAGCCTCTGTGGATGAGACTGATTGGGTTGTTACTGCGCAGCGGAAGATGAACTGGGAAAACTCACAAGTAGCCTGATGCTTGCATCAATAAATGACTAGTTGTTGCTGACATTTACATTTCAACTATAAAGGGTTAACTTTCGGTCCCCATACCTGAAAGGGCCAGGTGACTGCTCTGCTTGAGGTGGTGGTTAGCTGTGCGGTGTCTATCCTGACTTGTGCTATGGTTGTTCTTTGCATTTGTCCCCAGATGTGTAAGTGAGGGGTGCAGCCTTTCTGGCTCCAAGTATTTGAGTTGTGTGATGAGAGGAAGCTGTTGTTTGCGAAGTCTTCCTGTCTTTGTAACAAGTCCTCTACTAAGTTCCCTGTAGTTAAACTTGAATTCAAACTAATGCTTTCATTTAATGAATTTTTGGAGGAAGAGACTTGTTAACGGAAGTTCTGATGGGAAGGTGAAACAATCTTAATGACATTTTCCTAGTTTTTCAAATTTATTATTGCAAGAAAGGTTATTTGGAGGCTCTCTGCTGCACCGCTGTCTGAGATGGAACAATACTAGTTTTTCTTATAAAGGCAGCTGAGAGCCACAATCACGACTGGTTCTTGTTTGGGTAAAATCAGTAGGATGGACTCAGAGACCAAGGCTCTGAATCCAAATAAATGGACTAGCAAACGAAACAGTAAACTTTCATGAAGAATGTGTGGAAAGCAGATGGTTATGCTTGTTCGCTGTTCATCACCTAGTTCCCCAAAGTGTGCAGGCAGCCCTTGCAGCTGGATGTCAGCGAAGGAACTCCACTGTGATCACGCATCAGAGTTATTACATGTCCATGATACTCTTAGCTTTGTACTTCAGATATTTCCATGAAGTTGAAAAAGCTCATACTTGCCCAGCTAATTCGGTAAAACCTGGCTGGGTTGGGCCACTTTTGTCTGAAACGGGTAATTCAGTGTTTCTAATGTCTGCATAGTCCAGAGAGAGGGCTTTATCCCCTCGCAGAATCATAAACACTGTGTGTGTATTTATTTATTTATTTTGTGTTTTAGCACCTTTTTATGAATCTAGAAGAGCTTTGAGGTTATAAGGTATGCACATGTAACTGTTTCATCAGCCACTGGTGCAGCCATTTCTGGGCTAGACCATTGCTATTAATGAAGCAACCGTTGCACTTGCGAAAAAAGCTGGTTTATAACAGTTCTCTGGTGTTGACCAATGGATCAAGAAAATTTTGGAACTCAAGATGGCGCTGCTTGAACATTGGCTAGCAGCCTGCAGTGTCACGGGCTTCTCTGAATAGATCGGTAACAAAATAAACCGCTGACAGCTTTTAAAGCGTGCTATAAAGAATTTATGGTAAAAAACTATTGGGCTGTTCTCCTAAACAAGCGAAATACCACAAGGCTGTACCTGTGTGGCTAGATGAATGAGGTTATCTGCAGCTACAATTTTATTCTCATCTTTCCTTCTGGGCCTTCAAAGTCACGTCTTTCGCTTGCGGGCTGTATCTCCTCCTTTTGTTTGCCTTTTTCTCCTTGGATTTGTTTCATAAAAGGCGTTTAAACCTGCTTTGCTCCCATTCAGCTTCCTGTCAAGTGGGATGTCTTTGGTGCTAGAAACTAGCAAAAACTTCTTTGCCAGGTCTTGTCGATCCTTGCCTTTTTATATCAGGACAACCTGCAGTGTTGAACCAAAGTCAAGGATCATAATTTCTTATTCAGATCTGTTTTCCTCTGTGAAAACTACTTCTTTGTTTACTGAAGTGGCCTGCAAGTTCTTGTGGGAGGAAGACGCGTAATCAGTGCCCTGACATTTTACTTTGTGTTTTCAGTTTTGTAAACAGTAGTTTGAACTGAGTGTTTCACGTGACTGTACAAGGGAATGCCAGGGGTCAAGTGCTTGGAAAGCTTTGGCTTTCTGTACTGGTAGCAGGATATACGTAGCTTGGGAACTGGTATGTCTCTGCATTTTCAACACCCCAACTTCAGAATGCCGGAGTGCCCCAGGGTGGGGATGCAGACTCACTGCCCAGGGTGTGAAGGCGAAACTTTGGGAGACTGGCTTGACGGCTGCTTTCTAATGCCCAGATAAACTCAGCATGTTTCAAGGAGCTCTTAAATCCAGTTTGTTCGGTTTTTCCTCACATCTGGTTGTGACTCTTTCCACACCTGTTCAGTAATGATTTTTTTGGTCAAGTTGGAATTTATTTCAGATATAAGCCACGTTGGCTTCCCCCTGATTGCCAGTGTCTGATAGCTGCCAGGGCTGTAGTGTACAGCCGTTTGCACACAGTTCTTCGGTGCCACAGTTGTCAGCTTTGAAACTGCTCCAGTAGCTTTAAAGCTTCCAGGGCTTTTGCTTGCCAGAGCCGCGGGGTGCATCGCTGCCGCTGTGCTTTTGCCAAAGAAGCCTCACTGTGAAGCCAAGAAGAATTTTGGAAACCTATGGGGATATATGTCTTGTTACTGATACTGTAGCTCTATTTTTCCTCTTACTGGTAGATGTCAAGGTGCTTAGGTGTTGTTGGGCACCCATGCAAACTTAGAGAGGAGAATAAACTTTAAGAAAAATTTGTTCCACTTGTCATATACAAGATGAGAAAATACCTACTAGGAACATACAGATTCAGTGTCAGCTTTTTGTTTACCACCAGTGGGTAAACAAAAAGTGGTGTTCAGTCTTGTATGTGCCATGTTCAAAAACTGGACACAAAGTAGTCAAAATGTAAACACTTTTTCTTAATGGTGAGGGGTTTTTAATTAGTCTTTTTCACGGTTCTTGATATCTCAAGGGAGCTTTTTGGTGTGCATGTGTGGTTTTATTTTATTAAGCTGTAGCCCAGTGATGTGGTGGTTTACTAGTTTATTTAACATTTTCTGCAAGTGTTGTGATCTGTAGTAACTGTAACACTTTGACTTTTAAGGATTGGTAAAGATTTCAGAATTGTAAGAGCTTAGTTGTTAAATAGTCAACAGCTTTGCCTTTTTAAAGCATGTTAATGGTTTTTATAGATACTTCCTTTTGTATACTGAGTGATTGTATTGTTATAGATTTAATGTTTAACGGACCAATAAAGTTTTTCTTACATTTAAAATAAATTGTTGTGATATATAAATGTTGAAAATTGACTTATTCTAGGAGAAACTTCAAAAATATATCAATACATGAGCTAAGCAGTTACTGAGCCAGTCAAAGTAAGTTGGTTGACCATTTTTGTTCGCTACATTTGGATGTTGTTTAAAAAAAAAGTTGGCCCATTACATGACTTCACTCTCCCATGTTATTTTTGTGCTCTTCCAGAGCGTGATCTCAGAAGATGGCAGGTTGCGCTGATTTGTCTGTCGTGTCTGTTCTGTACAGTCCAGCCCCCTGAAATGTCAGACTCCTCTGACAGTGCAAAGTATTTTCCAGGCCAAGTATAGCACTACAGCACTACAACCGCTGCAGTTGTTTGAAACAAGGGCTTCTGATTTTTTTTTTTTATTTCCTCATTTGCCCAGATGGCGGAGCAGGCAGCTGCTGAGTTTGATAGCTACTCAAAAGTGCTGCATCTCCAGTGGGTCTTTGTGTCTTTCTTACCATCTGTGTTGGCTCTTGCGTGGAGTCCTGTTCTAGCCCCTGCCAGCTGTTCTGCTTTGCTCTGCTCACCCTGACAGTACAGGCTGCACCCTTGCCATAACACTGACCAGACCCACCAGGACACGGGCTAATTCTGGTTACGAGAAACTGCTGGAGTTTAGTTCAACTTCTAAAGAGTTGAATGGTTGAATGGTGGCTGCTGCTCTCCCTGCAGCTCCCGGGCACAAAGCTGAGAGGCAGTGCTTTTTGGTTGGGGTGCAGGGCAGTTCCTGAGTGGTTCTGAGGGGCGGTGAGAGCCCAATAGCTTTGCTCAGCAG
>VZRU01020352.1:30346-41189 GCA_013398155.1 Pedionomus torquatus | reverse complement strand
GAAGAGAAGGATTTACTCTCCTCATTACAGTTGCTTTCGAGAGAGGAGGGATGTCTGTATCTCACTGAGAGCAAAAGACAATATTTGATCAACAAGTGAAGCACGTGTTTACTTAGTTTTCTCCACAAAACTGTGTTTTATCTTCTTGCATTACTCACAAATTAAGACTGGATGTTCCCCTGGGCAAGAGTTTTTTTCTTTTTAAGCAATGAAATATTCTTGTGTGGATTTATTATAGCCAGTTTCTTCCATGTGACTGAGTCAGTGCTCAGTTTTAAATCTCTGTTCTGCTGGATTGATTCAGTCCCCTAAAAATGGTATTTGAATCATGACTGGATACAGATTTCACAAATTGTGAGCTTGGCAGACTGCTGATTTTCTCTGTTTGCAGTTTCCTGCCTGTTGCATCCTTCTTAGCTCAGAGAAAACTTGAGCTCATATGTGTAGGCACTTTTAGGTTTCAGGAGGTGAAAATGTTACGTGTTCATCCCTTGTATTGAAGAAAATAAAATGCAACATAAAACTATCAAACCCATTTTTTAAACTTATTTTTCCTGTAGACCTGGTGATGACTGGAAGAAGACTTTAAAACTCCCTCCAAAGGATTTGAGAATCAAAACTTCGGTAAGGATAGTTGAATTGTAGGAGTAAATACTAAGTAAAAGACGTGGGAGGAGCGTCAGTGGCAAAATATTTGTCCAAAGAAAGATTCAAAAGCAGTTCAGTTCTTGCTGTTTTAAACGAAGTACTTTGTGCTGTAGCTGCTTGGGAGAGATCTCTGTGAAAGCTCAAAAATGGGGCTTGCTGAGGGTTTCTTACTTTATTAGTGTTAAAGCAGGGGGTGATTATGGTCAGTGTCTCTTGCAAAGGCTGATCAAAGGATATTGGTATGCGTTTGTAGAACAGTATTGGGTTCTGAGAAAGCTCATGCTTCCTTCTCCGCTGAATGGCATCACATAGATTAGTGGGACTCATGTATAGTGGAATGTGCTTCGTGGCCTTCCTGCACAGGCAGTGTCTTCACTGAATCAGACCAATCTACAGCTGTGGGTTGTGTGACCTAATCTTACGGATGTGCTTTTTTTGATTATTCAGGATGTGACCTCCACAAAAGGAAACGAGTTTGAAGATTACTGTTTGAAACGGGAGTTGCTGATGGGAATTTTTGAAATGGGCTGGGAAAAACCATCTCCTATTCAGGTTATTTACAAATAGAATACTTAAGCGCAGCATTTAATTTATTGAAATTCTTATTCGTGCTTAAATGTTGGATGCTTCTGTCATGATTTGGGAAAACTGAGGTTGTCAATGGTAGAACTTAGTGATCCTTTGAGGAAGGTGAGAATTCATAACACTCGATGGAATCACCCAGTCATGCAGTGGGTGACTTAAAGATGGGACTGGCTTACACTTAACAGACTTGGATTGTCCTTTTCAGCCTGAAGGCTTTAGTGTGTTAACCCTCTGTTCAGTAGCACCTTTCACATAAGTTGTTCCAGTGAGAACAGGGCTATACCATAAATTTTCTAGAAGACGGAGTTACCGTAGACTGCATACCTTTAGTTGTTACAAATATAACTGTGGCGCTATCACACAGTCTTGGCTTTTTTTCTCATAAGCATCTGAAAGGAGTGTAATGGAGATTATGGGAGAGGGATGTTAGCAAGTGTACTTTTCTGTCCCCCCATCTTGCCTTTACTTTTAAGGCTTGTTCTATTAAGAACTGTTGATCTGTAAACTTCAGGGGAGCAGGGAGGTTGAACCCTCTTTAATTGCTTTGTGGAGTATTGTTACTGACACAGCCCCATACTTTTATCTTCTTAAGGCATGAGAAAGCTACAGTTCTTAGGTAATTTATCTGCTTTGAAACAGATTCTAACCATGCTGCCTTTCCAAAAGGCCGAGGAATCTTTAGATGTTGCTGTGAAAGACGGTAAAGTGAAAAATACTTGGGGCCTGTGTTTAAAGATTCAAAAGAAAGGCTTGTTGATTTTATGAGAAGTATATCACAGGAGCATGCGGGTTTGAATTACGTGGGCTGAGGTGGTTCTGATGTTAAGATATAGGTAGCTTTCTTTTTCCATAGGGGGAGTTTGCTAATGACCATCTCCGTACTTTTTTTTGGTAATTTTCCACTTTTTTCCTAATGTGTCAGTGTGCGTTTACCGTTCCTATAGTGCCCGGTCCCTGATTCTCTTATGACTAGGCAAGATAAGGACTTCTAAGTGGGATATGGGGAGCAGAGCTGTTGCTTTGTTGGGGAACCGACAGGTTTAACTCTTTCCTGCTCTGAGTCTGCAACGCTTGCAGTCGCAGGTTATTCTGTTAATGAAACAACCTGATTGCACATGATGCTGTTAGTGAGGAGGGAATTTAACCAGCCTCTTAGGAGGAAGAGGTGGCGGTGCTCATGCACTGTCTGTCCTTGCTTTTTAGGAGGAAAGCATCCCCATTGCTTTATCTGGTAGGGATATCTTGGCTAGAGCGAAAAACGGAACAGGCAAGAGTGGAGCCTACCTCATTCCTTTACTTGAACGACTAGACTTAAAGAAGGACAATATACAAGGTGAGTTGAGATGGATCTTGCTTAGTTGCAGCTGGGTAATGGTATAGGTCGCTTTGTAGCAGATGTGAATGTGAAACTGGTCAATGCCATCGAGCAGGGTTGATTATCTGCTTACACTGTCAAAGGGAGTTAATGGGGTGCAGTGGAGGGGAGGTGTGGTTTCAGAAGTCCGACAGTCACTTTCGAAAGTGTGAAATGTAAGGCATCTTCTGGACTTTACTGCCAGTCTAGCCCTGGAAAGCAGATTTGGAGTAATAAGCAAATGTGCTGGCTGAGGCACTTGCGTACTGGGAACGTCAAGGGATGGAGAACCTTTGCATGGAATTTGCCTTGTAAGCAGTTTCTAGGTCTCGTTTGGGGTATCTGAAGTGGAATTCCAAAACTGTAGAAGTGTAGCTTTCATAAAGTCTTTGTCTCCTCTAAGGATTAGTATTTTAAGATACAGTCTGTTCCTGGTAACTCACACTGACACTTTTAACTTTCAGCAATGGTGATCGTTCCCACCCGTGAACTAGCCCTGCAGGTCAGTCAAATCTGTATCCAAGTCAGCAAACACATGGGAGGTGCCAAAGTGATGGCAACAACAGGAGGAACCAATTTGCGAGATGACATAATGAGGCTTGATGATACAGGTTGGAGCACTTTTGCTACACTACAGTTGCTGTTTGTTCATTTCTTTGCAGCGTAGCAGTGGAATTTCTGCTTGTCGTTACTGTTTGCCTGTTACAGAACAGACTACAGTATGTCTTGTTTGCTGTTTGTATGCTGTCATTATTCTCTGGAATCGTTTGTATGACACGTGGCTGTGAATGCTAGAAACTGTTTTAGTTGCCTTAACCATTACTTTTTTTTGCTCTTCTAACCTTACAGTGCATGTGGTGATAGCTACCCCTGGGAGAATTCTCGATCTCATCAAGAAAGGAGTAGCAAAAGTTGAGCATGTCCAGATGATAGTATTGGATGAGGCAAGTTGCTTGTGTTAAACATTTTGGGATTTTAACACCAAGTCAAAGCAGTGGTGTGTCTCAGTGAGTCTGCTCGTTACAGCAAATCAGACTTTGCTTAGGTGCACTATGAGATTACGTATGAGCTCATCCTTTTCTCAGTATTTTTGAGAAGAATTTTTCTGCACCTGAGTCTTTTAAGAAAACAGTCTAGGAAGATTTGCCTTTCCCGTTGTCTTTGCTGTTCCCAAAAATAGATTAAGAGTCTATTCTGAAATGAAGGAATTAATTTAATTTGATTTCAGTTTGCAGTGAGCGAGCTGTGTTATTCTATATATGCTTAATGCATCTATAAAACAGATTTACATACAGGCTTCTGAGTGAGAGGCTGAGAAAATAGTTGTGAGAGAGCTCTTGGATGACAGATAGGATCCCTCATAACTGTTTTCCATTTACATTACATTTATTTCTCCTGATTTTCATTCTGTTTAACTCAAAACGATGAAAACCAGGAGAGGATAAGCTTTTACTGACGAATGCTGTCTCCAGCAGCTAAACCACGTATATTTGGAGGGTGGTGTGTGCTCTGAAGGGGACAGTCCCATCATAAGGGCAGGGAGAATACTCCCAGTGTTTTGGTTTGGGGTTTGTTTCTCGCCCCTCCCCCCTGACCCCCAGTGCAGTACTATCAGAAGACTGAAATCTTGTTCCATTAAGTTACTCTTCATTACTTCGATTGTTACAGGCAGATAAGTTGCTGTCTCAAGATTTTGTTCAAATAATGGAAGACATTATTCTCACGCTACCTAAAAACAGACAGATTTTGCTCTACTCAGCCACTTTCCCTTTGAGTGTACAGAAGTTCATGGTGAGTGCAGGTGTATTTGTATATCTATGATGGTGGTGCTGTTGCATGGGAAAGAGGTGAATGGGGGGTGCAGCTGTCAGTGCTCAGTATTTTAACACAGCCAAACTTCACTGTTTAAATCGGTCTAAATCTTTGACCTTCAGTAGCACTAATGAGAAAGCAACATGTGCACAGTTCTCGCTTACGAGGTTCTGTTTTCCACCTTGTACATCAGTGATGTGCCATCTGCACTGATTTGCTGTTGGAGGGTGCTTCTGTTTGCCCTGCTTGGTCGCCTTGCATTTATAGTGATCCTTGGTGAAATGTTACGCGCCCTGTCTACTCTGTGCAGAGCATGAAGAGCAAGTAGCTAGGGTGCCATAATCCTTGCCATGGAGGAAGTTAAATGTGCCAAAGGGTGGGAAGTACTTAATCTTGTTTTGCGTGTAGATGTGCCCACTTTATTCATGTCTTTATTTTCCAGAATTCCCATTTGCAGAAGCCCTACGAGATTAATCTGATGGAGGAGCTGACCTTGAAGGGAGTTACCCAGTACTATGCCTATGTAACTGAGCGTCAGAAAGTACACTGCCTCAATACGCTGTTCTCCAGGGTAAGCAGGGGAGGTGGTTTGAGCACATACAGAAACTTTTCGGAACGGTAGCAGCGATGCATTTTCATTGTCAAAAATATGCTAATCTTATGATAAAAGATAAAGCTAAAAACATGTGCTTCTTGTCCTGCACCTCCATGTTATAGAATTTTGTTGATTTTTACCCTCCTCATACAATAATATATGCTGTGTAAATTACCTGCAACGTACCTGCTTTGCTGCCCTTCTGGAAGGGATTTAGACTTAAATCTTGGGTCATTTGTTAGTAGAAACACCACATTTACTGAGCACCCTACTTGTATGTTCAGCTCCAGATTAACCAGTCGATCATTTTCTGCAACTCCTCTCAACGGGTTGAATTGCTAGCCAAAAAGATCTCCCAGCTGGGCTATTCCTGCTTCTACATCCATGCTAAAATGAGGCAGGTGAGTATGAAGTTGGTAGCCATTTATTCCGTACCACCCCAAGCTTTGCTGCATCAAGTCTTTCACTTTCATTACATTTGAATGTTCTTTGAAAACCAAAATGTGTGATGTTTTGCTATCGATTTGTTTTTGACGCCCCTTTCCTCCCTCCTTAAACTTCTCTCTAGGCTATTTGGTGTAGCTGGTATGTGAGAGCGTTTCAGGTCAGGTTAACTAGTGCATTGTAAGCACAGGCTCAGCCAGAAGGCACAGGTCTTACTGCTGCCACCTTGCTTTTGCCAGCATGGGGAGCTGTGCTACGCTACATGGTGTCTACTGATGCAGATAAAAGAGAGCCTCACTGAAAACAAGCATTAAAACCCCTGGTAGTCAGGTGACTGAGTGCCCCTTGTGGCTTTGCAAGCATTAAATCTTGTGCTGTGCCTGCAGGGGAATCTGAGAAGTCAGGTGGCTTTGATCAAACCTGGTGGTGAAAGCTGCAACTGGCGTGCTGGTGCAGAGGTTCCCCTTAACTGCACGTTAGCTCACATATGCTCCAGCTTCATGCTTGTTTTCAGGTTTCATACTTGTTTCCATCATTCACTTGTTTTCAGCAAGTGTACTGAAAGATGTGGGATGGTTGAAGTGATGTATGTAAAATGGTAGTACTTTGAATTTTTTTTTTCCCGTTTTATGTGTAGGCTAGAATAAATTAAAGCTTTAGAGGAAACCTAGTTCAGGGACCTGAGAGGTAAGGCCAACGTTTGCTGGGCCATATGCAGACCGGACCAGTAATTAATTAAGCATAAATAACAGCGGTGTCAGTATTGAGAACAGGGAGATACGCAAATGCATTCCATGCTTTTGATCAGTCGGTGGTAGTAGTAGTAATGATCTTCGTGGCCAAATGCAGGTATGTTTGTACAGAAACCTTCAACTTATTCATTCCTGCTGTTGATTTCGCTCATTAATAGTGCTATTACTTAATCTTTGTGTGGCCCAAAGTGACTTGTGAGAGACAGTCGCAGACCACTGACTGGTCTCACCCTTAATTCTGAATCGATAGTGAACAATACTCGGTACTGGAAAATGAAGCTACTGCCAGCTTCAGTTTGTAAGGGAATGAATGGAACGCGCATTGGATTTCGGTGGGGGGCTGGGGACAGATGATAGTCAAAACATTGGTTAAACTTCCTTGATGTGTGTTTCATGTAATTGTAACTTAAGATGCTCCAGTTCTGAGATGGCTTTGCAACCTTGAGAGGCTTTAAAAACACTGTCAGTTAAGTATCTTTGTCTAAAAGTAGTACCAAGGACCCCTCTGGTAAATTCTTTGGAATATAAGGGCAAGAATATGTACCATCAGCTTGCTTTGACTCAGCTGCTCTCTAATGATGAGGGGGAGGAGGAATTGATGGGATTGAAATTCAATGGTTGTAATTTGACTATACCTGGAAGTCACAGCTGTTTGTTGGTTTTAGTTGTTTGGTTTGTTTTCCTTTGCTTTGTTTACACATACATACCTTTTTCAGGAGCACCGCAATCGTGTATTCCACGATTTCCGAAATGGCTTATGCCGCAATCTTGTTTGCACTGGTAAGAGTTCCTAAACGTTTTCCTGTTTCTGAAGGTTGTGATAGAAAGCGGGTTAGCCATTAGCCCAGCTGTAGTAGGTCACTGCATTTGTATTAAAGCAAAGCAGTGTGTTTTGGTACGAAGGCTTTGCTAAGCCTGTGTGTAGTGGGTGCAGCATGCCTGTAGGCATGTAGCTTTTGGCTTTTGTGACAAATTGTGAAGGTGCAACTTTCTAGCAAATCATTTAGCGATAGTATTTTCTGCACCAGTTCTGTTTTTTGTATATTTTCACATGTGAGTGCTCTCTGAATTGTTGGGCCATAGGGTTTACAAAATCTAGGTAGAACTGCACTAGGAGCAGTAAAGTAAGTTTTGCTGATTCTTCACATGTTTGTAGCTTGTCTCTTGTAAATATTTTTATAGCTTTCATTGGCCTGTGTATGATCGAGTTCTCTGTTCCATGGTACTGACGAAACAGGTCGTACTTGATCACTACACATGTCTGGGTCATTTTAACTAAAATCACTAGAAGCAGAATAAAAATACTTGAGCTAATGGGATTCAGTTCAGCTCTCGAGATTGGCAAGGCATGGTCATGCTCCTATAAGAAGACCTGCTCAGAAATACTCTACCGTGGAAAAACTAGCTTTGCGCTAATTACTTATTTGGCATAAATGTGCAGATCTAGTGTCTTGGTCATTCTTGTATTATTCGTGTTTATAATGGATAAAGAGAAAGAAGATGACATAACAGAATTGTATGTAAACTTTGATGCAAAGGAAGCAGGAAGCTTATATGTGGAAACTAGTGCATGACAATGTTAATTCATCAGTGTTAATCTTTCCACCCTAAACACTGTTGCCATTTGATCTCATTGAAATTAACTTTCTTTGTGGATTCTTTCAGATCTGTTTACCCGAGGTATTGATATCCAAGCTGTGAATGTGGTGATAAACTTTGATTTCCCAAAGCTGGCAGAGACTTATCTCCATCGTATTGGCAGATCAGGTGAGAGGAAAAACACGTTTTTGGTGCAGCCTTGCTGATGACTGATGTTTATTAGGCTTGAGTTGGTTTCTGCTTTTTATTGCTGTCTCTGAGAATTGTTTTGGGTAACTGTGATTTTTCTGACACATTTCTTTCTGGGTATCATCTCAGAAGGTTATCCTCACATATATCTGAATAAAGGGCTGTTCTCTTGAAACTGGCCTGAACTGAGCCATCTTTTGCTTTAATCTCAGAAGACTGCTGATGCTCCTGTTGGCCATTTGGGAAAATTTTATACGGAAAACTTAGCTTCTGTGCTGTCTTAAGCACAGTTTTCTTCTGTGGGTGCTCCGAGGTACGTTTGTAATGTCTGGATGTAGGCAAAATACAGCCTACAGAAAGGCAACAATCAAAGGAATGTGGTGTACTTGAACTTTCTAATTTGGGCTTGTTCAACAGCTCTGTTACGGAGGAAGGGCTGGATGTGTGTAATGCAGTAGTGGCAGATGAGGCTTTTCATTGGTAATTAATGAGAAGGCTCACTTGGAGCATTTTGAACCTCTTGGGTTTTCTTATTCCTAAAGCAGTACGAAACTGCTTACCAAAAACTGATGTGAAGGCTGTAGCGACCTGGGCCCAGTCTGAATTTGCTTTTATCGTCTGAGAGTGATGTTAACTCCACAGTCTGCAAACTTTTTCAGTCAGCTGTTTATTACTCAGTGAAGTCTTTTTATTTTAATGACTACTTTTTATTTTTGTCAAGGTCGCTTTGGTCACCTTGGCCTGGCCATCAACTTGATCACCTACGATGATCGATTCAACCTGAAAAGTATTGAGGAACAACTGGGAACCGAAATTAAACCCATACCAAGCAACATTGACAAGAGCCTGTATGTGGCAGAATACCACAGCGAACCTGTAGAAGATGAGAAACAGTAAACATGTGCGTATGTAAAGGCCTTCCTGAACTACAGGAGTAGGGTTGGGTGAAAGAAGAGCTGATGTGTGAGCGTTACTGCAGGGGAAGAGGGGAAACTGGTGTGCTGAAGAGGCCCCGCTGAAAACAAGGGTTTGAAATAGACTGCCAGTGCGAGGAATTCTGTGGATGTGTCGAAGCTGGGAGGATGAGTAATTTTCAGTTGTTCTAACTGAAGTGCTGACCAAAACGCTAAGGGTACCAAAAACAGGGGGGAGAGGGGTAGCGGTGAAAGGTGTTTGGAGGGGCCGAGGTGGCTACTAGTAGCCTAAGGAATTCTTTCTGTATTGCACAACTAAAATGAGAAATTGGTGAGGAGCAGAGGGGAAGGTGGTGCTCAAAAAGGTGAGGGGAGAAAAGGGATAGCTCTGGGAATGGAGCACCGACATAAGAGCCTCAGCACCTCCTCGGTTAGAAGGAATGGGTTCAACCTATAAGTGTTCTATCTTTTGCATCCTCTGGTTCCTACAACTCTTCCAAATAAACAAAGTAGGTAAGAAAGCTGTAATTCAGCTTTGCTGCCACTTGAGGTCGTCTGCCTAGCTTTAAGAGAAAAGGTTTCACTGTGGGAGACAACGTGTTAATGTGCCCTTTCTGGTCGTTGTCTGAGGAGAGGCTGCTGAGTGGAGTCCTTCTGTAAGAAGAAAACTCGCCCTGGGTTGCAGTCAGGCAAAATAGCAAGAGGATGATGTTTGATCTAGTTTTAGTTAAGGTACTCTGTCGTGTAGGGTCAGACACTGTATGGTTTGGGTTGGAAATAATTTTTGTGTACTCGGTGACCGTGAGTTAGGAAAAGAATCCCAGTGAAGCTGCTGAAATGTTTGGGTGACAAAAAGGCTCCCATGACTGTAGAAGCAGACAGCTAGATAGCGTTAAAGTGAACCTGTGTCCCATCATAGAAATCATTCCAGGGTAGCACCAGCCAGTCATGTCAAGCTGATTTGCAGCCTCTGCTTTGCTGGTTGAGCTTTCTCCATGTTTTATAAAGATCCCCTGTCCATGAACTTGGAAAAGGTTCTTGGGCGACTTTCTTAAGGAGAACGTTGTGCCTTTGCCTGAGGACTGTTTGCAGCTTCCTAAAGAACGAGGCAGCGGAAGGTAGTTGTGCTCCATAGGTGTGATAGTGCATTAGCGGCATCTCTCTTGTGAAGCTGTGCTTGAAGCTGAGCGTTTCCAGATGCCCTTTGCTTCTCCAGAGCTGTTACGTAGTCAGTGTGATTCTTTGCTTACGTTCCAGTTCTTTGCATAGAATTGATTTAACTGTGGGTGTTGTGGTTGTTTTTTTGGTTTGTTTTTTTTCAGGCTTTGATTACACATGCCAGAAGGTGAAGCCCTTTGATCCGGATCTGTGACACATCGTTTCTTTGGGGATACCCTTCTCTTTGTGGGTTTTTCTTCATCTTTTCATTTTGGAACTATGGAGACTAAAGAGCTCAGCCTTTTTTTCTTTTTAAATTTGGCAGCAAGAAAGAAAGAAGATAAAAGGAGGAATGTCTTTTTGTTTTTCCACTTGTTTGCACTGTGTGCTGATTGAACATTAGTTGCACTAACTGCTGGTTTTAAATTTGTTTTCTTTGGGTGGGAGGGGCAGCAAGGGAAGAAGAGAAACCCTGAAAAGAGAAGAATCTTGATGAACACGAGCTTGTCTGCGATTTCAAATTCTTCAACCGTCGACTGAGTGCATTTCAACTTCTCCCTGGTTACTCATCTGTTTTTAAGCTAAAGAGCTTGTTACTTATTCGTGCAAAGTGCCTTATGCTATGAGACCATTCAGAATATCACCTTTCTGACACAGCCCAAGGAATCAACAGCTGATTTTTGGTTTCAGGTCAAAGTTCCCCTCTCTTCCCCCTCTCCTCCTCCCCAAGTACTCAAGCCCAGGGCTGAGAGGTGAAACGTATTGGTAATACTTTTTTCTTCAACTTTTTTTT
>VZRU01020352.1:0-16328 GCA_013398155.1 Pedionomus torquatus | reverse complement strand
CGGCCTCGCCCGGGGCAGATAAGGCTCCTTCGGGCCTTTGCGCCGAGATAACCGCCTCCGTTCGGGGAAGAGCTCTGGGCTTTCAGGAAGGCAAAGGGAGGCAGCCGGGCGTGCTGCTGCCGCTTGCCCTGACCTGAGGCTCTCGTCGCACTTCGCAAAGGGAAGCGGCTGCTCATCCTCGTCTTGTGTGCAGGGAAACTACGGTGCTGAGAACAAAGTCAGTTGCCCCGGGGCTGCACAGCTCATCGGTGGGAGAAAAGATGAAACTTACCTGCGGTTGCTTAGCTCTGTTGCCGCTTGTGTGTGGAATGAGACTCTGCCGCTGTAATTCTGTTTACTGTTACTGCCTTCTGCTGTTCCTGCGCAAGGGAATGTTCTTCCTTACAACTGTCAGATCTGTCTCTTGCTGTGCATGCGGACCTAAGCCGTTACTTCTGTTTGTCCATCCAGAAAACCTCTACATAGAGCTCTGGTTTTGCAGACCATAAAGAACTCGTATTTGCCAGGAACTGTAGATTTCCCAGAGGCACAGTGAAATCCTGCTGGCTTCTCCCAAAATAATCAGTATTGGTAAAATTCAGACTCTTAGTAAAAGCAGAGGGTGCCCAGTGTGCAATGTGACTTGTTCTTTCATTGCTGAGCAACAGGAGGATGCGTTGGCTTGCCTTTCTGCCCCCTTGTTGATGAGCGAGTGTCTTCTAGCAGTCACAATCCGCAGAGGTGAAACTGAGCGCCTCAGAGTTAATGGGTAAATGCTGTCTATGAATAAAGGCACTGAGGTGGTATTGCGAAATGGAATTTCTGTCTGGGGGATGGCTAGTGACCGTGATAACTCAGCTGGAAGTAGAGTGTGCAAATCCTGATAGTCTTCTGCTCTAGTCGCTCTTCCTAACTCAGTAAATTCTTTGCTTTGCCTTGTCAGTACTTGGATCGCAGTGGCGCTGGATGTGGCGAGATGTTATTTTGCCATTTAGTTGATGAAATAAGTTATTTGGTGAAATGTTGTGGCCGTGCTTTGAGTTCATCTGGTTCAAGGAGTTTGTACGCGTGAGCAATTTTACTTTGGGCTGCTTATTTCTGACCCTTTCGGTTTAGACAATGTAGTGGTCACGCGTGCCTGACCATTGAAGAATGGCAAAGTCCTTCCTGGGTACTGTATGGTCGATGTGCTCTTTTGTATAGGGCTTTGCTTTCTACTTCATTGCAGCTGGCCCGGATTCAAACTGACAGCATCGTGGAGATGCTCCGTGAACTATACCCTGAGCTCCGCTTTGAGATCGGTAAGTTTTGGATGGCAGCGGGAGTGGCCAGTTATCTTTGCGTGCAAGGGATGTGTGTAGAGCACTGTCACGAGGAGGAGGATTCGACCCTGCTTATCTTAAGAGAGCTGTCTGAATTTAGTTATGTTGTGTGCCTGCGTGACTGCTGCTGGTTTCTTCTAGGGTGGAAAGGTGGATTTCATAAGCTCCTGATGGTTGAAGCTCTGAGCATGTCACGCTGAAGGCGTTAGGTGGCTCCGTTTGAGAACCTGGTGTGGCTCTGGCCGCAGCCCACTATGTGTTATGGATCTTTTCCTGTCCCTGGCTCGAGGTGTTTGACAGTTCAGGAATAAGAATAGCTCAGCCTTGCACTGAGAGAACTGCTGAGTACCTGGTTACTGGCACTCAGAGAAAGATTGTGACAATTCCCGTTGGGTCAGTGCTTCCCAAAACCTGCCCTCTTCCCCCTCGATCTGTTTTTAAGGGCAGTGGAGGAAGTCCAAATTTCACTTGCTTTGAGCACCATGTATTTTTCTTGAGTCTGCATTTGCACAGCAGCGTGTGATGCTGTACTGCTCGGTACACGTTCTGTAGATACTTCCCGTCCAGGCTCCTCTGCTCTCCCCAGGCCTCACGTTTTACTTGTGCTCTCTCTCCTCCTGAGCAGTTGCCATGTCGACGACTGGAGACAAGATCTTGGACACGGCGCTTTCCAAGGTAAAGCTTCTCTTCTTATACACAAGAATTACTTGTATTTGATGATATGTTTGCAGCTTTTTCTTTTGTGATTCGTGTTCCTCCATTTATGTGTAGATTGGGGAGAAGAGCCTCTTCACCAAAGAGCTGGAAAATGCACTTGAAAGAAATGAGTAAGAGCTCGCTGTTTTCTTTTCCTGCTCTGGCATTTGTGGTGCTCTTTGGACGTCTTTGGCTTGGCTGCGTATACGATCTGGCTTCTTACTGCTCTGGTACCGATCTGGCTTAAGAAATCCTTTGATAAATCGTTTTCTTCCCACCCTCCTGCCCCCCCTGCCCGGGCTTAGGCCGTATATTTTTTAAGTGGAGTTGCGTTGCTTGGTCTGCCCCAGTGAGGTTTTTTTCTCCTGTGATATATGTGTTTACATGTGCATCAGAGAACTTGTAATCTAATCGAATTCCTGCTTAGAAATACATTCTTTTAAAGGACACATTGGTTGGTGGTGTTAAGATATTGCATATCACATTTAATGTTAACATTTATCATCATGGTCGCATGCTAAATGTGCAGGAGAAATGGGCATGGGCAAGTTGTGCCGCTTTCTGGGTAACTTCTTTCTACAGAAACACTCAGTTCAGGCTCCTGCTGAAGCAGAGAAAGTTTAGCGCTTTTCTCTTTCTTTTTTCCCCCCGCTCTTTTTCAACATCCTGAGGAGGGTTTCAGTGCTATTTATGCCTCTTATAAATTAGGTTTAAAGATATTCTTCTACATCTGTGACCCATAGGCACTGCATTTTCAAGTCGGTGAATAAAATACTGGAGACTCGGGCACTTACAATTATGTTTGTTTGCCTTGTAGCGAAGCAAAATAGGTTCTGCTTTGGCTAGCTGTTTTTTCTAGTTTGAAGCATAATACCAGGCAGTGTACTGGTTGCGTCTCGGTTTGGTGAGTCTCTCCATGGGAACTTCTCCAGCGTCTTCCCTCATTTGACCTCATTGTCGTAACACTTCTCACATCGCTGCTGGGAGGGAAGGCGTCATCTTAATTTTACAGGTGGGAAAAGAGGGACAGAGAAAGGTGAAGTGGCTCTTCAATTGTAATGATGGAATTCTACAGTAATTCTGTGTATATAATCTTGAAATGCCTCCCTCTTCTCCAAATTAATTCCCAGAATGGATTCACACTTGTCTTTAGATGACCTGCAGGCTTATGGTAGGTACCGTGTGAGCTCAGCCATCGTGATTGCTGTCCTCTAATTTTTAGAGTTGACCTCGTCGTTCACTCTTTGAAGGATCTGCCAACTTCCCTTCCTCCTGGCTTTACCATCGGCGCTGTCTGCAAGTGAGTGTGGAGGCGAGGCTCGATTCTCCCAGGGATTTGCAGTTTACAGCAGTGGTGGTGGTAGGAAAGCCACTAGGTCCTTTTAGGTGTTCAGAGTTTGACCACCCTTTGAATAATCTCTGAAACGGTGGAAACACTGGATCTGTCCTAGTGTTCCTTAGCCCGCAGATTTGCTGGAAATTCTGGCGTTTACAATGACGATGGGGTATTTTGGAACCAGAGGCTGTTCTTCTGGGCGTTAAGCGTAACGGCCTTCCGTGAAACAATACCTCGGTGATTCTATGCTTGTGTTATTTTGCAGAAGGGAAAACCCACTTGATGCTGTTGTCTTTCATCCCAAAAACTGCGGGAAAACGCTGAGCCTCCTTCCTGAAAAAAGGTGAGTGAAGAAAAGGAGGGGAAGGCAGGTATAAAAATGGGCTTTTGCTGTGCTCCTGTTCTCACTCAGGCAGTTCTGATTTGGTTATTTTTTTCACGTGCCTTTACTACGGTTCTGCTGGGAACATGAGTGGTTTCTCTAGCAGTTTCTCTTTGCCTGACTAGCATGCCCTGCCTTTTCATAGATGTTATTGGAATCTTTTGTCTGAGGCAGCTGAGTGAAATTACTCAGATTAAGGTAACTATTAGAAAGACGGATTTTTCTTTCCGTGTTAAAGTAAAAGAAACAAACTAGCTGTGACGTGCACACACAGACCCATGTTTCTGTGCATCCGGGTAGCAGGAAAATCACATCTGGTTTAGGTTGCAGGGTACCAAGAAAAGGGAACGTGTACGTATCTAGAAAGGAAATGCTTACGGCCCAGACTGGCAGACTTTTGTGGTTTCCAGTTTTGCACCCTACTGTTTCCAAAGGTTCTTCTCTCACTGCATGTCTGTCATTGTCCCTCCAGTTCATTCACTTCGGTTGTCTGGTTCGGTTTTGGGTAGTGGAGTCTTTTTTTTCTTTTTATTTCTGGCAGTGGCTTCAGCCAGGCTTTGTGCTAAATCTCACAGTGTGGTTTTCTTTCTTCTAAGGATATATAAACCATTGGCAGGTTCTTGGATCTTTGTCATTCAAAAATAAAAAAAAAAGGTCCTCATTTGTTTTCTTGGAAGCTCGGATGTATGTCTGGCTGGAGGTAAGCGTAAGAATGTTCTGTGTTTCACTGTTTTTATTTTCCCCACAGTGTGATTGGAACCAGTTCGCTTCGCAGAGCAGCTCAGCTCAAAAAGAAGTTCCCTCAGTTAGAATTCAGGGATATCGTATCCTTTTCAGGCAAAATTTGGGAGCTGGGTAAAGCTGCAAACAGGAAAATGTAATTTAACATGAAATCTAGAATCAAGGCTGATTTATGCCGCTGGACCTACAGAACAGACTGCTTCCTTGGTCTGCCCTCCATGAACCTCATCGGAGAGGGCTGCGTAGCGTAGGATAGCCCCTTCTGTCCTCTGCTTTCTCACCGGGCTATAGAAAGGGGCCAGCCTTAATGCAGTTGAGATTCTGGATGCAGATGAAATTTTGCATTAAGGAATGTTCAAAAACCTGCTTGATAGGTGCCTACCATCTGTTTGTCACAGTGATGTGACCAAATGCCAGTTGGTTCCCAATACCACCGATGTGATTTGGGCCACTGGGTTCTGACATGGGGTGACGAACTAGAGGCAAAAGTCACTTTACTTCAGACCTCGTTCTTTGCTGCGCAGACAGAGTTGGTGTTGGTTGTGAACATTGTACTTGAATGACACATGCAGCTTTTGAGAGTCGGTGCTTGAATTAATATTCCATCATGCTCTGGCAAATTCTGTTTAAAGACACCATTCTCCATATTTAATACCTCTTTCAGGATGGCACTCTGATTCTTATTTGGAGGCTGTTGGAGTCTGTACATTCTGTAAACACGCTCAGGCAAATGCTAAGTGGTTATAGGACTGTGAGCCTGTTGTTTCTATGCTTGCTTAATCGCTTCCACAGAGAGGGAATTTAAATACCCGCTTAAAGAAGCTAGATGAGAAGGAAGACTTCAGCGCCATCATCCTGGCAGCTGCTGGGCTGAAGAGAATGGGCTGGGAAAATCGCATTGGCCAGGTGAGGACTAGTGAAGCAGAAAGTGCTGTTCCCTGCTGACCCATCAAGTGCCTTTCGGACCTTGCAGTTATCCTGTCGGAGATGAGCATGGAGCCTGCCGAATCTCTTGCAACCTTGGGATTTGATGTGCTTCAGGGAGGATTTGTTTTTTTGCCAGTTGGTTTTACTTTGTACAGGAGCTTACACTGTTCGGTGTTCCGTGGTGCAATGGCAGTTTGTAAGCTGATGGTTTGCCAGCATTGCACAATACTTCTGTCTAGCAGCGCAGCAGCATGCGTGACGAAGAGTTTTTCTGATGCTAAGATTTTTCTAATTCACAGTGTGTTGCAGTCCAGGTGAAGGAAAGCGCATTATCTGACGTTAGAGGTGGAAAGTAAGGCTTGGGCAAGGGGTGTGTGATATTTCTTTGGTCAGGCACAAAAGCGATTGATCTTAGATGCAAGCATGGAATTTGGCTCTCTTTAATATATTCGGAACAGCGCAACTTTGAGCTGACTCCAGTTTTACTTTCTTCCAGCTCCTGAGCCCTGAAGATTGTCTGTACGCTGTTGGACAGGTACGTTACAACTTTTGTATCGCAGCCTGTGCTGCGTGTTGAAAGCTGGCAGCAGTACAGCGTGTAAGAGCGGTTAATCGTGCCTAATACTTCGTGTGTGCTTGTTGCTGAAGAGCCACCACATCGATCTTTTGTTGGCTGTTGCGCTGTGTTAGGCACAGCATGTGGGAAGAACGGTAACCAGTTCTGTTACCGGGCGTGGTGGTGGCTGAATGCCATCAGTAATGGAGAACAGTAAATGGTGAAGGTAAAACATGGCACAACTACCCTGGAGGTGACAGGGCAGGCTCTGGCAGGGTCAGTGCTGCGCTGTTCTGGGATAATGGCACATTACAGTAGAGATGATGTCACCGCAGTATCTTTGCCCTGTGATGCTCCCTCCTCCCTTAGGCAGCATGTCCTGACTCCTGGGGTGGAGCTGAAACACCCGCCTTGGAGTGTGTTCTTGGTGTTCCTGTGCCTAGATGGACTCGTGCTGGCCTAGCGCCGGTTAGCACGGTGCTGCACCGCAGGTGTCAAACTTGTGAAACCCGAGTTGGCTATGCGTTAGTGATTGCAGGTGACAAACCTGCAAATTCAGCCTGAAATTGTCATTTTGATCATGTGTCTGTCAGATACCATGCGTTCTCCCCCTGCCTGCCATCTTGTTTCCAGTTTGGGAAAGAATTGGTTTGTCACTTTGTCATTCATTACTTGATCTTTATCTTGAGATAAGGTTGGGAAGCTTGGACTTTTCCTGTCGTGTTGTAGCAAAGGGGCGTCAAGGTGGGTGTTTCTGTCTATGCAATCATAACCAAGCGAGGTTCTCGGACGTTTGAGGCAGCAGCGTGATCTTGGACGCTTGGCTGAAGTAAGTTCCAATCTTCTCTTTACAGCAGCTGCTGTAGGATGTCTCTGCAACCAGTGGATTGTTTCAGAGTTCATTTCTGTAAATGTCTAAACGCGGCTTAGCAAAATGCATATGCAGGCCTCTGAATTTCCTTTCACGACCAACACCGAGTGCTCACAGAGACGCATGAAGTTGAGGCATTACAATTATCTTGTGTGCTTCATTTTTGTCTTCTAGGGTGCCTTAGCAGTGGAAGTTCGTGCCAAAGACCAAGAGATACTGAATATGGTATCTGCCCTGCATGATGCAGACACTGTGTTATGCTGCATCGCTGAGAGAGCTTTTATGAAACGTTTGGTAGGTGCAGCGTCGTCCCTCTTCTGCCTGCAGTGGTAAATACTGCTCTGCTGGTTGACCTGACGCCATAGGGTGGGAAACCTATTACGTTTTCCCGAAACTGCAAAGTAGAAACTGAATAGAGAAGGGTCTGAGGACCGGTGGGCAGGGTTGTGTGTGGCCCAAACTTTTCAGAGGCCTCTGCTTTGAAGGTGTCGGCTATGAGCATCAGTGTCAGCTGCTTTCTCTTTTAGGAGGGCGGATGTAGCGTCCCTGTCGCTGTCAACACCGTGCTAAAAGATGGCCAGGTGAGGAGTACTCAGTATTTACCTGGCGTTACGTCTGAAAACCTGTTCCAACACGTGCGTGTTCCCTGATGGAAACTCCAGTGGATACCTCTGTAGGCTCCTTACCGGAGCCTCCTGGGTGTGCATCCAAAGCAGGAGTCTGAGAATGGGTCCAGCTACTGAAGCTCAGGCTTCTAGAAAATACCCTTATTAAAAGGACCAGATTTCTAGATCCTCTCCCCTCTTTAATGGTAACATTGCCCTGAGATTTGACAGTTTTGCTTCTGAGCCCAGAAAATCAGTGTTTTTACACCACAGTTAAAGAGGTGGGATGCTAGAGGTGGGTGTCATCTCTTTCCTCGGTAACTTGCTCGTTCCCTAACAGAGATTGCCTTTGTTATAGTGAGATTATACAGCTACAATATTGTGATATTGTACTGCACTACAGGAGCCTCCCCCTCCAAAACTGAGCTTTGGATGTCACGTGTTTTTATTTTTTTCTTCTTAAAATAGGGAGCGTTTGGCTTTCTGACTGTGGTATTAATCCCTTCTGTATGTCTTTCCAAGTTGTATTTGACTGGAGCGGTCTACAGTTTGGATGGATCTGATAGCCTGAAGGAGACGATGCAGACCAGCATTCATTATCCCCAACAGGTACGTGAGTAGCTTCAAAATACGAAACTGAAGCAGAAAGACAAACCCAGACTTTTGAAATGTATTATTTTTGGTCTGGTTCCTTGGAAAATGCTAACAACGCAGGGTTCTTCAGGCTCCCGAGGCCAGATTTGACCCCATTTCTTGTGTGCTCAAACCATTCATTGCTTGCTCCTTCCCCCACCTCACCCTCAGGCATTTACATTTACAGAGTGAAGATGGACCGAATGACGACGTGCAGCATGTTGGCATCACAGCCAAGAATGTCCCTGGTCAGGCCCAGGAGGCTGCAGAGAACCTTGGGGTTGAAGTAGCCAGTTTACTTCTGAGCAAGGGAGCGAAGCACATCCTGAGCGTGGCGCGGCAGCTCAACGACGCCCGCTAAACCTGTGGTGTGTAGGCACAAGCACTATTACTCGAGCGCATTTTTGCGGCTACGCTATCGTACTCCTTTAGAGGGAGATATTTCTTTTTTTTTTTTTTTAACGTGAACCAGTCTTACTGAATGTTTGGACCCAAAAAACTTGAAATACAAAGCCAGCTAACTCAAGTAGTTTATGCTGTTCAGGATTTTGATCCCTTTATGCATTTCTCTAAATTGCAAAGTGAAGGTTTTTCAACAATTCTTACAGCTAGAAAGTTTAAATTCTAAGAAGTTTGTAAGCGTTCTCCTGTGCCGTTTAGGAGTAAGGCACTTGGTGCTGAAGTGCTGTACTGTCCTGACAGCAGCAAAGTACACCCACTAGTCACCAGTATTATTTGGGCCCTGAATGCTGAAGCAGAAGGCTACCGTTAGGTTCCCTGTACTGGGTTCCTTGCAGTGAACTAGCGCAGATGCTGGGTCTACCAGGGATTAAGTTTGCAGTTACCAGACATAAATGTCAATTGGCCAGTAGCAAGATGGGGAACTAAGTGGGCGGCCAGTCTGGTTTCCCTGGTCTGCTTACCTAGAAGGGTAATCTGACAGCCATTCACCTGAGCCAACCAGGAGCTGAAGAAGCAGCCCACGTTCAGGCTATCGTGCCTTTCCCTGCAACTGTTTACCTTTTTATTGCAAACGGTACTGCTTTTGGTATGGGCTTGCTCTCAGCAGGGCTCATGACTTACAGTGCCTTGTAGAAACACTGAAATGGCACCTTACCGGGGTCCCGTTTTGGAAATAAAGTGGTTTATTCTCTATGCAACGTCTGTTGAATGCAACAGGCAGCAAATACAGTGAAATTACACGCACCCCAGTATGTTTATGGAGGACCCTGTTTTTTTCAATCAGGCTCGGGTGGGCTGGTTCCTCACCACCCCTGCAGGGGGGCGTGCCCCCCGTCCCCCCCGCGGATCGCAGCTCTTTTGCTGAGTAATGGGNAGGACGCCGCCCTGCGCGATGGTGACGCCGCCCAGCAGCTTGTTGAGCTCCTCGTCGTTGCGGACGGCGAGCTGGAGGTGACGGGGGATGATGCGCGTCTTCTTGTTGTCCCGAGCCGCGTTGCCCGCCAGCTCCAGGATCTCGGCCGTCAGGTACTCCAGCACGGCAGCCAAGTACACAGGCGCGCCGGCCCCCACCCGCTCCGCATAGTGCCCGCGCCGCAGCAGCCGGTGAACGCGCCCGACGGGGAACTGCAGCCCGGCCCGGGACGAGCGAGACTTGGCCTTCGCTCGGGCCTTACCGCCGCTCTTGCCACGGCCAGACATGGCGCCTCGGTCCGCTGCGGGCGCTGCCCTCTCCCGTCTAGCGCCGCGGAGGAATGAGGCGAGGGGCCCCGCACCCAGCCCTTTTATAGCCTTCCGCAAAGTAGGGCTCGGCTCATTGGACGTCCCCACCGTGCCTCGCTATTGGCGTCTCTGCCGAAGGAAGCTTTTCTCCCATTGGTCGTCCGTGCGACGCCACGGCGCTTGTCCCGAGTCCATTGGCCGCGGAGCTCGACCAATGGGAAGGCAAGGCGCCAAATTCATACTGGCTGGGCCGTTGGTTGGCGCCGCCGGCGGGGGCCGCTGGAGCGAGCGGCGCGTCTGCGGCGCAGGGGTCGCTGGGCCCCGGCAGGAGGAGCTGAGGCCTCCAGAGCGGTTCTGCGTCACCTCAGGGTAACTGGCACGAATGAGTGGGGGGGGTGGCAGTCGACGGGCACTCCGATGACCGAACCGTCGTGGCGCCTCCCCGGTGGGGCCGCTCCCGGAGGTTTCTGGGGAATCGGGCCACCCCTGGGCCCTGGCCCGGGCCTGGCTCCCGCCAAGGCGAGGTGGGGTCCTCCCAGCATGTCAGCGGACCGAGGGGTCCCCTGCCCGTAGAGCTTGTGGGCTTAGAGCGGCATACAGAAAGAGCACCAGACGTGAGATTGTTTGTAGGAGATTGTAAGAATGCACAAGACGTATTTTTAGGTTGTTGAAGGGAAACACCAAAGGTGAGGAAGAATTCTAAGGGGCCTAGGAGGAACAAAACTATGTGACTGTGGAAGAAGGGGTGGTGAAGAAGGTGGTAATGCGTGAACATGTATAGGTAGCCTCTCCAGTTTGTCCCGTCACGCCAAATTCCCCTTCTTTTTTGATGGTGAGGAGACTGGGAACTCTGTGAGTCTAGAGGGCCAAGTGCCAGGAACTGGTGTCAGGCCACAGGGGCCAGTGGTACCTAAAGAGGAAGACTGGAGCACATCCATAGGGGCGGCTGTGGTTGAACGTCAGCATTGTGTGATCGCTCTAATGAGTGAGCAGGGTAACAGGCTTCAGAGCCATGTGCCTAGGATCAGATATGGGAGGGATCGGGGTTAGCGGGTTGCTGACTTGAGGTAGGTCTATGCCAGTTAACTGCAGAAAAAGGGCCAGGTGTCTTGAGAGTTTGCTACTGGAAGGCCATCCCTCTGAAATGGCGAGTCAAGAGATTGATTCCTTTCTCCTCTTGAGGTGAAAAGATTTGAGTAAGAGCAAGTGCAGTAGTACTGTGGACGTCAGGTGTTCATACACCCTGGTGCAGGAAGTCTAGCAGCTAGTTAGTAGCCAGGCTGTTTAAGAGAAGGGATTTGTAGTGTCTGCGTATGTGTGTATATGGACCTGTTTATATGACTAAACTCAAGCAGCAGCCTTCCAAAGTGATTGGCCGGAGAGGAGCAAGAGGATTCAGCCACTCCTACCATTCACGTTTGACTGCTGTGTTTTCTGTGTTGACTAGTGTCGCTGAATGTGTGAATTTTTGCCTGTTGGGAATGCGTTCACCAGCCTTGCTACTGGCTGGACTTTGGTGCGCGGAAGCGCAGCAGCCTTGCATCTGCTAAGATACAGGACTCAGCAACTTCTAACGTCACCCATCTCAGCATCCCTCCCTTTGCTGTTCCGTTATTTCACTTTTCGCTCCCGAGAGTCTCGTGCAGACTCCTTAATCTGGTACTCCGATGACTGTTACCTGGGGTTTTGTCTGTAAGGTAAGCAGCAATTCTGTTGTGAACTTATGGCCCCAGACAGTGCTAGATATGTATTTTAGGAAAAGGTAACTGCAGCTTGCAGAGTCTTAGTTCCGTTAGGTTTTTACTGCTGTCCTCCGTTAGGTAAGGACACAGCGACCCTTACTCTGCTAGCCCGTTCCAAATATGTCCCGTTCCATGAAGGCAGGCAGGAAGGCAGATGATAAAGATATTCAGAAATAAAACCCCTTCAGTGGGAACGTTCCTGGTGGATGTGAAAGAGGAGGGGTTCTACTGCAGAAACGCTCAGCCCCCTAGCAGGGCAGAATGCCACAGAGATGTACCGTGTAACACGGTTTCACTGCATGTCAATATTCCTCAAGGTAAAGCACTGAAGGTAAAAGGTACCTTGAGTTATTTTATTCTCAGAGCGCTCCAAGTTTTGGGTACGGTTTATGACATGTTGCTCTGTGTCCACAGACCAAAGACAGGACTGGAGAAGGGAGGAGAGGGTTCTGGTTTACTTGTTCTGCTGTACACTCACTGAAATCGAAGCTCCCGTTTTCTCTTTCAGGGAACAGTAATGTGCTTGTTTGATGTACAGCAATTTCATCTTTCCCACTTTCTGCAAGTGCTGTGAGTAAACATTTGCGTTACTTCCCAGTATTCCCTGTAACCGTAACATCCCATGCAGCAGAGAATCTTATCTGTCAGCAGAATTGGACAAAAGCCTTATGTGCCCCTATAAAAGTATGATTACGGTTCAAGACTGGCTCCCGCAGACTACTTGCTTGCATTTTGGCAGGTGGCCTGAGGGTCTTGGAGGGCTGGAGTAAGATCTGATGATTCATTTGGTCGGCAATTGGAGAAAAATCAACTGGCAGGTACAAGTCTTTCCCCTGCTGCTGGCAGCCCGGTCAGACGTCATAAAACAAGCGCACTAGTTGGTATCGGATTGAAAATGCGATTGTACTTCCCAGGACCTAGGTAAAAATCAGACACATAACAGAAACGTTATAGTATGAAATAGTTTATGGGCTGGCAGATTCATTTACAGGTGAATTCACTACGCTTTCCGGTGTGCATCATTTTACTAAATAACAATGTTTAGGGTAAATTTTGTAGGTACAGAAAGACAAAAGGCAGAAGTCCAGCCAAAGCCCTTTGAGCTTTTTCTGAGAATTGCAGTTATCCGGAGGGTATTTCTGCATGCGCCCACACACAGCCACGTTGTGAGAGTACGTGGAAGAGAGACGAAGGGTTGGGAACAACGCTTTCTTTAGGGAGCTTATGTTATCACAGAGTCACGGAATTGTCAGAGTTGGAAGGGACCTCTAGTGATCATCTAGTCCAACTCTCCTGCTAAAGCAGGATTGCCTAGAGCACACTACTCAGGATGGCATCTTTTGAAGGTCTCCCAAGAAGGGAAGATAGGGTTTGTACTATAAACCCTATAGGTTTGTAAGGGACGATACCTCAGGTCAAAGCTGCGATTTGGCATCCTTACAAGAAGGCGCTGCTGAGAGCTCTCTGCTGTGACTGGGCTCAATGTCAAACAGTATGTACTCCCCATCCTCTCCCAGCCCCGATGTTCTGCTACACCCTGTATGGTATCCAGAAGGGAGAGGTCCCTTTCCTCCTTGAGCTGTGTAAACCTCTGATGCTTCCTCAAGTTCCACAGCTCAATTACATCTTGTGTGAAGAGTGTGATACTTTACTTCCTTCTTTCCCCTTGAAACCCCCAAGACTGATTTGGATCCTTTTCTATTCCAGAGTATGCCTTCGGGCTGGAGGAATCGTTTGTCTGACCTGAATGAGTAGCAACAGGAGCGTGAGATTTCGCTCATGGGTGGGTCCGTTCAGCTTTATAACAAAGTTAATAAGCGTCATATTATTGCACTCGGTGTATTCACCATCTTCATCCATTGCACTCCTCACATCTACTATGCGCAAGATCTTGACTGCCTGGGAAAAGAAATATTGCACCCTAGCTCAACGGCCAGTTTTGCTCAAGATCCCTTTTGCTGTATCATCCCTGAAGTCTGGCTCAGGCTCTTACAGGACAGGCTTGTGATGGTCCCAGGCCACTGCTATGTGTGGTTAATCTGAAAGATTATTAACACAATCGAGTGGCCACGAGAAATGGTGACAGACTAAGCGGAATCTTTTATTCTGGATTTGAGCCAGGAAATGACTAGCGAACCCAGAATTTTTACATTCCCTCCCGTCCTGTTCCTCTCGTATTGGATCGCCGCCTCAAAACGTGTCTGGATTTTGAATGTTTCCCGGATATTACCTTCAGAATGTATGTTCCCAGGGCAGAGAGGCTCTTTGTTTTGAATTTGGAATAGCTCATCTCCAACTTCCCTGTGTGAGGATTGAGCCTAAAAGAAACATTAAAAAATTTAAGTCTGGAGAGAGTAAGGAAAGAGAGAGGTCCCAACATAAAGAAGGTTTAGAGCCCCAGCTGAGTAGCTGAGAGAAAATGGTGGAAAATAGCAGGAATGATCTAACTCGCTTAATGGCAGCTGTTGATACCCAGTCTCTCAGCCTGGGCAGAGTCGGGAGGAAATTCCTCCCCACCGCAGCCCCAATACACCCATAAAGCTGTGCAGTTTTAAAAATAAAACAGAACCTATTGCCTGCAGAGACAATTGCCGACGTGGCGCAGTGCCACAAAACGCTCACTATTCTGAAATCTTAGCAAGTTCCACTGCGATAGCATTAAAAGCAAACTGCATCGATTTCTCTCAGTTGTGCAGCTGAGAATAACGATACTGTAGCATTACCAAGTCACTCTTCTGTATCTGGGAGGGTGGGGTGGTCAGAAAAGTGAACTTCTACAGAAAAGAAACCTCTACTGTATGACTTGACAGTAGCCAGCAGAGCAAACCAGGTAAGTTTGACTTCTAAAACTTACTTGGGTGGCTTTTTAAAAGAGCTCATACTGCCACCTTTCTCAGTCAGCGCTGGAGACAAAAGGCATGACCTGCAGTACCATTGCAGGTCACTTGGGTACATTACCTCGGCAGCCGGTGACGGGGACAAGGAATGATGTGGAAGAGTTGGGGCAATGAGTAGAGGAAGTTGAGCACTTGTGGGATGAAAAAAAGCAGCATAGTTTTGCTGAAGTGCCCCAAGATCCCCACCACAGCGAAGGTCATGCCGGCAAAGTAGCAGAAGGTGTCCCCGACGAACACTTGTGACGGGTACCTGCAGTCCACAGGGCAGAAAGTCAAATAACGGCTGCTGCTACGAAAACAACTCGCTAACCACTAAATGTGTTCTCACAAGTCAGGCTGGGGGCCGAGGGGGAACTGCAGCAGATACACATGGTAAAAACAACAGCGGGTATTTATGCGAAGACCTGCAGGACCAGGATCTGCACCCTGACTCGCAGAGAATAAGGTATGGAAAAACGACTAGTGAGACATATGAGGGAGGGTGTTCCGTGCATTTTGGTGAGCCGGCATGACCGGAATTGTTCTATTAAAAAGGAAAGCTACCAGCGCTATTGGCGCTTTCTCAGTTCTTCTCTTTCTCGACTCTGGCAAGAAGCCTGTCTCCGTTTCAGCTTCCTACCTGCGTGTCGGTAAGCGGGTTTGTGTTTGAAAAGGGAGAAAGTAAAGGGAAAGGATGTTTCTGAAGAAACTCCGAAGGTCCATCCTCTTACCAGTTGTGGTAAAACAGCCCCAGCGTGGTAAAAAAAAATGGAATCATGAAGTAGAGAGAAAAAATGTGATCTTCTCGGTAATCCCCTATAGAAAAGAAAAATAAAAAGTGTTTGTGATAAGACAGGACCGGTTGCTTTTTAATATTACCGGATATTGAAATCTTGGATTCTATCTCCCTTTCCTCCTTGCACCTGAAAGCTTATATGTTATCTTCCTTACCATTTAGCTCTACGATGTTGAATATGATAATGGAAGCGGCTATCACCAGCGACTGCCCTGCTTCAATTCCGTTAATTCCAGCGAGAATGTTGATGGCGTTAGTGCAGAACACGGCAAGCATGCCCATGTACACGTAGTAGAGGATACCTGCGGATCAGAGTGAGCCGAGCGTTTTGGTATCGGGTGAAGTGGGCCCCGCTCCGACTCACTCAAGCTCTCGCTTCCTGCTTTGTCTGAGGACCCCATACCCTGGGATTTCGGTGGGTTTTGGTGGTTTGGAACTTACCCAGGTCCAAGTGCATGCCCAGCAGCACCCGGAAGGGTTTCGGCACCACGATGGTCGTGTTCCCAAAACTGGTGAAGTAAACCATCAGCAGCGGGAGGGAAGCCATGGTGGGCAGAAGGAGCTTGTGGCGCCAGGGCAGGTTCAGCACGTCGTCTGCAAAGCCCAGGAAAATCATGCAGCAGATGGCGAGGAGAGAACCGATGAGCTCCACGAACTGCGGGACGGAGAAGGGGACCCCGGTTAAGGGCAGCTGCACCCAGCCGGTGCCCGGCGCGCTGCCGGCCGGCCTCACCTCGTCGTGAGGGAAGGCTGCGCATTGCTCCTCCACGAAGCACCTCAGAANTTGAATATGATAATGGAAGCGGCTATCACCAGCGACTGCCCTGCTTCAATTCCGTTAATTCCAGCGAGAATGTTGATGGCGTTAGTGCAGAACACGGCAAGCATGCCCATGTACACGTAGTAGAGGATACCTGCGGATCAGAGTGAGCCGAGCGTTTTGGTATCGGGTGAAGTGGGCCCCGCTCCGACTCACTCAAGCTCTCGCTTCCTGCTTTGTCTGAGGACCCCATACCCTGGGATTTCGGTGGGTTTTGGTGGTTTGGAACTTACCCAGGTCCAAGTGCATGCCCAGCAGCACCCGGAAGGGTTTCGGCACCACGATGGTCGTGTTCCCAAAACTGGTGAAGTAAACCATCAGCAGCGGGAGGGAAGCCATGGTGGGCAGAAGGAGCTTGTGGCG
>VZRU01020351.1:14336-36363 GCA_013398155.1 Pedionomus torquatus | reverse complement strand
TTGCTCTGGAACAATAAGAGCAACCACAGCTCAAGCCTAAGCAGGGGAAGGCAGTGATGATGCTCTGGGTCTTGGACTGGGTTAATTTCACATCTCTTTGACAGGCAATTTGCGTACCCCTGGGTAAGCAACAAACCTATGAAATGAAGATGGTCTACCTGCCAGATGGAAACTGCTGCAGTGGGTCAGATACTTTTGACAGAATGGGTACCCAGGAATGGGATCTACGAGAATGAACATGTCAAGTAGGAGTACCTTGAAGGGACAGACATGATTTTTTGAGACTATGAAGAGGTAGTGTCCTTTAGCCAAGATTTCGGTTCTCATCCTTCTCTTGAAAATACATGATAAAGCCAGGCCCTTCTTGTAAAACATATCCAGAATAGGAACAATTTTATTCGTATTTATTTATTTTTGTCTACCCAGTTGACATAGGCAAAACATTCTTACCACTAATGTACTTGAGAAAATACCGTTCTTTCTCTGTCTTTTCATTGGACAGGACCCAGAGCAGACCATGGAAGATAACCAAGCAAGAGCCAGACAGATCACTTGATGAGGCATGAGGTAGCTTCTTAGCTGCTGAGTATGATTAGGATTTGGGCAGTTCTGAATATGCCCAGATTTTTACTGGCAGAAAAGGTTATGGTCCCTGTGGGCTGGCGGAAGATGAGTGGGAGGTTTGAGAATCTAAGTTCTGATGTTAAGTACAACCGGTGTCCTGGTTTGATGAATTTTTACTGACTTTTGTGCATTCGCTTCTTTTAGCCACTCAGTGCTTCAGGGGTCTTCCCTGTCTGCAAAACCAGAGCACAAGCGCTTCCCCATGCCATAGTGAGTCAAAAGGAAAAAGGGGTTCGGGTGCTATAGTCATGAGATGACTGCAGTTTCAGAAGGTGCTGTAACTAGGAGCTCTGGAAACCCAATAGAGTTCTATCACATCAGGTTGTAGAGGAGCTGCAGTAGATTCACAAACTGTGACACTATGATGCCACCAGCCTGTCTTCTACTTTTCCTCCCTGTTCTCTGTGTGGTGCCCAGACCATTGACCTTCCCAAATGTTTCTTCCCAACTCAAGCCCTCTGTATGCATATTCTCCATTTCTTCCGTCCCTGTGCACAGACGGAGCCGTTGAACTCAACCATCGGTAGGAAATGCCCAGAATGCATTGGACAAGGATGCGTCACTAAAGTAACAGTCACATAGTAAAAAAAAAATAAAACAAAATTAATATAGTACAAAATAGCAGATTGCCTCCAGAATTTTTTTCTTCGGGGTTTCTTTGGTGGGTTGTTTGTTTTGTTTTGGCTTTGGGTTTGATGTTTAGCTTTGGGTTTTGTTTTTTTCTTCCTAAAATAATTAGTGCCTCTGCCTTTCTGTGGAGCTTCGTCTAGAAAATATCACAAGAACTGCTGTGGATACAGAACTGAAACCTGAAATTGAGCAAGAGCTACAATAAATTCTGGGTCTCATTTTTGAAAGGCAGGCCAGGTCATTTTTCTTGGTAAAATGACTCAGGAGGGAACTCAGGAGGGAAAGGTGACAATAAGAGCCAGTGCCACACAAGTCCTGCAGGTCCTTGCTCACAAACCTTTACTTGCAACTCCTTTGATGACCCAGAATGAACTCGACTTCAGGCTGAGGAAGGTGGGAGGAAACCAGCACTCATGCCAGCTGCCTGGTTTTTTACCATGACTTGCTTGTCACAGGAACAAAGATCATCCGGGAGGGGTCTAAGGAGTTACATAGCAGCAGAGGGGAAAAAAACAAACCTCTAAAAATAGAAGAGACAAGTAAAATAAATCAATAACTTAACACAACCCCAATACATCACGCTGTAAAATGAATAAATGAAAGCTCTTTCGAATTTTACCACTTGCTGCTATCAGTGGGTGTCATTTCCCACCATACCTCTGTCTTCACAAATGAGTTTAGCACCAAGAAATGACGCAGCGATGTAGGAGTGACAAATATCAAGCAGTCAATGTGCCTGAATAGCCTGGGCTCAGATGGGTCTTCTCCTCCAGGAGCACCCTTACGTTGATGGAAAGCGTGCAGGGGGGAGGTTTACAGAGCTATTTCACAGGCAAAACAGGGGCTGATTCATCTGATGGCCACTTTTGTCACATTTTGGGTCCTCAGTACATGATCCTGCCAGGGAACCAAACCCACCAGCAGCGTTGTTCAATGCAACCAAGAGGTGGGCATGCAGCTACCTCCAGGCTCCCTTTCAGGCCAAGGAAACCTAAAGTGGCTCCCTGCCTGAGTAATGACCCTGCACTACTAGAGGCGTTTCTAACATCATTCAATTAAACATTTTAGGGAGGAAGGAAAATGGTAATTTGTTGAAATAAATCTGTTTCCAGACAAGCAACATGTTTCCTGCTTAAGAGGCTATGGGGAAATCATTAAAAATGTCTCAAAAATGATTCAGAGACTAATTTTTCAATATTTTTTAAACAAGTGTTACTCCCACAGAGATTAGAGCAACTTTTTAGACATTAAAGTTATTACAGAATGAGAATTTACAAAATAAGCTCAAGATGAGCTACTTTGTTGTGTACAATTTGCTTTTTCCCTCCTTCCATGCTTTCTCTATTTGCCAGAGTTTTCTACTTTTTGATGTGATTTGAGATGTAAAGAGTTTTCCAAATGTCAAGGATTCATGTAGAACCGAGAAACTTTTGTGTTCAGTCAAGAAAGCCACTACGTTTGTGCTCTGAATGTAGGTGGCACAGGAAAATGGGACAACCTGGTTTTGCCAGGGCACCTGCAAAAAGCTATTGAAAAACAGTCCAGCTTAAGTGAAGGGGTGTATTAGAAAGCTGACATGTAATTTCACCACAGGAGGGGGGGGAGAATGTCCAGCCCCTTACATTAGAGCTGGCAGATATTCGAAGTGCTTGAAGAAAAGCACTCTATTTTTTCAGAGAGGTGTTCCACATCCTTCTTGAACTCAATCACACGGCAAAGTGCCTTTAAATCTGCAGAAAAGGTAAATGCCCAGTGTATTAGCGATGAAGCCTTCTTAATTGCGATGCTATAAATGCTCTGCTTCGGTAGGAACAACAGACAATGGCTTCTCCTGATTACAATTATGCGATGAATACATCTGAGGAAAAAGTCAATCAGGGCAGGAGATGCTCCCCAGATTGCTGAAAAAACCCCACATTTTCACTGGGAAAGAAACTGTAGCGTGACTGAAACTGAGAGTCTGCACCTTGGGAGCTCTGCTGATGATGATTCTATATCGCTGTGGTCTTGAGGGCGACGGGTATCAGAATCTGTGCTGAGATCTGATATTCCAGGTGGATTGATTGATATTTTTTACATTATTGTAAACACAGTTTGGGGAAAAATGGTCTTGAATGTTTTACATATGTCTCTTCACCATGCTGGCTGCATGACAAATAAATAAATATTCAGAACACAGAAACTCTGTGGCATGATAGCTTAATTTTTAAAGTCAAATATCTTTTTATTTATGTCGTTCCTTTAGATATCGCTTGCCCAATAAATATAGGAATTTCAAAAGCATTGATGGTGATTTTGACAAAAATACAGAAAAGAGAAAATATGCAAAATCTCCAAGAATGCAAAAATGTCCTATAAATAGGGCAATTATTTTTCCCCTGGCACATTAGTTTCATTGCAAAATCAATATGAAGCCAAGGTTTTCTGGATAAGGATGACAGGAATAGGCCTGAGGTCTGCAACGTGACTGGTATGGTCATAAGAAAGGCTAAATAAGTTGACTTTTCCCAAGGTGAGATTTCAGGATATGTTTTCTATGTTTGCCCAGTGAAGGGAATTCTCTTACATGAAGTGTTAAAGCAAACAATGACTCAGAAAGTAAAATGGTCATCCCAGCCCTCGCAACTGGATTCAGACAGCTGTCATCAGTTTGGAAAACAGAACTGGTGGACAATACGTTCACATGGCTCAGCAGTGAAACAGCAGTGGAAGCCCAAACTCAAATCCAGTAGAAAGAGAGCTCGTTTGAGTGGGTCATGGTATTGCTGTCAGGAAACTTCAAGTCACAGCCTATGGCAAAGGGTAGTCATTTCACAGAAACGTGCCTAGAAAATCTACAGGGAGTCACCTCATGAAATTTAGTCTCACACTAAGCAATGATGCCAACAATGACGCAATAGTGAAAGTTATTAATCACAGCATCAGTGAACCAGCCGTGTGCGTGTGCACTAAGCAGTTCAGATTGCCCCTATCCAAGGACCTGAGATAATGAAACCTCACGAATTTAGGCATTTGAGTCACACTGAAGTCATAGGATTAGCAATGGGTAATCATAGGATTAGACACCTACGCACATATAATTAGTGGAACTGTATAGTCTAGCCAGCCAGGCAGATATATTGGCATGGTGTAACCCATATGAACAATGTTATGGCAGAATATGTCATACAGTTTGTTGATGCAGGAATAGTGGGATTATTTAAGTTAGAAATGGGGGTGGGAATTGGAAAGAAAAACACTTGGAGACAAAATACTAAAAGGGAAAAGCAATTGGAGTCAGAGAATAAGAAGGTAGTTATAGGGTGAGCTGGAAATGAAGAAACCTTGGGATAAAAATACTGAAGGGATAAAAAGTATTTTCCAGTGCCTTATTTGAATTAGATAATTGTGCCAGTGAAAAACGTGGGAAACTATTTTGCTCCAAAGTTGACTCTATGTATTATATAGCACCATTCAGTGGTACCTGGAAGTACTGGGGTAGTATTGCAGAAGATGCAATTATTTAATTCAAAGAAGGAAAAAGACAGAAAACTGCATTTGGAATCACCTTCATATTTTCAATATGAAGTATATAATGTTTTTGCTTTGGCCTTATATAATAAGTAGCTAAATCACATTTTAAGGGAGTTTAAATTTAAAAATAAATAACGTTCCTGTTGGCAAGTTATGTGTTTTGTTGAACCCAAACAAAATATTTTATTCTTTTTTTTTTTAATTTCATGCAGAAAACTGAACAACAACAATAAAAAAAAAAGTGTCAAAATGAAAACATTCCCCCCCCAAAAAAAAAGAAAAAAGAAAAAAAATTTCTTTTCCTCTTCCTAAACCTCAAAAGCCAAATATTTGCACAGTCCTACTCTGAATGTCCATAACTCTCTTCTTGGCTGCTTCTGCAGCTGCTGCTACTGAATGAAGTCACATTACATCGTGCTGATGAGCATTTCATTCACAAACAGGAAGGAGATCTAGCCTTGTAAGGGCATAACAAACTAGTTTAGTTCACCGGGTAAAATGAACCAATGGACCACAGATNCCAGAGTTTTTTTTTTTTTTTCTTTTTTTTTTTTTTTTTTAATCTTGAAGCAGCAGGAAAGGGGCTGGTGATGAGATATTTTGGAACAACTTGCTATTAGGAAGGAAGTATGAGTGGGTGTAGATGAGAAGTAACTCACACTCATATGACACACACGTTGTGAGTATGTTGAAGCCCTGGTTTAAAACAAAGGGTGGGGCTGTCAGTTTAGTGATGCAGAACAGAGGGAGCTGTTTGCTTGTTTGTCTTGCTTGGGGCCAAAATTTCAGGCCTTTGCCAGCTGGGCTGACAGAGCATGATCCCACTGGAGAAACCATGGTCTGTTAAACGGCCATTAGTTCATTCAATTCAATTCATTCATCACTGTTCCAATGGGCCATATGCCTCTCTGTGACTTTTTGTAGTTTTGTAAACAAAAGAAAATTCAGGATGACAGAGATGTTTCAGATATGGGAGATCATGACTGAAGAGGCTGTCAGGATAATCTAGCCAGCTCTTTTTGCCGATCATACCTTAGATCCCTAATGGTAGATGAAGAAACTGTCAAGAAGTTTAAGACCTCATCAGGAAATCAGATGGAATCTCAAGCTTAATACCACAGACATTTCATGTTCATGTTTTAATCAAACTTCAAAGTCAAGACATTTTAATTCAAAATGAGAGTTGTATGATATCTCAGTATAGTTGCAAGGGAATCTCTGGAGTGTCTTTTCAGAATCCAAACCTCAATAAAATCTAGAGAAATGAACAAAAGGGGAAATAATGTTTTAAATTGTAGCTGGTAAGAAAAAAAAAAAAAAAAAAAAAAAAAAATATAAATAGAAAAAGCCAGAAAATCCTATCNGAATGACAGAATGATTTGGGGTTGAAAAGGACCTCTGGAGATCATCCAGTCCAACCCCCCTGCCAGAGCAGGTCCACCCAGAGCAGGTTGCACAGGCATGTATCCAGGTGGGGTTTGAATGTCTCCAGAGATGGAGACTCCACCACATTTCTGGGCAGCCTCTGCCAGGGCTCTGCCACCCTCACAGGAAAGAAATTCCTCCTTATGTTTAGATGGACCTTCTGATGTTCAAGTCTGTGCCCATTTCCTCTTGTTCTGTCACTGGGCACCACTGAAAAAGGACTGGCCCCATCCTCCTGACACCCTTTAAGTGTTTATATGCATTGGTTGCTATGTCAGTGGATGAGATCTATGGATGTTATAATTCACATGATTTAACTAATGAACAGAGAAATGAAAATTGGTTCCAAATTAAGATGCACTTTGATGAAACAAATAAATGCAATGAGAATTAGCTAGTGAACTCCCCAAATTAGGCATTTTAGAAACAGCCATAAAGGTCATCGCTTTGCTTCAATAATGCTGGGTTACCATAATCTTGCTTGCACGGTGAGGAATCTGAGGCCTAAGAAAGTTGATTATAGATAAAATATACTGGCTATGTTTCAGAGTTATTCAACATTTTTCTGTGTTTTCTAATGAGAAATGTGCTCTAAAATTTCTAAGGTAGCTCCTGGCTTCAATCAATACATATACACAATTAAGAAGAACTCATCTCTTCCTTACCAAACAGATGCCTACACATTTTCTCTCAGAGGAAACTTAAAGTTGAGAGTACCTGCAGCCATCCAGAAACAAGCAAGTCCAAAGTTTGCAAGTGTGTCATAAAGTTTAAAACTTATATAAATTTGAGACAAAATGAGTTATATGAAACAAAATTAAGAAGCAAAATTAAAAAATAAAAATAAAAGTCAAAGAAGTTCAGAAATATTTCTTCCTTTTCACAGAGGAAGCATTTTTACCAGATATGGAAATGACGTGTTTAAAACGTCAGAGATGGTACACTCCAGTCTTTTTAAACTAGAAACTATCCATTATTGCTAACAGAGAGGCTTTTAAATAAATAGAAGATAGGGTGACTACTGTTGCAAAACCTGTTATGTGAACTAATGAATTATACCTACAGGGTATAAGTCCTTCCTTACATTTAAGTTAATCTATATTTTGAAAAAATAATAAAAAAATAATAATAATAATAAAAAAAAAAGCCTGGATATTTGATCTTCCTCCACCTCCTCTTCCTTTTTCCCCCTCTTGTTAGTCACCTGGTAGTGGTAATGTGAAAGGGGGAGATTTTTTTCCTTTTTTAGACCATAGCCAGCACTAATTTCTTACATGCTCCCGTTGTGTCTGAACTCAGAAGCCTGTTTATAACCTGTCAACTCAATTGTTTAAGTGGCTGAAATTCAAGGTAAAACCTGTTGTTTATCACCCGCTGGCCATTCTGTCCTGGAGTTAAAACATTTTTTTTACTACAGAACCTATATTATAATCCACAGGAAAAATCAAAGTAATTCTACAATACTAAGTCCAGAGTGAGTTCCAAGTAGTGCCCATGTTGCCTGAGAGCCATCTTCCAGAATGTCTAAATGCTTTGTGGCAGGGAACTTTGATTGTTCCAGAAAGCTAGGGCACAACTGGAGGTCCAAGATGGTGTCTTTATGAAAGCTTCATGTCTGTGGCCATGAAGTTTAAAATGCAAACCATCTGCCCATAGAGAACTTTTCATTGTTGTCAAACCTGCCACACACACACACACACACACACACGGAAAAAAAGTCCAATTCCAGTACACCACCATGTAGTTCGATTTTTCTGCCCATTCCTTAAAAAATATTTAGATGTTTCAGATGCCCACACAATGTTCGTGGCCCCATGGTAGCAGGCACCTTTGTTATCCATTAGGATAACATCAGGACTCTCCAGATACTGCTTGGGTCAGCCTTTCAATTATTTGTTCTTTTTAGCTGTAAAGACTACCAAACTCACTTATGTGTGCTTAAACATGAAGATTTTAAACAGCTGAGACATTCTTTGGCATTACCTGCACTTCCATCCCACCTGCCTACAGGATTCAAGAGGTGACTGGAAAGGCCAAATGCCACCAGGTCCTATACAACCTGAGGCTCTCCCTCCCACTCGTTGACCAACACCGGGCTCAGAGGTTGGCACGTCAGCTGCAACTATTTTCTCCATCAAGAGAAGCTTTTGAAAACTCTGTGTTCTGAAAATGATTAGTTTATTTCTAGAAATGGTACATATCTTCTCACTTTAGTTTACCTGTGATTCATCTTTCAGGATTGTTAAAAGCTATGCTGGGCTCAGCACCAGTTACAAATAACTAACCTGTCTTTTTCCTTTGAATATGAAAGCATGGGCCAATTTAAAATACACTGTTATACTAGGAAAATTTTGATCTGTAGCTCTCCCAGTGACAGAATCTTCCTAGAGATTTTAGTAAGAACATCATAGCTAATGAAAGCCCACACGGAGCTGCCATTGTCATCTCTGCAAATGTCAAACTATAAAGCCTGTGGAGCTACCTTTTTATCTCTATCCACATAATTAAGTCCTTCTGAGTAGGTTGAATCTTTTGGGTGTAAGTAGCTGGCTGCTCATGTCAAGTCTGTACTACATGCAAAATGTCTCCTTCTAAGGGCTAAAACATACTAGGACTTTCTAAACACAGCAAGAAACTACAGAAAATGTAGAGCTGAGGAGAAAGTTCAGTGGGAAGACTCCCATAATCTGGGAGACCAGAGTTAGCTCACCCAGGAACTCAAGCTCTCGCCTCAAGGACAACCTTGGTCATTACGTCACACCCTGTTTATGGGGGAGTTTTGCACCTTTCAGAAAGGCGTGTTGCGTTTGTCATCATGTTGGGCCACTGAGCCACTGTGGTCTGATGCATTTTGAGTGGACTGATCTGGGTGCTCGATGTTGGAAGTCTCACTCCCGAGTCCCATAGCTGTTTGTTGCAGGAGGTATCAGGCTTCTTTTGGCCTCATTTTCAGAGGAAAACAGAAGAATTCGCTGAATGTCTCATATCTGCACTAAACATTTGCGGAGGAGAGACAACAGCAATGGCATACTCTTAGGCAGGAGTGGAGGCAGGTTAATGGTATGCTGTGGTTTGTAGTAGGAGTAAATAACAGATGAATAAATACAAACCTGAAGTTCATGCTTTAGAAACCTCAAGGATGCACATCTCTTTTTACAACAAACTCAATACTACACATCTACAGAGCTCTGTTTTTACAAAAACTGTTTTCCTTGCCTTTTTTGGCCATATGCTCTGCATCATTGTTATTAAATTATGAAAAATAATAACTCTGTGCTAGCTTCACATTATGAGTGCTTATTTTGGCTGTAATACGCAATAAAACAATAATGGAACTGTAAAAATATTTTGTTGGGTTCCTATGTTACCTTTAATCTACGTGCCTCAAATGATTTTACTGATAATTTACTACTCAGACATGTAGGAAGGGCATTAATTTTTCCTTTTCAAATATGAAATGTGTGGAATTGCAAACATAACTTTTATTGATGTTTCCCTAAACACTAAGTGCCTGTAGTCCTAGGCTCCCCAACTAGGCTACTATCTGCTGTTCGGAGAGTTGTAACCCTCTATATTTCTTAATAAGTTTAATGACATTTGTGTTTTGATTGAGTTTTACTAAATTATCTGCCCTCTGCCCTGTCTGGAAAAAGCACCTGTGAAAAGGTGATGTTACTGCATGCAAAATATAAAGGAGTCAGGTGACATCAGATGACATGTATAAAGATTCTGGCTGAGGAGACAGCTTGGCTGAGGCAGGTTCCTGTCTTACCACTCAGTGAAACACCATGCAAATGAAACACAGCAAATTAACAGAAGCCGTACTGCATTTCCAGGTGCCATCTAAGTTGTTATTCAAAAAGTGGACATAAATAAATAAAGCCTGAGAAGTGTTAACACTGACTGTTTCACCATTACCTGCAGCTTCTACTCAAGAAGTCTAGGATCTGGATTCACATAAAAAACCATATCCCCCAATCCTGTCTTGACCATTACTTGGAATGGTTGAAGAAAGTTCTGTTCAGATGTACTGATAAATTCCTGACCGTGACCTTCATCCCAGGGTGGCTGCCCTAAATGATGCGCGACAACCTTCTGCCTCATTAAGTGCCTATTGTTTCATTGCACAGACTCCATTTAGTTAAAAGGATGGATGTCTTGGAGTCACCTACATGCAATATCTAAGTATTCTATAAGCGTTTGGGCTTTCTTTTTTAACACCATTTTTGAAATATTCTATTCAGCTGTCATGGTGGAACTGACAGAAAAAGAATCAGTCATCTACAATCCATCATCTCAAAAGCTTATGCATTATGTGAGGTGTGTAAAATATATATATAGAGAGGGAGATACTTACAAAATCCTCCCTTGATTCTTAACACCTTGCACAGGTTCATGTGCAAATAAGGTTTCCTGAATTAGGTTTTTCTTTCTGCTGTTATCTGTTTTACCTGTAAAAAGGGAAAAAATTAATGCCAACATGCCAACACAGTTGGGGGGGGGGGTATGTCTCTAGCTCCTTTCACTGCACGTTCTTCCCTTCTACATGCTCTAATCCCCTTGATGGCTATTGATATATGGGAAGTTTTATCCCCAGTCCTTTAGGTATCAACAACAAGCCTGTGAAGTAAAGACTGCCAAATACCTGCTTTCTCTGTCCACCCCACTACAACTGATGGTGGGGGTGATAGAGACAGCACACGCTAACCCTGTTATGCCCTGACAGACAGTGCAGTAGCTGTCTTTCTTGCTGAACAGCTTCTGTAAATACCCGAAGTGAAATAATGACTAAGTAAGTGAAGAAACCTGAGCAAATCAGGATCTGCCTGGTGTGATACCTGACAGCCAGAAGGAAATGTTGTCCCAGGCTTGTCATACCTCATTGCACTGTCTAAAATTGAGTCAGTGGGAGCAACTGGGTGCCTTCAAACACAGGAATAAGAAAATTCAATGTTTTGAATAATTTTAATTTTCTTTTGACCTCTAAACATATTCAATTCAGGCTTCTTGCGCTTTACCTGTCATTCTCAGTTTGGGTCAGCATGTTGTACTTGAGCACCAGATCTCAAATTTGTCAGAGCCATGAAAGCCTGAACACCTCCTGGTGTTTGAAAAAGGGATTTAGCAGAACTATTGGGTACCTTTGGTTTAGCAGGGGGTTTCTTCTTCTCCTTCTTGCCACTGCGATAATTTTCACAGTGGTGCTTTTAGCCACTGGACTGAGAATCATAACTCACTCTCAGTTCTTAGCAACAAATATGATGCTATTCTTCTGCGGGAGCTGTCTCTGAAGCTTGAAGACTTAGAAACTTCTTGCCATAGGAAAAAAAAAAAAAAGAAAAAGGTCTTGTTCTTTCCTTCCTCTAAGGATAGAGAGGGAAGGCCATGATCTTTGCCTGCAGGTTGTTTGGATGAACTATGACAGCAGAGAATCAACACTGTCTTTAGTATCGACTGTGGGGCTAAAGGTATGTCCTGTACGCGCTCGGCTGAACTAGCTGGTCTGGTTGACATCATGGTTTGCCTGTGGGAGACAAGACATCAGGTTATTCCGATAGGAGGTTATTCTGTTAAGCTAAGTGCATCAAATCAGTAAACGAGAGGCTTTTCTTTGCCACGGTTTGAAAACCTTCTGTTTTCCTCTGGGTAACCTGGGGGATCAGGCAGACAGTTAGGACTCAAGTCAGTTATTTTTGTTTTCTCAGAATAGAGAGTACACTGGCTTCCTTAAATTATCCTTAACTGTTGCCTGTTTTGTGTTGCAGAATATGGCTGGGCAGTTACCTGGCAGTTACTAAGCCTGGGAACTGCAGAAAATCAGATCTGAATATTGGGACCTCTTGCCAAGTGATGACCTGCTACCAAATATCACAGGGAATACTGTGCTTTCATAACAGCTACATTTGATTCCATCTTTTCAGCATTAAGAGCATTGTATTACAGGGTTTCCAATAAACAGTTTGCTCCATGGTGTAATTTCTAGTAAGGTTCACTGTATAACTCTGAAGATAGGATTGAACAAGATGCTGTTTAACCAAGGATCAGGTACCACAGAAAACAGAAGTTTGTAAAACAGCTGTTAGTCTGCCCTCCTAGTAGTTAACTAATTATTTCTGCTAAGTAAGAGCGTGGTTGTTTCTTTATACCAGATATAGGAATATACATCTGACTATGCCTGTGCAGAAAAGATTCTGTGACATATAATGAAGGTTATCTAACCTGCTCAAATTCCAGGTTGATTAATATAGCAATTTGTCCATTTAATCCACCTTATGATTCCAGTTGTATAACACGCTTTCATTTTATGTCCCCATTTGTGCTATTAAACAGCAAATTTGATTTTCCATGGAGGTAACTTAAGTCAGTGGTGGGTGCAGTGAACTACTAGGTCAGATCAGGATCTGTGCCTTAATTTGGACAATCCTATTATCTGTCTGCACTTAAAATAATGGAGGAGACAATAAAAAGGAGATCCAGATTTTCCAACTGTGGTCCTGGGAAATGATATCTGGCAGAGGGAGTGTCAGCGTGGTTAAATTTAAAACAACGTGTGGCAGCAAGGACGTGAAAAAGGAAAAATCATTTGACATGCTGCAGGTTAACCTGACTATGAATTACCACAAGAGGTTCCTGTCTCAAACATAATTTCCTTATCCCTGAAGATAGGACTGAATTTGCCCTGGTGAAATAGTCTTTTATGAGTGACTCACATGCCTCTATATCCATAAAGTATGTCAATATTTCCCATTGATGGAACAGGTAACAATCCTGGCAATAATGCTGCCCTTTCTGATGATATTGTGCAACACGATACACTGCAGGTTTAATTGGAACCAGAGACTTTTGGACATTTCTACCCACTACCGATTCACATGGTGAAAGTAAATCAAGCCCTATATAAACAAAACAGATGGAAGTGACGCTAATAGTACAATGTCAGCAGTATCCACAGATTGACAGAGCTAGTTATGTTGCCAGATGCACAGAATGTTGCACTACTTGTTCCTTATAAACTAGACTTGATGGAGTATGTCAATGTCAAACTCCTTGCTGATTTACACACGAACATACAAAGACATGCACACTCACAGATACTCACGTTCCTGTGATCTATATCAACCATACCATCTGCTTTCTGCTTTGCATGTGGTAGCTAACTAACTATCCTACTGTGCACGGGTATCACTGAGTACATGCTGTGGAGGCAAACAACAGCTTTTTTTTTTCCTTCCTCTACCCTATTTAGTGTTATAAAATAGGCTCGTTAACATTTGCCATCTAGGCACGTATATTCCACATGTATTTTTGAAACTTGTTTCTCATTTGTATTTATTCCTTCAGCCAGTATATCTTTCCGCATACCCAGAAATTTAAAATCTTCCTTCTCTTTGCGGAAACCGTGCAGGTGCAAGAGAGTCATTGAGAATGTGGCCTTGGGTGATAAGGTGTAGGGGAGAACTTTGTAGCGTGGGGGTAGTGATTGGACTCGATGATCCCAAGGGTCTTTTCCAACCTGAAGGACTCTATGATTCTATGTAAGTGCACAGCATAGAGTCAGTTTACCCCTTGGAAGAATCACAAAACAAGGAGCTCCAGGACAGGTAGCAGCACATAAAACAAAGGCAATGTGTCATTAGTTTTTGTAGCAGACACGCTCATCCGAGAGTCTATTGAAACGTCTTCATCACGCGGCAGCGCTGGCTGAGAGTGCAAGATGTCAGGAGAAGGATGCGCTGCTTGGAGGGACAGAAAGCTGACCCAGCTTCTGCCAGCGCCTAAAGTCTCTTTCTGACCCATTTCATTGTCTGGCACCTGTCATTATAACAATCTTTCCAAAAGATCTACGGAAATTACACTTACCCTCTGGTAACTAGGTAACATAATCTCCCGGAGGCTAGCTAATTGCAGCCCATGATAACCTCACATACAGCAACTGTTAAATTTTTCATTTCTTTCAAATTATTATGGATCAGTGGAGAGGGTATTGATTTGATTCATTAACTGATTCCCAGTCTGTTCCAAGGTTAATGATTACATGTATCTCAATTACATCCTTAACAGGTTATACTGTATGATTTGTTTCAACTGCAATGTACATTGCGTATCTTCCACAGCTGAAAGCCTTCTTAGCACTTGATGATTTAATAAGGCCTTTTTTTCCATTTCACTGAACATGCCTACAAGGCACAAGTACATCTGGGACAATGGCAAAAAGAAAATTTTTTAAAATCCCCGAAATCTTTAAAGAGTGTGAGCAAGACACACTCTGAATAACAGTCTTAAAAGGCCACAGAGATAACCCAAGATTCTTTCGAGTTTAAGATATTTGAAGGCTATTTGGAGAATAGGGATAACGTGGGCACTCCCTGGAAGAAAATAGGAGACCTGGTTACCCAAGATATGGAGAAGGCTGAGGTATTCAATGAGATTTTTATCTCAGTCTTCACCAGCAAGTACTCCAGCCACACCACCCAATTCACGGAGGGCAAAAGCAGGGACTGGGAGAATGAAGAACTGCCCACTGTAGGAGAAGGTCAGGTTCGAGACCATCTGAGGAACCTGAAGGTACACAAGACCTGATGAGATGCACCAGCAGGTCCTCAGGGAAATGACGGATGAAGTTGCTAAGCCATTCTCCATATCTGAGAAGTCATCACAATGCAGTAAGTTCCCACAGACTGTAAAAGGGGAAACATAACCTCCATTTTCAAAAAAGTAAAAAAAGGAAGACTCAGAGAACTACAGACTGGTGATTCTCACCTCTGTACCTGGCAAGATCATGGAGCAGATCTTCCTGGAATCTCTGCTAAGGTACATGGAAAATAAGGAGGTAGATTCATGACAGTCAACATGGTTTCACTAAGTGCCAGCACTGATGGACGAAGGAAGAACAACTGACATCATTTACATAGATTTGTGAAAATTGTTAGACACTATCCCACGAGATATCCTTGTCTCTTTATTGGAGAGGCATGAATTTGATGGATGGATTGCTCAGTGGATAAGGAATTGGCAGAGTTCAAAGGGTTGCAGTTAAGGGCTCAATGTCCAAGTGGAAACAAGTGATGAATGGTGTTCTTCAGTACTGCGACTAGTGTTGTTCAAGATCTTTGTCAGAGATATGGACAGTGGGATACAGTGCACCATCAGCAAGTCTGCTGGTGACACTAAGCTGTGTGGTGTGGTCAACATGATGGAGGGCAGGGATGACATCCAGAGGGAGGTGGACAGGTACAAGGTCCTGCACCTGGGTCAGGGCAATCTCAAGCACAAACACAGGCTGGGCTAACATATTGAAAACAGCCCTGAGGAAGACTTGGGGGTGCTGGTTGATGGGAAGCTCAAAATGAGCTGACAACGTGTGATGTCCGCCTAGAAAGCCACCAAAAGAAGAATGGCCAGCAGGTCAGGGGAGGTGATTCCACCCTTACAAGAGCTTTGCTCTTGTATGACTTCATATGAAGTACTGTGTGCGGGTCTGGAGCCCTAAGTACAGAAAGGACAGGTCAAGAGGAGGGCACAAAGATGCTGTGAGGGCTGGAGCCCCTCTGCTGTGAGGACAGGCTGAAAGTTGGGGATATTCAGCCTGGAGAAGAGAAGGCTCCAGGGAGACCTTAGAGCCCTTTCACGTCTCTAAAGGAGGCTACAGAAGAGATAAAGAATGACTCTTAATCACAGAGGAGTGGGTGATAAATCAAGGAGGAACAGTTTTAAACTGAAGGAGAGGAGATTTAGATTAAATATCAGGAAGAAATTCTTTCCTGTGAAGGTGGTGAGACACTGGAACAGGCTGCCCAGAGAAGCTGTGGCTGCCCCATCCCTGGAGGGGTTCAAGGCCAGGCTGGATGGGGCTTTGAGGAATCTTGTCTGATGGTAGTTGTCTCTGCCCAGGGCAGGGGGTTGGAAGTTGATGATCTTTAAGGTCCTTTCCAATCCGAATGATTATATGATTCTATAATACAGAAGATACGGGAAGTGATGACTTATTGCCTCTGGATTTTTTAGTTCATGACCATTCAAGGTTCATATTACCTATCAATTACCTTTTAAGCTGCTTTGGGTTACTTGGGCTAAAAATATCTTTGCAAGCCTTGGTTGAATATTTGCCATTCTCAGTTCTTTGTTAAAACGGATTTTGTATTTTACCAGTGGCAGTGTGATTTCACTCTTAGTGGTGCTGCAGAATCCTTTTGACTTACAGCAGCTCCCCAAATTTTTACACTGAGACTACTGCTAATGCAGTAATAGAAGACAGTTTTTTTCACTACATGTTACCCCTAGTCCAACTTTATTCTTGGTATTGCTATCCAGCTGCTGCCCCGTTTGAAGAGCTGAGGTGCATGATACCAGGCTCTGTTCAAATTGCAAATGTTCCCTAGGAAATCATCTCAGGAAAAAATAGGTGTGGGAAAAATTATAAAATGGGGTAATGAGAAGCCTGTCGGAGAAATTTAGGTCTCCTCTACCTATAGTTAAGTGGCTAGAGAACAGTGATACAAAGCTTTCTTTACCCATTATTTCACTTTTCCATCCTGTGTTTTAACTGATTGGTACTGTTGGCTCGCTTGGACAAACACTGGGTGATTAGAGAACATTTCCTGAGTGAATTAGAAATTTAATGGAACAATGCTTCTTCACTTGTCTGGGACTCTACACAAAACTCTCAAAGTGCAAACATTCACACTCACTACATGTCTTTGGGCCAGGTAGGTATTGTTACACCCGCTTGCAGACTGGTAGATTGAGAGCTGGAGGGGCTGAGTTTAATAACCAAGGGCACAGAGCAAGTTAATGTCAGCAACGCAAACACAGTGCAGAAATTCTTGATTCTCGGTCGCTGTTCCGACTCCTGATCCACGCTACTTCCAGCACTTTGCATTCTGCACGTATAAAGCCCCTTTTATCCTTTCATCCCTCTCTTTCTCAGTCCTTTACTTTGGAACCCCGAGATACTGTAGTTTAGTTTGGAAACTAGGAAGCCAAATGAGTATAGTCATGAGGAAAGACTTCAGTTATACAATCCATTAAAGAAAACAATAGAGCTTGCAGCTGAGCTATTAAAAAGCCTAGAGCAATTTTTATTTCAATGGCTACATTTTATTTCCTCTTCTGAGTGACTGCTAACAAAGGGCTGCTGAAAGGACTGGATAAAAAGTAGACGTCAGATGCAAGATCCATGAGTTAAACAACATTATTAGATACAATTTCATAAAATCTAGTTGCTTTTCTGCTACTAGAAATCATGTCCTTTTGTCAACTTGTGGTCACATCAGCACTTCTGTTGATATAATTTGCTCCAGCTGCAGAGCGTAGCTGGCCTGCAAATCAAGAACTAGAATAGGGACAGTCAGGAATAACTCAATGGCTTGGATAATGTGCAAATCACTACACATCTTGCTATTAGTATAGTTTATTTTCTCTCAGAATATTTGGAACATGAAAAATTTATCTTTAGCAAAACAGCCGATCTGACACTTTACTGAGAGCAGAGCTGGCTGGCTAGCTTATTGTAGCACCCCTCCTCCCCTCACAGCTCACACACACATACACCCCCCACTCTATAATCATTTAAGTGGGATTATCATATCAAAACCCTTCATTATCTTTCATTGAATTCAGACCAAACACCTAATTTCATATATTGTTTGAGGTCTCCCTATAATATTGCTCACAATCCTCTACATTCACTTTTTAAATGTTTAAAGGAGGTTGAGTTTTTTTTTATTATTTCCATTTTGTTTCCTACTTTCACCCTTTCCTACCTTTCGTTCCAAGTGGGCAGAATAAGAAGCAGTCCATCCTCGCAGTAATGAGATCCTTCAAACTCCAGCCTTCTGGACAGATGGGAACCTGGTTGGAAATGAAACATAGCACATCTGGTGGAACATAGAATGAATGAACATTGTGCAAAAACGGAAAAAGACTTACTAAAGCAACCATTCTCTTTTGTCTCTACATGAATAGGAAGCATACAGAACCAAGATGGTTTTAGCACAGCCCTTATTTCAATCTACTTTTAAAATATACTTTCCATTTAACACAAAGCAAATGATATCAAGAATCTGCGAAAACCCTAACTTTTTACGTTCACGTGGGTATCAGAGCTTTCTGCTTCTGATAAACAATTAAGGAATGGAAAACAATAGGAAATACAGCTGGAAGGACCCCCATTAACAACAGTGATTAATCATCTGTGAAAATGCTGCAGAAAGTTTGTTATTTCCCAGTGCAAGTAAATGGCATATTGCCTTTGTGCAGAAAGGGAACGCCTCGGTGCAGGTGTTGTGAGCACTGCAGACCCATCGGGTTGAGCTCCCCTCACCATCCTTGGGAAAAAAAAAAAAAAAGCATTTTCCTCTTTAACTTACTCACCTCAACTAAGATCCCATTTAGACCCAGTTTTGCACCATTCAGCACTTCTGGCTTGATTTTGTTCGTCTGTACATTTTGTCAGATTAGGATTAGAATTTAGCCAATAACTGCATGAAATGTAAGAATTCCCCTTGTTTTATCAAATTTTTAATCCTTGGCAATGAAGACAAAGCTTAAGATTCTCCTGGCTCGATACAAGTGCTCCACCAAACTAAGGCAGTTGTTGGCTTCACAGTCTATTTGGTGTTTCGTTCTATACACATTGCATATTCAGACTGTAAAATTCACTCTGGTGACATAAACAGTGAACTAAAGGCTGGAGTGAAAGCAATATCGGGTAGCTGTAATCAATAGCTCTCCAGATTACATGTGGGAAAACTCTTTCTTCAAGCCATAAAGTAACAGTTAAGAAAGAGCAGCAGAGGGTTCACTCCTGGTTTGACCTCCTCTGAACTCCGTGTTTGTAATCTGGTGGATTGTGGAGAGTTTTTCTTTCCTTCAATCAGAGATAGGACATATCTGGTTCATAACCTGGCTTTTAAGGGAAATCCCAAACTTTCTGATTTGAAAAGTCTTCGTCTCATAGCAGCGTATGAAAGCTCTTGTCCCAGTCAACACAATCTAGCAGGGAATAGGTCTTAACTCTTTATCAGCATTTTAGGCAGATCAGTATCCTGATCCAAACTGAAAAATGTTAAATGCATCTTTTGTTATTCGTGTAAAGCAAGCAACATCCTTTCCTGGTCTTCTTTTCTCCTTTGCACGGTAGTTCTGTGTGCATCAACACAACAGACAACCTCAGCTCATTAGTACCTTACAGAATACAATTAAAAGAGGGTAGAGCAGCATTGGCATTAGCTGCAAAGCTGCTCTGAATCTCATGAACAGCAAGAAACAGTCACAAGTGTGCTGCACTAAAATGAAGTCAGACAATTGCCACAGATGCTGCCAAATCAAGACTCAAAATAATTTTGAAATGTGAACTACTTAATCAGCTTTTTTCTTGAAATTTGATTCATTGTTTCCATCAATGACGTATTCTTTTATTTTGCTAATAGGAGCCAGAAAATAAATAAAATAAACAAAAAAATGAAAAAACCTTGAGCAGTTTGAATTTGGGGGTCTTGGCCTAAAGAATAACACAGATTAGTTAAGTTAAAAGATAAAAAGAGCTCTGGAAATGATTAGGCAGATCTAAAACTATGCATCTTTCAATCCTTTGCTAAAGAAACTCTAAGACTTCTGTTACCCATCATTGCTTTCAGATAAGATACCAGCAATTTAAAAATTCAATCATGAATTGCCCTTGATCACTGAAATCCCATTGATACCTCACTGTGTACTCAACCACCAGTCCCACAGTCGAACCAAACCCAAAAGTGCCCATCTGAGGCCAGAGTTCTGGACTGGTTTCGTCATAGTTAGGCTGTGACATTAGCTGATGGCTGATAGCTTCTTTGTGGACATGGAATAAAAGCACAATGCCATTCCTGAGCCCCACAGTGTGGCTGGTTCTGCCGGTGTGCTCCTGCACCTCCCACCAGGATGGGAGGGTGCTGTGGCTCTGCCTTAACCTTCACTCGCTCCAGTCAGATGGTCTTGTTCCAGTCCAACAGTTTATTTCCAGAAGAAATCACTTTCTGACTTCTTGGGTTGTCTCTTTTATTTTCTAAATACAGTGGGAACCTTTCAGTTAAAAAAGGATAGGAAGTGAGTCGTATTATAAGCACATGAATACCAAAATACCAATCTGATAGTCTCCTATAATAAGATGACTGGCTTGGAGTAGGTGAGGAGAGCAGAGGATGTTGTTGACCTTCAGTAAGGTTTTTGACACTGTCTCCTGCATCAACTTCATTGACAAAATAATGAAGCCCTGGTGAAATGTGTGGAGTGAGGTGGTGTGGGAACTGACAGAACTACTGGGCTCAAAGCCTTGGCATCAGCAACACAAACTCCGGCTGGAGGATAGTTGTTAATGATGTGACCCAGATGCTGAGGTTGGGTCCAGGACTCTTGAACTTTAACATCTTCATTGATGGAACAGGGTGCAACCTAAATAAGGTGACATACTGTACAAAACTGGGAAGAGTGGATGATATACCAGATGACTGTGCTAACGCTTGGAGGGACTTGCAGAGGCTGAGAGATCTCAAAAAGTCCAACAAGAGGAAATTCAAAGTCCTCCACTTGAGCATAAAACAACTCCATGCTGACAGTCTAGAAAGAAGCCCTGAAGAGAAGAACCTTGACATCCTAGTGGACACCAAGCTGACCATAAGCCATCAATGTGCTTTTGCAGAAGATAAGACCAACTTTGTGTTAGGCAGAGCATTGCCAGCAGATCAAGGGAGGTGATTTAAAAGGCGGGTTGACATAGTGCTTAGTGACATGGTTTAGTGATGTGGTGTTGTTTTTTATCAAAGTTAGGTTGGTGGTTGAACTAGATACCTTAAAGGTCCTTTCCAACCTAGACACTTCTATAATTCTATTGTTCTATGATTCTTCCTCTGTACTCAGAAATTGTGAGTGAAATCTGGAGTGCTGGGTCTGGTACTGGGCTCCCCAGTACAAGAAAGACATGGAATTCTTGAACAGAGTCCAGTATGGGCCCAAAAAGATGATGAAAGGGTTGGAGCATCTGACATTTGAGAGGATGGGTGAGCTGGGACTGTTCAACATGGAGAAGAAGAGTCTCATGGAGGTCTTGTTAATGTGTTTAAATACCTGATGAAGAAGTAAAGAAGATGGAGCCAGTTAGTAACTACTAACAGAATAAGAGATAATGGCCACAAATCGACATACAAGAGATTCCACTTCAACATTTAAAAAAATTTCAAATTATTCTGTGGGTTGTCAAACATGAGCAGAGATTGCCCAGAAAGGTTGTGGAGTCTCCATCCTTGGGCACCAGACACGGTTCAGGACACAAGGGATTGATCCAGACAGCCTCCAGGAATCCCTTTCAACCTGAACTATTCTGTGAATGAAGTCCAATAATATACTCCAGAATAAAGCTCAGGCTCATGTGAGGCAAGATGAAAGTGACCTTCAGTGAGCTGGCCAGGAAATAAGCCTTATCATTTGCTGATGGCATCTGCTCAGCAGCCATTAAGTCAGCAAAACATTTTCAAAAATGGTTGTTTGGATCTAATGGTGGAAATCCTGAAAGCCTTAATTAAGCAATCACGATAAGACTGAGTCTAATCATCTTTAAAGTTTATTGTAAGGCCCACCTATTAATCAACACCACTTTCCCACAAAGGCAGGGTTAAAGAGCGCTTGACTGCCTTGGACAGAGGAAAGAGTAGCAGAAAATGGTGGATGAGGGAAGATAAATGCATAAAAGATGCAAAATGAGAGAGATACCTTGTAGTCAGAGAAATGCAATTAGAAGGGAACTTCCCTAATAGCAAGTCTTCTGTTTTACACCCAGATACCATGTTTACTAGCTGTATAATGA
>VZRU01020350.1:20535-31321 GCA_013398155.1 Pedionomus torquatus | reverse complement strand
TACATATGCTTTTACACTAAACTTGATCTTGCCATTCTGTACATACCATTTGTCTTGCTTCTGCATTTTAATTTTCCATGCAGGCCAGTTGCTTGATTTTCTTGCTCCTTCTTGCCCTGCTTCCTTGGACTCATTTGCTCATCCTTGAGGGCATCAGTTTCTCTGTTGCCTTGCTTGTATCCCTAGTGGAGATGGTATGCTGATTTCTGCATGTTACTGGATGTTTTACAGCAGGTTAAGCATTGCAATAAATGCCTGGGCATTTGTATAAAGAGCTGAAAACAGAGAAGCCAGCATTGTAAAATCAGCTGCTTCCTTGTGGACTAGAACTTTTACTAGTTTGAGCCTCTGTTATTTTCAATACAGTGAGGTTGAAATTTGCAGTTTTGCAGGTATTGCTCAGCACAAATTGTCATAATTTTTTAGAATTAGTATCACTTCTCTTTCACTTGCAGGGCCGGAACTTGGTCAGTCATTTGTTTGCATTAACACATGCAGCACTTTCTTTATAAGGTTTCTTTCTTTCCAGCTCCAGAGCTGTTAAGAAAGAGAAGATTTTTATTCTACCAGCAAGGGCAGGCATTTTGTATGCGTGTTTGGTTAGTTTATATTGCATGGGGAAAAAAAGCTATTTGCATTCCTAATGAAGTAACATGGTGTCTCAGCTGTGGAAATGCTTTATTGTGCATTAAACTGTAAACCTCTTCAAATAATAGCAGGGAAGTAAAGGCACAGATGGAGAGGAGGAGCATGTCCTGAGATACTGATTAATTTTCAACCTCTCACCTGAGATACTGATTGATTTTCAGGCTCTGAATAGTTAGGATGATAGCAGAACGATAAAGCATAATTAACTGTGTACTATTGGTGGTTATAACCCAGAAGAAGCTGACTGACCGGCTATGAAATGCTAAGCCTGTGTCTCTGAGCATTGCATTTGACGTGTGCACATTGAAATTTTGCAATATCTAGCTAGACAGAAGTGCTAAGAAAACACAAGAGTTTTAACTTGTTGGTTTGTACTGAAATGGCTTTTTGCTCGTTTTGAGATTAATATTAGTTAGTTAGTTATCTCACAAGTGCTTGGCATTCTTCTGATACTTCAGCAATGACAGGTAGCTTTAATAAAAAAAAACCCAACAAAACCAAACTGGAGAGCAGTCCATGACTAAGGCCGGATTCTGAATGCTTGAGATCAGCTGGATCAACCTTGCTGGGAGCAAAAGCCAACTGTAAGCACTGTTTACAGGAGAACTTTGTTTTTGCAGCTGTAGCTGGATTGTGTTATTAACAAAAAGCTGTTAGCTGAAAAAAAGCAGTAATTACATTCATTTGTTTGGCTTTTTATTCTGTTTGCTTTGAAAAGCTTCAACATTTGATGTTACAGTTAAAAATACATTCTACCTTTTATTTTATTTTTTTTTAAGGTCTGCATATGTGGCTTTGGTTGATGTCAGTGAGGAAAGTGACAGCGTGCTGGGTTTTTACAGGTGATGGGCTTGATTAGTGTCTTCTTTAGAAACTTAATTGCCTTGTAGCTTTATTATATGTGGATTGTACTGAAGCGCATTTAGCACATAATGAATTTTATCTTTACTGCAGAAGTTCCTAAATGAGTTTCTAGATTATTCTGTTCTAATATTGCAAGGTCCAAATAAGGTAACTTTGAATCTGCAGGAAATACTTTTGCTTAAAACATGAAGCTGTGAACTGTGGAGATAAAGGGCAAAGAAAGAGTTGATTTCATTAGTAAGCCACAAACATGCTAGTTTTCTGATTTTAACTTTTAAGGACCAGTAATTTCTAGGGCTATGAAGTATAAAGCTAAAGCTGGTGTTTAATTCAAAGGAAGAATTGCCATATTAACAACAATAGAATGAAGTTCTATTTGTAGAACTTGTTTGAAAATATTTTATGTGTACAGAATTCTTTACTCTAGGGTCAATGCCTTACAGAAAATCTCTGGTAGAAGGAGAGTGAGGTGTTTAAAAAACATAAACCTACTGATTTTTGTATTGAGCTTATACAGCCCATTAAGAGGACATGCTGAAAGACAAGCTCCTTTGCTAGCCCTTCACAGAAGCAGTGAAAAGGAACTCTGTGGATTTGATCTGTTATCTGAGTGGTTTCAGTGGAACATAGCTTAGTGAAGTCAAAACCCATGGAAGGACGAGCTGATACTTCCCTTCTTCATGGGCTGCACTTAGTAGAGTGTTCCAAACTTTCTTGCTGCATATATTTTGGCACCCCTCAGTGTTTCTGCATCTAGTGGCCACATGCTATTAGACAAAAAAAGAAATCTTTTCAAGAAGACAAAGTGTATATTTATTCATTACGTTAATAGGGGAAGAGATGTGTGCTTCTATGCTCTCTGTTACTCTCCAACACAAATATTACCATTAAACTTTTTTTTTTTTNTTTTGGTAGTGTGCACTTCTTTTCTTAACATAGAAAGAGATACGTGTTAAAGCACAATAAAACCAATTAAATGAAAGGAACAAAATCAATGTAGGTTGTCTGTGATCAGCCAAATTACTGCCTTGACTGTAGTGCTGTTGTTATTTGGGGTATACAGACTCAAAATGCATATATTTTGCCATAGAAGGTTAGTAATTCTGGCTGACATCCAGTTACAGTTTCTAGTATATAATTGAGCTGGGCTTTTGTAGCCTTGGAAGAAATTGAGAAAGTATTTATTGATATAATCCAGGTTGCAAACCTGTGTTCATGTAAATTCATTTATTACCTTTGTTCAAGTAGATCCACTTGATTTTTTTTTTTTTTAATTTTATTTTATTTCAATTTTCTGTAAGTAAAGTACTACTGAGAAATAAAAGTGCCCAAACTGACTGCCTTGGCATATTCTTAAATAAATGGTTAGAGAACCACCTTATAACTGGAGAATTTTTGAATAAAAATAATCTTTTAGTTATTTAAAACGTATGATCCTTATGTAGAACATATGACGTTTTCCTCTTCAGTGCCTGAATGTGGGCAAATCTTTTAATCAATTGTAATATAGTAACATGGAATTTGTTCTGTTGAGTATGACTTGATGGGTCATCAGGAGAGAATGTATATGAAACAGAACTATGAAGTTATGAAAGTGTCAATGTTTTTGTGTTTGAAAAGCGTATAAAAGTTAAGTTTTCCCTAAAACAGTCTTGCTATCCTTTTTGTTACTCTCCCCTTTAAAAATAGGTAATTACTGCAAAGTGGTTGGAGGGCATATAGATGTTTTCTAAGGCTATAATCTGTTTTCTCCTTACTGTATCAAAAAGGATAGTTTAGGCTGTAGCTCCGTATGAAACCACAAGTCAGGTTCATGGAAAGCATGGTCAGAGATCTTGTCCAAGCACCATATGTTTTAAAATTCATATGTAAATTGGAGGTAGTGAACTGAATGTCAGAAGATGAGCAAATTATGAGCTCAGAAGTGTGCTGCATATTGCTACGAGGGGATTATAAAAACCCACAAAGAAGCTACTGGTGTGGCATAAATTGTGATGAACTTGTGAAAAGTCCTGTAAATAAAATAGATAAATGAAGCAAGTGTGTAGCATTTAGCATAGACATTTAGTGAGAACTAAATGGAAAGATGCTGATTTTTAAATTCATCAACAGAGTAACTGTTACACTTCTACCAGAATTAAAGACAGGTTTGTCCTTGTGCAGTTGCTAGCCTATCTCTTCTGCCGCTCTTCAGTGTGCAGAGGCACACTATATTAACATTGAAGGCGGACATCCGTTGTTCCCAGGAGAGCTGACTGCAGTGTGTCAAGGGCTTCAGCCATGTAAAGAATGTACCTACTGCATGGCCATAAAGTTCTCAGACTCCTCCTTCCTGCCATGTGTTTCTGTGTTTAGCGATTAATGCTTTCCAGTGTTGGTGGGAGTTGTCAAGCAGAGGGCAAAGGCTTTATTTACCAAAGCAGTTTTGACAGTGGTAGCCACAATAAAACATATAGGAAACAAACATGAGCAGGCTCTTCCTGTCACTATATTTTCCTTCTTTACCTTCTGGTTATTCTCTGCTATGATGAAACTGTTTTCTTTTCATATATAGTCTCAGGACAATTTAGGGAAAGGTGAGCAGAGGAACTTGGATGGGTGCAATAATGCGGACTTAGAGTGCAATGTTAAAATGATACCTCTTCTGAAATAAGCCCAATATAGAGACTTTGCAAAAAGATCTGAACGGGAGCTTTTCTGTCATTGGGTTCATATGTAGACAAGTAACCTCCTGGGGAGTGTTGTAACTTGGTAATTGCCTCTAAAATTATACTAGACTCTGCAAATATACATACAGAGGCAGGTTCGCCAAGTGTTTTAACAGCTGCTTTTACTGTTGAGGGCATGAAGTTCACAAATCATACGTGCAGTTCTGCAGTTCCATGGAGGTGAAATGTGGGTTTTACCCATAAGATGATCATTTTTGAGCCCATGCAAATACATTTAATCAAGATTTCTGAAAACTTTGTTTGGGCATGAGTTAATACTCTGCATGTAGATGCTTTCTAGTTCCTGCAGGATATTCTGTGCTGGTTGGAAGCAGCATCAGGAACAAAATGTGTAAGTAAAAGCTCTTGAAAGCACTTAGAGTAGTCAGCAGGCTAGGGAATGATTAACCCCTATATCCTATAAGCAAGGGGTTTAAAAAAGGTCAGTTCTGTAACAGAACAGGTGGAAGTAAAAAATTGCCTTTGAAGACTTGTGAGAGAAGTAATATCATTCTGCTAGTTTAGGGGGTACTGGGGGTTCAAATTTCAAAAACAGTTTGGTCCCGGTACTGTGCAGTCCTACGACTGGCCTCAGTTCAGCTGTCTAGCAAGGCAACATCCCTTAAAAGCTGTCTGCAAAATATCATCAGGGTGGGGACAAGGCTTTTCTTAGTCCTTGTGTTCAGCCTGGCTCTTCATATTGCTGGGCTGTTTTTACCATGGAGCTGAAAAAATTGTTAGACCCCAGTACAAGATTTTATTCTCAACACCTGGACTGTTTGCTCTGTGCTTTCTATAAACACCTGAAAGCTCCTAAGTTTTAGGAATTCCAGCCAAAAAATGCCTGAACCATGGTAAAACTGACTTGGTCTTTGCTCTAGTTTTTGAGTGTGTTTTGAAAACAATTTTGCTCCCAGATTCTGTTCCTAGACATAATTTTATTTTTCATCCATCTCCATTAAGAAGCTGTCATAGGCTCTGTGATCCATGTAACTGAAGGAGTGCTTTTGTACAGATACAGCACAATACTCAACTATATGCCAAGTGAGATGGTGAGTGGAAGCACAGTGCTGTTTTTTACATGACTGTAGTCTGTTTTCCGTTTCTCTTGGGAGTTGCCTTAGTCAACGATTCCACAGTTACATAGAATTTTGTGGTGTTTTAGTCTTAACTTCATCCTCCCCAGTTCCTCTCAGAGCATCAAAAAAGGAATAAGTTATGGGGGAAGATGGATGGATGGATATAGATGAAAAGCCCAGAGAAAACCCCTGCATGCCTAGTTTAGGGTGAAGAAAAAAGTATTCTTTTGTTAAATATTGTGTCTAGAAAACATACCAAGAATCAACATTCACAAAAGGCTTAAGTATTTCAAAATCTGTTTTTGTTGAAGCTGATATAAAGGCAGAGGAGGATATTCAAACTTGAATTTTCTGAACTGATCATGTTTTTAATTAGTTAGCTGTCCAGTTCTTATGTAAACATCAGAGATGTGAAGGGGTATAATGCAACATTTTAGCTGGAGCTATAAATGTTTCCAGGTTAGTGAAGTTAGTTGGTGTGTTTTATACTGGCTATTGCATGTTTATTTCCTCATTGACATCAGTAATCTGGGCAGAGTAACTTAAGTATATACCTCAAGCTTGTTGTTACATGATGTTATTGTATTATTTTTCTTATGAGCTTGATGTGCAGGTAGACTTTAATGTGGAAAAACAGAGCAAACAGTGAGACCTTTGAGAATATAATTGTCAAAATTTTTGATCTATTTGAAAGTTACCATGCAGTTAACTTGTAAGTGTAAGTCTTTATTAATTTTTATTGATTTTTATTAATTTTTAATGAGGTTGTTGCTAATCCCATGTTACTGGGTTTATTACTGTAAGAGAATTGAACTTCTCTTTAAAGTCACTAATTTCCCTTTTGTGGCCTTTAAGGGTGGGGGTGGGAAGTAGTTGTTATCACAAAGCAAGAAATGCCAGTTTTTCTTGGGTTTCTTAGCGGCAATTTGGAAAGATTATAACCTCACTAATACATTATTACTCTCCTCCCAAGGGTGATGGGAAGCAGGGGACCTCATAAGATGCTTTGGTACCTGGCCTTCCTAGCAAATCCACATCCCTAAGTTTATAACCGAAACCTCTGTTGGCTATTCTAGCGGTATGACTGGGTTGACAGTATATATTTGAATTTGTCTCATTACATGTGATTGCATCTTCTGCTTATGGTAGACAAGACAGTTAAGCATCCTCCTGAGTTAGGTCACGTTTTTAAGGAACAATTTTCTAGGTGTTTTCAGGATTAATTTGCCAAAACCTGTAATTTTAAATTAATAGATAAATTGACTGTTTTGGGAGGCACTGGGGTGAAAGAAGCATTCCTCCTTGTATTTCTTTGTCTCCCATTGTCCACTTTAGGATGACATATGCGGATGTTTTTCTGGCCATTGTGGTTGGATTCTAAATGAGTTGGAGAAGAAAGTATTCTTTGTCTTAGATTGCTGGGGTAGGGTAGTTAGTACGTGAAATTGGTTCAAGCAACAGGTCATGCATGTTCTGATGTGGAGCAAGGACGCTCACATGGTGCTTAAACACCTGGCCTTTCTTGCAAATACATAGTCCTAAGGCCTAAGGTAGGTGCCTGCACTTTCTATGAAATGAACTGGTAAAAGTAAGTGGAGGTTTCCTGTTTTTTCGAAGTCAGCCCGTGCTGCCGGATGAATTGTTCCACTGTGCACAGTCCTGAAGTTTCCCTCTGTCTGCACTAGAATTTGTATAGTCAAAGAGCTGCCATGGCTGAAAAGTAGCTCAGCAAGAAATCTTTCCAGCATGGTCAGTTCATGGTTCTGGCTTCTTATATGACTGTGTGACTTTTAGTGTTGGCCCAAGACATGGGTAAGAAACTTGAGCCTGGGGTTTAGTTGAGATCCCTCTGATTATGTGAGCCTGATTTTTAAACACAGCTCGCTTCAAGTGCTCCTAACTAAGAAACATCTCTGAAAGTTAATTCATGACCATAAAAATGGCATTGTTTTAAGAGGTATAAAATTTCAGTAGAGGTTTTATTTAGACTTTTGGTATCTCATCTGGTAAGAAATTAACAAGGCTAGTGTTCTGACTAATTGTGTGTTGTCCAAAGGGTAGGCTTCAAAGCGCATCTGGAAAAAAAAAAAAAAGTTATGCTGTGGTTATATGGCTTTTCAAATCCACCTTATTTGTGCTGTGAATGTTCACATGCATCTTTTAGAATAAACATGAAATTCATCCTAGCATAGTGACTGCTCGAATACATGACCTTGTATGTTAATTAACATAGCTATAATAAGCCATAATGATTAATTGTAATCAGCACATTTAATGTTTCTTTTCTTCTGGGAGTTTTTCTGCAGCAGTACTTCCTTACATTTAATAGAATACGACAGTATTTATGCAGTATGAGCTGTTATTCAATGAAACACCTTATGTAATTTTTAAAGGTAAGTTGAGTAACGAAGACCAGGCTACCTCTGAAAGAAAACTATGCTCCTGGTAGTTCCTTCCATGCAGTAGAGTCTGTAGGTTGAATTGATACAGTGTTTTAGCAAAATCTGAAGCTAGTAAGCAACACAAAGGAAAGCATAGAATGGGAGAGACTCTATTGACAAGCTCTGCTTCTCTGTTGATAAACGGACCTTTGTTTGCCCGCATCAGTCCCGTCTCCAGAGATGACAGTCTTAGCCAAAAATGGACACACTGTTCTTGATGCAGTGTGTGTTAGCAATTTGAGGTAGATGTTCAGAGTACGCCTTTTAAGTTACTTCTAATGAGTAGAATGTGCGTTTGTTGTGCTATCCGGGAAACACACGTTTCCATCCTGGAGGTTCCCGCAACAGACTGGCAGCCTTGTCCAGCCTAGTATGAAATGAGGGAGAGACGCACATACTGTGGTGGAAGACGTTGGCTGCCGAAGGAATCTTCCCCCCGCTTTCCCAGAGGAAGGAGTGGTGGTGTAGGCTGCCTGCCTGTGAGAGGTAGCCAAGCCAGAACAGAGCTGTGAACATGAAAGCTTAGCTGGTTAATTTAAGAATGTAAACCATAAAGGGCTTGGGGGCTGCTTGACTGTTAACCCTGTCTTCTGCCTGCTGCAGCTCACTTAACTGATTGTAAGTTAATTGAGATCTGACAGAGGAGGCACTGAAACATGCAAGGCAGAAGAAAATTAAAATAGTGAGGAGTTTCAAGTGTAACAAAAAATTTGTATCACAGAAAGGAAACAGTAACAGGAAAATGAGGGAAAGAGCACCCAAGAGAGGGAGACAGTAAACTGCTGATGGTGGGAAACATGAGGTGTTTTCTCTTTTGTTGTTTCCAACACCGAAAATACCAAGTATAGTGAGATAGTTCCTACAAATAAGACAGGTAACAAATACCTTGAAAGGCAACAGAAAGAGAGAAGCTAGACAGCACTTTCGGTTCATTGTACTTGAAGATCTTGATATAAGATTCTTAAAAGACAGCCTCAGAACTATTCTGCAGGGTTCTTTTTCCTGACATCTTCCAAAAGATAGAATTGACAGATAAAATATGCTTATTTTCTCTAAAAGTATGGTGAGATGGGGATTAGCCTGCAGACAGCCTATAATTAGGTGGATATGGATTTAAGAAAAAGTTGTGTCAAACCCATTTGATCTTTTTCAACTCTAGTACAGTTAGTGATGGAAGTGAAACAATAGATGCCTTCCACCTTGTCCCTATTAAGGCTTCTGGTGTTGTTTTATGATGCTTGTAGACAAAGCAGAGAAACGGGGCAAAGGAAAAAGTTTTGGATTATTTTTTTTTCCAAGATATATTTAGAGATAAATAGACACCAGTAGTTTGTTTTATAAATCAAACTTAATTGACTATCAAATTAAAATTAGAATGATGGCCTGGGCCAGATTGGTACTATTGCAGATTAATGATCTGGATGACATGATAATAAATAAGCTTCTTAAAGTTGAGATAACAACAAGGAAGATTGGAGATGTGCTGTGGGATAAGATCAGAGTCAAAATTGGTGCTGACTAATTGAAGGTAAGGCTTGAAAAAAAATAAAGTGAGATAAAGTTTAGATAAATACACGATAGCACATTTAGAGGTAAATATACAGGATGTGCAGCTGAAGAATATCCCGTGTGATTTATAGTGGGTCTCAAGTTATACTTGAATTAACACAATCGTGCTGTTGTAAGACAGGAATTTTGCTTTCAGCTTTTCTGCTCTTTTCTGCGTATGCCTGAAGGTGGTGTCTAGTTTTGCATACCATCATCCTTCAGGGTGTTGTATCGGTTGGAGAGAAACAGCCAGCTCACTTAAGATGATCAGAGATGCAGAAATTGTAGTTCTGTGCTCAAAAGAAGGTGGAACATCTGATGATGGGTTTTATATGTGTAATGACTATTTTTCTTACCCATTGTGATTGCAGAAAATAGACTGCTAACTTCCATCTGAAGTAATGTTTTGAATTGCAGCTGGGAAGTCTTAAACTGGGAAACTTACAGGAGAGAACAACAAAGCACTAGGACGATCACCAATGCAGGTTGTGACAGCCTTAAAAACAGCTTAGACACCTATCAGTCAGTGATGACATTGGTATATTTTTTCCTGTTGTTGGGCACAGTCTTGGATAATTTTCTTTTGCAGTCCTTTCCGTGGTTTCGCTATGTGCTCTATTTCTCTGGGATAATATACGGCTCGTTCAGTTGACCAACACAATTCTGAGAATGGAGTTTTATACTACTCCTCTTCAGATTTAAAACACAACTAAGATCTCCTTGCTTTTCCTTCACCTTTTCATTCAGTTTCCCAGAAGAGATTCCTACCAACTTCCTTCCCTGCAAGCTATTACATCTCCTTTTTCTTTTCTGAAGCTTCCGGGACTCTTATTTTCCCTTGATCCTGTAATAGCAGCTGTGTACCCTGCTTCTTTTCACTATGCCATGCTGGGAGAGTAGATTGTGTTTGAGAATGTAGTAGTTTTTCTTTAAAACAGTTTGAAACAATTTTGTATTCCTAATGCAGAGGTTAAAAATTTGCTGTACTTTAAAAATGTTGGCATGGCATGGACAGTGTGATGCTCCTGAGTTCTTTATCCTTCCTTATATGGGCTCATTTCTCCCTGCAAGTGTGGCACCNTCTGCACTGTTAGAACTTCATTGCCTGTCTTCTGCTGTTTAAGAGGTTATTTTCTCAGCTTTGCAGTTTTTCTCTTGTGGTTGCAGGATAATCAAGCAAATGCAGAAGACCCCATATAGTGTCATGGAGGCTCCCAGTGGTTGTGGAATAAGTACCTCCTTGGGGGAGTGTGGTCTGTTTTAGTGACTTCCCCCTCCGCTCCATTTGCTTTCAACTTCTATGTTTGCATTTTGATTTTGTTTCTTCATATTGGGGAGGGGGGTGGAGAAGGGTGAGGGATAGGAAAAAAATAGAAATCCTTCAAGTATAGCAAATATCAGTCAATGCTTTATGTCTTCCCAAGTTTTCATGTAGCATTAAAAAACATCTGTGTGAATTCTATGAGACGTTAAAGCTGAAGCCTCAGTGTGACTTTCC
>VZRU01020350.1:2124-20458 GCA_013398155.1 Pedionomus torquatus | reverse complement strand
TGTCCAGCCAAAGTTTCTGCTCTGCATCTCATCCTGCCTCATGTCTTGCCAAAATCATCAGCTTACTTATACAAATGTCTCCTTTACAACTTTTTTTTGGATTGTGCTGACAATATTTTTGATAAAGAGAAAAAAAGAGTGTATTGGGACAGTAAAAGGAAAATGGAATTTTATATTTTAAAAAATTAACAATATGAATGTTATTAAATATCTTCTACATTCATTTAAAAAGGGATTTGTAAGTGTAGGTGTAGTACTAGGGAGTAGAGAAAGAATACTCTTGAAACAAAAGTATTTTTTCTAAATAATGTATCGACTATTCCAAATATACATGCAAGAAATTGTTTCTTTACACATTAATTTATCAGTCTTTCTATGTATGGATAGTAGTGATGAGAATGAATGTACTTTATTAAACTGAGATTAGAACCAAGGGCTGCCTTCTCTAACAGCAGCTGCCAGGCAAATGTATGGTTGCATTTAGTTTGTAGGTCTGCATCCTTTACTTGTTCTTCAGGGTTTCCAGGTAGCGGCAGGTGGAAAATTGAGATTGAGAAATAAGCATTTTGTAGAACCTGCTTCATGTTATTCTATGGGAATGTTACCTGACCATCTCTTTCTGCATCTAAAATTCTGATAGAATTCTACTGTGAACAAAAGGCGTCACTCTGTGAGCCTTCTGGAAGTTCTGACTGAAGACTGAGCACAGTGGAAACCTATCTGTACTTTGTTTTGCGCTTGCTGCTGGCTGTTTTCTCAACTTTCCTCCCAAAACTTTGCATGAAACATTGGTCAAGGTAGCCTTTGTGTGATGCTATAGTTGATCAGCTGTACATTTGCACTTACTTCAAAGGTGAGCTTTTATATGAAAGATTTTTCATGGCCAATAAAACAAGTGATCTGGAGGACAGCTTTTTTGGTGAGGTTTGTTGATGGATGAATTCATGTGAAATTTGATTATTAGTCAATGTGATGGAATTGCTTTGGCAATTCAAGGTCTTCACACCTAAGAGAGTTGCTGTAGGTCCAGTGTCACAAAATTGAAGATGCAGTTGCCTGGCCTGGTAGAAAAGCAGATGGTGGAAAATGAAAAAAATGATACAGGTAAACCAGAGGCTAGTTTGCCTCTGAAGGGAATGACACCGTTGTTGACCTAGTGCTAGCTTATCTTCCTCGGTAGTGAACTGCTGTGCAGAGTTAAGTACACAAAGACTACTCCCATTACAATGATTGTTTTTGTGCTGGTTTAACTGCCTGCTGAGGTGGCCCTAGTGAGGGAAAATATGGGGTGGCAGGTGGGAGAGTGGGATCGTCACTTTTGACAGCAGCAAGCTGACCTACTGTATCCCAGGTTCTTGCTTTTTTTGTATGGAGAAGTAGAAAACAGGGCAAATGAAGCTGGAGACAGGATGCTTTGGGAAGCCAGAATGATGGGCAGGAAAGAGGACTAGAAAGACAGAATTTCAGGTAGAAATCTACTTCTTATCTGGAAGGAAGCTGATTGGCTGCTAAGAAAAGATTGGCAGTTTGCAGGAAATCTTTGGTTGACAGAAAGAAGTGAGGTCCTTCTTGGAGGGTTTAATTTCATCTAGGTCAAGTTTGAAGACTGATGAAGAAATGGAGGCAAAAAGTATGTTTTCTGATTGTGTCCTGCTTTCATGCTCTATCTCGATTAAGAGCAGCTTCAGAATTTTAGAATACAGCGTGTTCTAGGAATTTTGTCACCGTGGGCAAAATCCAGCAGAACTACCTAAGAGAAAAGAGGTACAAAAAGTGAAATTAAGTCTTACCAAGACAAAAAACAATCTAAATATTTTAAAATATTACAAATTACAGTATTTATAAATCTAACTAGTCCTATAATTCTTATGTATTCTAATCCTGTGGGTTTTGAAAACTCTGGCAATCCTGTCTTCTGGTTGCTTTTTTGTTGTGTGGGGTTTTTTTGTTTGGTTTTTTTTTTTTTTTTTTTTTTTCCCCCAGCGCTCATCATCTTAAGGTGAGCTAGATTAATTTGTCCTAAGACAATGTTTAGTAAAATAATTCTGTAACATGGTGGCAGGTGTTCATAAATTACCTAGTACTTTTAGAGAATCCAAGTAGCTTTAAATGCCCAACCCTTTGAACTCTGAAAAACCCCTACCTCTGCATTCAGGTGAGAGTATATTTGAAATGTATCTAGGTGGGTTTCTTGGGTTCTCTGACATAGAGACCTCCTGTTCCCAACTGTCTCCCATGTGTCTGTCACCATAAAAATGCTTTCAAATTTCCTAATAGTAGAAAGATGTCAGTCAGCTCCCACAGAGCAGAGAACACTTAGGTTTAAGAGCAGATGTACTGGCACTGTGTACATCTCCACCAAAAACAAGTTCTCATCTGTTTATAACTGATGTCTTAGGAAAGACTTCTATTGTCATTTTGATTTTAAAAGTTGAATCAAAATTGATGGTAGGTTTACTATATAAATGAAGTTATTTTCACTTAAAAGAGACGATTCTTTGTTTTTGTTATTAAGCAGTAGTGCCATACCTGCACTAGAACCCTCTCATGTCATAATCACTGGCTGTGGAAATTTATGTTCCCAAGTATTTTCCTTTTATTCCATTTCAGAATATTTTTGAGACCATTTCTTTTCAAGCAACTAGAAAATCCAATTAGTAGCTATTTATATTTTCAATAGGTTGCTTTAGGCACTGTCCTCAGGCTGCAGATGCTACAAATGATACTCAGTTTATGTTTGCAGGAGAGAAAGCTTAGCACCTTTTGACTGTTGGAAACCAGGTATCCATTTGGAGTTGTCCTGTGTGGACTGAGAGTTGCCACAGACAAGGCTGTGTAAGGTTTTTGGCTGGTGCCATGGCCTTCTGCCACCCCAGTGTGGCAGAACGGCTCTTCTGAGGCTGAAGCTACAGTCTTTTGTCCTGAAAGACCCTGGCAAAATCACTCTATGCTTCTTCTGATACTTATTTCAAAATTAGCACTCTTATGCAATCCAGCTGTTTAAGAAAAGGATGACACATAAGAAATAGAGAAATATGAGAGTGGCAAAATAGTGGTAATTTTTTAAAACTTTTGAGAAAATGGGGCACCAAGAAGCTTTTGGTTGTGCAGAGCAGCTGTTGACTGAAAGTGGGTTACCTGTAATGTGGTTAGTTTTCGCTTGACAAATACATATCTGACATCCTTTGGTTGCTCAAGAAGTTGTTTCGAGATTGTTTCCTTGTCTTTCCCCATGACTCTTTCTTTCTAAAGTGATATAGGGCTAGGTGGGAGAAGAGCAAGATGAAAAGAGGATGAAATAGGTTCTTTTGGCTCTCCCTCTTTTTGGGAGCTGTCTCACTCTGAGCAACACCAGAATGAGGCAGTTCTGAGTATTGACTTTGTCTGCTGCTCTTTATGAAAACCATGAGCATTGGGAAAGGAGCAGAGGTGCTTTTTCTGTGTGCTCAAGAAGATTATTTGGTCTGCTTTTACAGTTGCAGAGTTTTAGTTGCCTAAGAACAGCAGTGGGATTTTTAGTGGTATACATTTGGAAAAAAGACAGTTATGACATCTTAAAAAACCCCTCTCTTTTCTTAGGGGTTGATTTAGTCTCTGATGAAGCAAATGACTGAGGAATTTCACTGAGCTTCACGTCCGCCACTGTTGGAAAATATCAGGTGTTTGCTAATCGTCTACTTATATTTGTATCCAATTAACATCAAAAACCTTCTTTCCTGTTCTCTGAATAGTTGTTAATGGTTATTCACCTTTCTATATTTAGTTACCAACTTCTGATTCATGATATTTTTTTCAACAATTGCTGCTGTTGAGAATTATTTCAAAATACTTAATCTTACCTCAGTTTGAAAAAGAAAAAAGACAGTGGTGCACATTCCATTAAGCAATTGGACCAAGCAAACTTCTCAAGCGATTTTTTGTAGTGAGAATGTTTTCTGCCATTTTATTTGTCCTGTGTGTGTTTTTCCTCTTTAGTTTACTGCTGTTCAGTGGCAAAAGACATTTTATTGGCCTGAGTAAAATGAAAATTTAAGTAGCCATTGATCTAGTCAGAGATAATTATTTAAATTCTTCTTGTGTCACCTTTTCAGAAGACAATGTGAAGACCAACAGCAGGATTCAGCTCTCCCTTGTGTCTGCCTCTGCTAGTAGAAGTGTTGTTATTGGCATGAAAATAGAAGTTAACACTTAAAGAAAAATGTTCCCTTCTTTTCCATAGTCTTTCTTTCTGTGTTGTAATGTCTTGCCAACCTCATAGTTCTGTTGTTGGATTAACAAAAACAATAGTTGGCTTATTGGTTTTAAATGTCTGTGCATTAATGCATTTCCAAATTAGACAGAGCTGATATTCCTTTTCTTCCAAATTAAATTGTTGTTTTTGTTTTTTTTTTTCTGTTCCCACTTCTCCAATCTTTCTTCCACTTCCATCCTCCCTCCACCCCCCATTTTCCCTCTAAAAATATTCTTAGGAATGACTTGCTGATGGTGTGTCGCCAGCTGAATATGGAGGAATCTGTCGCAGAGATCATGCACCAGCTGGGAGCAGATGAAAATGGAAAAATTTCCTTCCAGGATTTTAGTCAGTGCCGCATGGAACTGGTACGAGAAATCAGGAAGGAGGAAGTGGAGCTCTCTGTGAAATCGGATGACTCTTGTAAAAAGAAAAAGTTAAGGGATAGGATAGCTTCCTGGCCAACTAGCAGCAATAACAGTTTAGGTAGGTATGACTTTTAAATGTCTGTTGGTGTAATTTAACGAAAGAAAAAGTCTGGGGGTTTTGCTACTGATTTTACTGCCATCAGGATTTCCCCTAAAGGGCTTTGTGCATATACCGTGGTATGATTTTGTCCTCTATTAGAGTACTTTTTTAACTGATGCAGTCTGGTCATTGGTGTGTAGATGAGAATGTGTGCAGAACTTCCTCTTCTAATAACTCTAGTTGCACAAGACAACAATCTTTGTTGAAAGGACAAGATCTGTGGACCTTAGCTGGTACCTGACTGAAGGTCTAGTGAGCTCTTCGTTGTCTGTAAAGCCCAGACAGGGAGGAAGGTAAAAATATTAAAAGTGAGCAGAGAAATATTAGTAGTCTTTTGTCTTTCAGATGCAATACACTGTAGAAATTTGGATGTTTCTTGTATGCTTTAGAAATTACTCCACTTAGATGGGGACCTGAGTGCTAGAAGTGTCTTGTGATTTAGAGAATGCAAAAATGCTGCTTTCCTTTTGCCCTCCCTCCACAGAGGGGAAAAAAAAAAAAAAAANAGAAAAGAAAAGAAAAATGCCCTGAGTGCTTGCTATGCCACCTACAGGAACATGATGGGTAGGAAGGGATTGTCTGGGTCCTTGATTACACTGTGATCTGGCATTAGATCAGAAACCTTAACACCTACAAAATGCTTCCTTTCACGTTTAACAAATGCAAAAGACAAGAGCACCCAGCATCTGTGTCCCAAAAATCCCAAAATGCAAGGTACTGTGGAAAAAGCTGGAGATGGTATCGGTGCTCTAGCTCTCCAGAGCAGCTGCATACTAGCTAAACATGACTCCAGGCCCTTGATCTGGAACTGACCTGCATCCATGCTTAAGAAGAAGGCCATCAACCTCTGGTTGTATTTAGTCAGAACTGTGTCCCCACAACCTTTTGTTTGGACTACATAAGCCTAGATTTTTTTTAAAAGACAGTTTTAATGAGGGGTATTCCATTAGTTATCCCAATGGTCTTTCTATGCATGTGTCCTAAATTAAGTTTGGAATGTTTTTTACAGTCAGATATACTTCATACCTCCTTCTAGAGAGTTTGCTTGTCTGTGTTCTGGCTCCTCATGCAGCTGACCTGCTGTCAAGAGTCCTGTTCTCTCTGACCAGGTTCTTTTAGATACTCTGCATGTGGAGCATGTCATGTTTAACGTCGTATTTACTTATTTAAAGATAGTTGATGGGATTTCTGCTTTAGCAGAGTGATAACAAAGCCTACTGAAAACACAATACAAGTGTAATTTACACTTAGCAGAATATAGCAATTGCAATGCACCATTCAGTCACAATACCAGTGTGGTTCCCAGCATCTCTAATATGCTCACTGTCATGGCACTGGGCATCCCTAGTCTGTCCATGAAGACCTATGTGGATTAATGTCATCTCAAGTCCATTGCCATCTTTGGAATTCTTTTGTTAGTTGTTTCCATTTTTACAGTCTTTATGTTGTGCTGGGCCACATATATGCCTGACCCTCGTTGGCCTGTCTGACTCAGGGGGACATTCACACTCTTTTAATGAACTCAGGGAGAAACACCGAGCCAGCTGATCTGCTCAGCTGTTGATAGCTCTTTATCTAAAGCAAAGAGCACCCTCAGGTCCACTTGGTGTTGAGATCAAATCAGCTTCTTTTCAACAGCTAAGTAATCAGTAAAACCCTGCAGTATTCTCTGAGTTTCAGGGCCACGTTCCCCTGCCCCATCTCCTCTGAGCCGCCTTCTACGGTAGAAGCTTACCAGCCAGTCGCACCCTGGTAGTCTCTCTCCTGGAGAGTAAAACTGGCATATGTGTTGATTTGGGGGATTGGTTTTGTGTTCAGGGTTTATTTATTTATTTGGGAGGTGGGGCAGTTCATCATGTTACTGTATTCTAGTAACTCTGCATGTGTTTTCAGCTGGTTATTTCAGACATACAAATTTTCCTTGTTGCTTTGTATCCTTGGTGAATTCCTTATCTTCTTGCTTTTTAGCTTCTCAGCATAGCAAATCTGTTTTGTAGTTCTGTTTATTCTGCATCCCCTCTCTAGTACTGCTTCATAGTCATATTTTGTCATAGAAGTATTCTGTTGTTGTTAATATTGCCTCTGTTTACCCTTCTTCCATATATACTCTTGCATTGTCAGATGATTAATTCCATACTTTCTCTACCCTTTTCTCCATCACTGTTTAATCTTTATAATCCTTGTGCTCAATTGGATTTCCAGCCATGAATCTCTGTCAGGGACCATATCAGACAACAGTTCAAAACCAAGATGGCGCCTAATATATTTTTTTATTGGATTAAGGATGGTGTGTGTTCCATAGCTTATATAATTATCTTCTGCCTCTGCTGGCTGCTTTTTCAGTGCTGCCACTGTTGTATTTTCCTGCAAAATAGAAAACTACTTCTCTCCTTGGACTACTATACAAAGTTTTGCTGGTTGCTGACCTGATTTCTGGCAACTTGGGTTTCAAACCTTTTTTCTTAGACAAACCAGCCTAATCCAATAATCAGGAGTAGAAGATAGGTCCTAAGCTTTACTGAAGAAAAATCTGGATTGCAGTCTCAAAATGTATCCCATAAAGAAATCTTATTAATCGCAGCCAAAAAATAGTCATGGATGAACCTTCAAATTTGTTAATTCAAACCCTAATCTTTTTTCCTATTTTCCAATTTCTGTTACTTGTGCAACAGCAACTTTATGCATTTTTAAAGTTGGTAAGTTTATATTTCTTTTCATATTTTTTTCCCCAAAAGTTAAGTCCAGAAGACTTCTGAATTTCCTGCCTTGGTATATTTCACTCTGTGCAGATGCTTTTAAAACTATAGGGAACTAATGGGTTTTGTACTTGTCCTGCCTTGACTCTTGTAGATTCTGTAAGACTTTTTAATAATTAGAGAACATAGCTATGTCTGTGTTCTGTGTTTACTTAGCTCCTCAAAGTAAACAAAAAGCAAAATGTGAGAAAATAATAATAATGAGTGTTTAGAATGGAAATGGGTTTTATTTGGTTGTAAAAAAACATTGTAGCAGAACTGTTCAAGATGTTCTACAGATTTATTGTTCTAAAAAGGCAAGGAAACACTACTGTAATGTATTTCTGTGATACAAACACTGCACTGAATATGAACGTAACGAGACCCAAGGAATCATACTTGCAGTCAAGTATGAATTATGATCTGCATATGCTTCCATGACTTTCATGGTTTTGGGTGTTCAAGTATGTATTCCTTAGTGATCAAAGAGTTGATTGTATTATATTGACTGCTATTGCTTTCTAAGCATTGTTTAAGATGGGGGATGTCACTGTGCAAATTAGAACATATGAACTTAGTGGATGTTCTTTTTTGCATGTATCTTTCTTTTTTTTCAGACTAAGAATATGCTTTAATAAATGTAATTTGTAACGATAGTATACACGGATTTATTCAAGACTAATTTCTATGTAATATGTCAGCTGTTGATAATCCTTGGAAGCTGTTGTCATATATCCATGTGGGAGTGCATAAATTGCAAAATTTAAAAATTCATTTGATTGTCATTGAGTAGCAGGGGTCCTGGTGATCTAAAGCAAAGAATCCAGCCTCTGTCATATGGACATTTTTACACTGTACGTTTTTATGCAATTGTGCACGGATTACCAGTTGGACAGCATTTTGTGTAGGCTTTTTCTGTAGCTGCTCACAATTTCTTAACAAAACATGCAAAAATGTCTGCAAATATCTAAATAAAAGAATAACTTTGCCCCAGCTGTCTCAGCCTGTCTTCATAGGAGAGGTGCTCCAGCCTTCTAATAATCATTTTTGTAGTCCTCTGCTGGACCTGATCCAGGAGGACTCCAGAGCTGGACACAGTACTCCAGGTGGGGTCTCACAAGAGAAGAGTAGAGGGGCAGAATCACTTCTCCTGCCCTGCTGGCCATGCTTCTTTTGATGCAGCCCAGGATGTGGTTGGTGTTCTAGGCTGCAAGTGCACATTGCCAGCTCATGTCAAGCTCCTCATCCACCAGTGCCTCCAGGTCTTTCGCCTACAGACTGTTCTCCAGCCATTCTCCACCCAGCCTGTGTTTGTGCCTGAGATTGCTGTGACCCATGTACAAGACCTTGGACTTGGCCTGATATAGGTTTAAAAGTTTAATCTTTTATTAAAATGCATGAAAAAGGACATTTTTCAAGTTATTTAACTGATGCTTTTTGCTGCTTGGGTACCAGCAACTCAAAGCTATTATAATGCACTGTAGTTCTTACTCTACACTATTGTGATCAATGAGGGCTTTGACAGTAGTTTGCAAGTAATAACCAGTAATTTCTATAAGTGAAATGGAATATGAACTCTATTAATGTTCTTCTGACATTGTTTAAAATACGAAAAAAATGAATAAAATAACTTTTGAAAGTGTTCCTGGAGTCTTGCAGTGACCGTGTGCTACATGACTCTTTATGATATCATTTCAGTAGGAAGTATAGGAAGAATGTCAGTTACTGATCAAATCTGTGGGTTCTATTTCCAGTAATGGAGACTGAAAGACATAATGGGTACAATAAATCTGTGTGAATCATCTAGCAATGGAATTGGATTGCTTGGTGAATGAGTGCCTATAATACAGCAGAATGACACATCTGAAGATGTAAGGCAGGGAGTTGCCTGAACAGTTGTGGCTTCTGTCAGGTTTTTCAGTGTTATGCAATTTTATGTCTGATATAAAAGATAAAACTAGTATTATTTATATTATATGTTGTATAGAAATGTCTAGCCCTTTACAGATAATTAACAAATTGTCATTTTTCCCCATGATAGTCTGTTTCTAGTACCCATTGGCTTTGAGGATGAACAAGAAATGGTACTGTTTATTTGTAAATTCTTTTTTTTCAGACAGGTGAATTATTTCACCTCCCACTGAAAGTTGGTTAGTAATTAGTAGTTAGTAATTAATTCATAGCCAAGTCCACTGTTCTCATTACTGAAAATAAATCCCTTGAAAATTTGATATGATAATTTATTTACATTGTGGATCAAGCATGTGAATTAATCAAAGGAATGGTAGAAATTCAGCCACAAATTAGGCTTATGGGTAGACATGAGAGGCAGGCCACTTGGGGCTGAAGAATCCTTAATTTTGCATTAATTTAATGTTTGATCTTACTGCAAATAAATTGCTTTCAAGAAACTGATGCAGTAATTATATTTATTTATGCTATATTTAATTAAAAATGCAGAACTTATATGGACTTAAAGGTGTGTTGCAGATTTTCTTGAGCTTTATGAGTGAAGTTTCACTGTAGATTTGACTGGAAAAGCTGTAAATATCTGCTAGGCCAAATTTAACTGCATACAAACTTCTGCTAACTCCAAATGGTTCAGCTTATTACTTTTAAATATTCTTTTGATACCATTGTCTTTCTGCAAGGCAGTAGAATACATGTAACTTATTTTCTTTTATTTTTTTAGAATTGTAGAGTGCTAAGTTCTATGAGCAGCAGAACAAATGAACTTGGATTTCCACGGGATTTGTAGTTGACAGCTGACTGTATTAAAACTGCAATGTATAGTGTATGTTAAATACTAGTGAATCTACAAAGGATGGATATCATCCCTTCAGATTGTATCTGATAGGGCAATAAATTTGGCTGAAGCTTTCGTATGGTTTGAATATTTGTAAAATGTAAGAACAGCTAATCTGCTTTAGACCAGAGGTTATTCTGAAGTGGCATCCTGTGTCTTAGATTGGTGAAAAGCAAAAGGTTAGAGAAGATAATAGGAATTGGGTGAGCATATAACGATGCTTCCCTATTAAGTTTCAATTCAGGGACTTTGGACTGGAGATAGTTGCACTTGTGCACACAAGCATTTCCTCCCTCTATCTGTAATACTGTCTTACAAAGCTGGGTCTCTGAACCAGTGCTGGTCTTCACTGTGCCTGCAGCCAGGACTAGCACAGCTTACCCTTTTGCTGTATGAGGAACAAACTCTTTCCTCCTCCTTACGTGTATGTGGAATTTTGTTTTGGTTTGGTTTGGTTTTTTCCTAGTGTGTCAAATCAAGGGTGTTGAATGTTTCATCACGTTTCATTATTTTTCTCAGCAGGAGCACTAACAGAGCCTGTCATCTCTGTACCTTCCATAGAACTTACAGGAACTTGGTATGTTTGAGACTTTGACAGCACTATCAAACATCTTTGAAATTGCTAAATATTTAAAAAAAAAGATTGAAGGCAAGAGGGAAGACAGACAGACCACTGGGCAGAGCATACCTACAGGGGAAACACAGGAAAATGCCATTCCTGATAGCTGCTGCTAGCAAGTCGATAGAATGGCTGGCCTGGACACAAGCACGCAGCTAGAGCTGGAGCCTGGTCCCTGGTGCTAAGAAGCACCACACAGGTTTACAGAGCACCACAGATCCAGTTTGTTCCAGGTTCATGTTACTGCTGTCCATGCTTCTTGGTCAGATCCAGTGGCATGCCCTATGGAGCTGTGGCTTGCCATATAGAGTGTGGAACTGAATTGCAGCATCAATCATCCCTTTTATCCCAGTTTAGGCTCTCCACACAAACTGTGATAAGCTTGAGAAACCAACGAGGTGCAGTTTGATTTCTGTAGAGGCCATGCTTTGTTCAGCTCAGGGATGAGCACTGTGATATATCCCACTCTCTAGCTGTTGTAAAACCAGGGCTGCCTCTCAAGCACATTTCTGCCTGTGCAGAAATGCTGCACCTTCTCCTGACTTACATGAGGACATGCTCTTCACCTGCCCATTTCTGATATCACCCATGTAGATCTGACATACTATAGTTCATAAAACAGCAAGCAACAAAAGGACAGCAAACTCAGGGTGTTGTGTTTCCTTTGGTACATGTGAACTGAAATCATAGAATCATAGAAAGATTGATCCAAATTGAAGTTGTCTTGAGTGTAAGCTGATTGCTCACATATAGAGAAAAATTGACATGTGAGGGGAAAATAACTTTTTTCAGAAGTACAGTACATACCTTCCAAGTACAGTATTTATACTGTATGTTGGAACTTCATCTAGCTTCTCTATGATGTCATGTTTTATGTGCCCCTTTTCCCATTACTATATTTACCTTTTTACTAGAGATTATTAATTTCCAGGGACAAAAGGAGTATTGTCTAAGTAAGTTAGAGTGAGTTCCTGAGTATGATGTAGTTGTTAGCCATTGGCGTTCTGGGAAAATTTGGTTTGGTGATTAAACAGACATTTAGGAGACATTCTAGACTGTTGATAAGTCATTCCCATCATCCATTTTTCTCCATCCATCCTCTGCTGCCATGCTGTCATACATATTGTTTTGTCATCTAATGCGAAATAATAAATAGATTCTAAAGGACATTTCCTGTTAAAGAGGAAAAAGTTACTGTAGCTGACAGGCTTTGGGCATGTACCGGGTAATAACCATGGACAATGAAGCTGGAACCTTCAGTTCTTGGTTCCTGTATGGCAGTAGTTCCCTGACTTGCATAGAGCCCTTCGTGGTTATCGTGTGGTTTTAAGTAGTTTTTAAGAAGGTTTCGTTACAGGCATAAACAGGTCTACCAGAAGGTTTTTGTGAACTAAAAAACTATCCACACTTCATCAGTTTCTCATAATTCTTCCAGGAAAAATTCTTAAACATACATTGAGGAACTATAGATTCCTAGTTATCAGGTTGGCTATCAGCTCTTGGTGTGCCATCGTACCTAATGATCCCTTCTTTCCTATTACCACTGTAAGAGCAAGATTTTTATACTAATTACAGCAACATACAGGAGTTGTATGCTTATTCCTGACTGAATTTTCAGTTACAACTGAAATCTCATTTTTGACAACTGCAGAGTTTCCCTGCAGAGCTGAGACTTGAAATACAGCATCATAGGACCCAGAATATTGGAATCTGTGGGAAAGATAATGGGCAAATTTAGAGACTAGGTTTAAGCCCAAGATAAAATACTGGAAACGCCTTACTTTGTAACAGTCATCTATTCTTGCATTTTTATTACATGTGTTTTATATTAGGAGTAAAAAGTTGAACTTTGAAGAAAACTTGGGTTAAAAATATGGTCACAATACAGTCATAAAACTCCAATTTTTCCTGGATCCATCTGTGACGGATGGGTGACTTCTGGGCCAGCTGAGTGTTTTAAGTGCTTCCAATCTGATAGCAGATGGTGCAATCTATGAAGGCCACTTGGGTCTTCAACAAAGCTACTGTTGTTAATTGAATGAATGTGAAAGCTCTTTTGCAGAACAATGTCATTTGAGTAATAGAAATTTAGTGCACGTACTCTGTTGGAATATGTTCCGTATGTAGCTCTGTAAAAAGAGGAGTATCTGGAGGATATAACCAGCTTTCTTCATGCTGTGTCTATACTTGTGCAGATAGAGTTGTTCTCTGTGTTCTTGTCAAGGCTGGGAGATGGCAGAACTGATCCCCTGCCTCCCTCAGGCTCCTGAGACATTTCTGACGCTTCAGCTCTGTGGGCTTCAGATTTTTTTTGCTGTACGATGTACCGTAGCCACAAGAGGGCAGAGATACCCAGCGTTGTGCATAGGCACTAGTCACAGTACACGCCAAACACAATATAAAATTAATTGTTGGTAGCAGGATTTTAGTTCAGCTGTAGCTGGAGAGCTTGCAGCATGTAGCTAGATAAAGTACAATTCTGCATGCTTTTGGTGTAAAAGTAATTGAATTTATCTTCATTGGTTACCTCTAGCTGCAGTAACGACACATGATAATTAAATCAGTATAAAGCGTAATTCTTTTTTGCTTTATATTATTTTCTAGTTAGTATATTGTTGTATATATATGTATATTTCCCTGCCTCCAATAAGGCAGGGAAACTGCCTCTAGTCAGTTTGTCCTGCATAACTGCTTTACAGGGTGTAAGGGTGTTTTCCTGAAGCCACAATTTAGCTGCTGTCTTGCTTCCCTTCTGGGTAGTTTTGCATTTGTGCTTTTGCATCTTCAACTTTCTTGGCAAGGGGGAGGCATTCTCCTAATAGTTCATTATATAGCTTATTGTTTTTTCCTGGCATTGTACTGAATAAGTAATAACCACTGATTAGTAAACACTCACTTAGAATGCTAATGAAAATTTGAGAGCGAGAACTGGCTCATAAAAAGGAAAAGCTTTCAAACTAATAGGGTGGCATTACAATTACTTATGGTTTGATGACTGCATGGTGAATTTACAGTTTTGCTCTAGTCTTTAGCTCTGGATTCCAATTTGATTTTTCTGTTCATGTAGAATATGGGCAGGGACAAGTCACTTAATTGTTTTTAATCTTCACTTAGGTACATATGAAATTTTACAGTGCTGCCCAGGATTATTAACTAATCTGATGTCTATTGTGGAATGTTTTCCATAGGAAATTGCTAAGCCTAAACCACAACAAGATTCTTAAAGCAGTAGGCCAGCTGTGTGGGAAACACAAGCACCTAGGGATGAAATAGTTACAGATGAAACAAGAAAATGTTGTTAAATTTGTTTTAGGGTTTAAGCCCATCTCTGGCTGTAGGGAAGTGGAAGGATTGCACATGAAGAAACAGCAACCCTACAGCTTCATCACACAGAAAGTTTCTCTGAAGCATTCATTGTTTGCCACTAGCTCCATGATCATTCTTGCATTGATTTGTAATGAAACACCTTGTGTTTGATGTGTCTCTGAAACTTGAACTGGACCAAGCAATCCTGAGAGAATAAGGAAGTCAGGGCTAACATAAGAAGTGACAAAACATGGAGCTAAAAGGTTAACTTATTGTGTTGGTACTCAGTAAATAAAAAGAGGTGAATCATGATTTTCCTCTTTTGTTCTTTGATCCCCGCTGCTTTTTGTTCTAACATAGTAACAGACACTCCTTCATTGGTCCTTAGCTCTTGTAAATTACACTGAGTTAACTCTAGTTTAAACAATGTATGCAAATGCTTTTGTTTTTCCTTCTGGATCTTGTAGTTTAGTAAGTGATCTGGGCATTGAAATTGTTAATACTGTTAATACTTACAAGGAGTGGCTGAGGTCATTTGGCTTGTTCAGTTTGGAGGAGGCTGAGAGGGACCCTACTGCAGTCTACAACTTCCTTAAAGAATAGAAAACAACTTTCTTCCTCTGGCAAACAGCAGTAGGACACGGTGAAAGGGAATGAAGCTGCATTGGGAGAAGTTCAGATTAGGATGTTAGGAAAAGGTTCTTCACTAAAAGGGTGGTTGTTCACTGGAACAGGCTCTCCAGGGAAGTAGTCACAGCACCAAATTTGTCAGAGCATCTTGTCAACGCTGTTAGTCATGTGATTTCATTTTAGGCAGCCCTGCGAATCACAGAATATCCTGAGTTGGAAGAGACTCTTAAGGATCTTTTAAGATATTCTGTGATTCTGTGTGTTAGTTATACACAGTTCATCCTAGAATGTTTTTCCATTTCTCCATTTCAGGTGCCTTATCAGGAGCCAGAGAAAGCTGGGAGTATGATTCAGGAGCAAGAGACCTTCAGAGTCCAGACCTCCAGAGTAATTTTACACTACGAAAGATGTTGGAGTATGGTGGAAGTAACATGACTCAACAGGCTGCTCTTCAAAGACTTCTAGCTCAGGCGTCAAATCTTAGCAACTCTGTTGGAGAAAGCTACTTAGAACTTGCCAACACCGTAAGTGCATTTTACTTCTGCTTTTAATTTTTGTAGAAATTTTTCCTTTTTTTTTTTTTTTCCTCAAAGAATCATATTAGTTCCAGCCTTTGAGCATTCATGGAAAAAATGCCATGCTGCTGTTGCCTTTCATTTACCAGAAAACCAGTGTGATTTCAGCAGCTGGTAGGTATGTTTTATTTCCATGACTGAGTTTCCTCTAGAAGTATAAGAGAATGTGAGGAGCTTAACTGAAGTTCTTAATTTATACAATTTAACATTAGAAGAGTTGTGTCTGAAATATTTCCCAGCAAATAATTTTTTAAGTGTGGTTTCAGATTGTTCAGAAGTGTTGTGCAGAAAAAAATCTTCCCATGTTTTTTCATGGCTGCCCACTAGATTGTTGGATGGTCGTTTTAAATCTTTGGTGTGCTAGCACTGTGCTTTTTTTATTTCTCCAGGCAGGAACTCTTTTCTCCATTGTAAAAAAAACCCACATAACTGTTGAAGGAGTAGGGCAATATTTTTTGCTTCCCCATTACTGTACTTGGATCAAGTTTGAGTTTTTATGTTAAGTCAGGCATGTTATAAAAGACCACCCATTTTGTAGCATTTTTCTGACCTATGTTCCGCAGAAGTTTAAATGGAGAAGTAAAAGATACAAAAATTAACATGAACAGTTTCTATTTTTAAAAATTAATGCTTATTGGCCGGCTTGACTTTCATGAAATAGACTTCTAGTTCATAGTATCATAGGATAATTCAAGCTGTAAGAGAACCTTGGGACATCATCATCCTACTCAAGACTTAATGTCTAATGGAAATGATTCCTAAAACCAACTTCTTTAAGCTGTATTATGTGAAAAGGAAATGATTAAAAATATTCTGAAAGTGTTTTCAAAAGCCTGATAAGTTTTATTTAAGTTCCTGAACATGAGCTGATATAGGACCTAAACTTTCTATATTCAGAGTAAAAATATGTAGATATTAAAACTTACCTAATGGGGAAAAGAATTCAAGGAAGTTGGCAGTTCCCTAAACGTATTATGTGCTCATTTTCCCTAGGAAGGATAGTAAGAGATCAACCGTAGACAGTCATAAATGCTTTGATCTTCAAAACCGGGCAGAAGCATAGGGAAACTGGAAAGAGCAGAAAACATGCAGGCACACGTATTGTAAATAGGGTAGCATGGAAGTCCTGGAGAATTATAGGCCAGTAGTTTTCTGGAAATGTGAGCAATTTTAAGTGTGTAAGAGAGAACACGTCACTTTGTAGAAGAACGATCATGGCCACTCAATATCTCCTTTAATAGAACTTGGAGACAGAAGAGAAACTGTAGACATCATGTTTCTCCAATGAGGCGTCTGACCGTGCCTTGAGTAACATTGTCAGCATCAAGGCAAGAAGCATCATCTAAATGTAGCTACTAGTATATGGATATTGAACAGATTTGAAAAGTGTAAGGCACTATTTTTTTGAATGTTTCTTGAACTCCATTCTGTCCTGTGTTCTCTGACTTGTACGATAACACTGCTGAACTCAAATCAAACCATACTGGTAAAACAAATACTTCCCTATACTGAAAACTGTTCTTGCAATAATCCATTAAAAAGGTGTAAGTCTAGTTCTAAGGAAGATATATAAGAGTGCAATGACATTCAATTTCCTGTTCGGTTATACATATTCCATAGCCTTGACTGACTTGCTGAAAAATTGTTGTTTTGGAAAGTTACGAGCTGTTTCACATTTGATTATTTTAAAGGAAGTAGAATGCGCTTGAACAGAAGTTTAAGTAGAGCTGCTTAAGATAATGTAGCTTTGCAATGAGAGTGACTTGCATACTTGTGTTTCTGGATTAGGAATAGCAGGATGCTGTGTCATTTTTTGGATCTGTAGTTCATTCAGCTCTTGATGGGATTTAGGGAAAAAAGGAGGGTTTATCACCTTTGACAAGACAGTCAACTCAGGATGTGTACAGACATCTTGTTAGGTTATACAGAAAAAAAAAAACAGAAAGGCAAAAGCCTAGCTGGAACTCACCCTGGGCATTATTGTAAGGGACAACAAAAATAGCTTTTATAAATACATCAACAAAAAGAGAGCCAGGCAGAATCTCCATCCCTTACTGGATGCAGGGGGGAACATTGCAACCAAAGACGAGGAAAACGCTGAGATACTTAATGCCTTCTTTGCCTCTGTCTTCATTGGTCAGCCCAGCTACTCTCAGGGTGTTCAGCCTTCTGAGCTGGAAGATCAGGATGGAGAACAGAACAACCACCCCATGATTCAGGAGGAAGTAGTTAGTGATCTGCTTATGCACCTAGACATGCATAACTCTATGGGGCTGGGAGGGATTCACCCAAGGGTTCTCAGAGCGCTGCGGGAGTGCTCACCAAGCCCCTCTCCATCATGTAACATCAATCCTGGTCAACAAGGATGGTACCAGATGACTGGAGGGTGGACAACGTGACACCTATCTAGAAGAAGGGCCAGAAGGAGGATCTGGGGAACTACAGGCTTGTCAGCCTTACCTTGGTACTAGGAAAGATCATGGAGAGAGGATCATCTTGAGTGAACTTTCACAGCAAGTGCAGGGCAGTCAGAGCCAGCCACTGTGGGTTTATGAAAAGGATGTCCTGCTTAAACAACTTCATCTCTTTCTATGACCATGTGACCTGCCTTCTAGATGGAAGGAAGACTGTGGATATTGTCTACCTGGACTTTCATAAGGCCTTTGACACCATCCCCCACAGCATTCTCCTGGAGAATCTGGCAAATCATGGCATAGATAAGTGTACTCTTCACTGGGTAAAAAATGGGCTGGATGGCCTTGCCCAGAGAGTTATAATTAATGGGGTGAAATCCACTTGGAAGCTGCTCATGAGTGGTGTCACTCAACGCACCACTGGGGCCTTGAGGGACACCCACCTTCTGGGTCCAGTCTTGTTTAATATATTTTTTTATGATCTGGATGA
>VZRU01020341.1:84383-120744 GCA_013398155.1 Pedionomus torquatus | reverse complement strand
GCCCGCTGTGGGCGGGGCGGCCGCGCTCTCCTGGGTGGGCAGCGCTGACCCAGCGACGCGGGGCCCTGGGGGCCTTTTTCCCTTTGGCCGCAGTCTGGCGCCCTGGGCCTGTGGGCGCGGGGGCCGCTGCGGGCTTCTGCCCAACGCCCCCCCTTCCCCAGGCCTGGGTGCTGGCTGGGGCTGCTCCCTGGGCGCGGGGGTGCGGCCGCAGAGGGCTCTTGTTTGGGCGGTTTTCTCAGGAATCAGATAGTGCTGACGAGTTATCGGTTTTCCTTATGTGGCATCTCTGATCTTAAAGAAAAAATATTTTCTGCCTGCTAATGTGGGGGTTTCTCGGGGGGTGTTTTGTTTTCTTTAGTATTTATGATCTTGCGTTCAAGCCAGATGGGACTCAGTTGATAATTGCTGCTGGAAACAGACTGCTGGTAGGGAAACTTCTCTTTCCTCTTGCAGTTACAGCCGTATGAATATGATTTCTTTCACATTAGCTTATGAATATAACCCATCAAAAATCCTCTTATCTCCACTGGTCCAGCCTCATATCTACATATATATTAATGCCCGTGAACTGTAAAGTGTTTTGGAACTTTCTAATGTTTCTTATCAAGTTCTAAGATCTATTTCCAAAAGTAATGAGATTTAATTTACTTGCATCATCTCATCTTCTCTCACCTCATCTGGTGGTTTGAAATCCATTAACCTGCGTGCAGTCAGGACAATGGTGCAGTACACAAACACTGCCTTCTGACAAGTCTCATGTGAAAAGGGGAAAAACCCCTCAAATTAACATCCTTACTTTGTGAGAAGCTTCAACTGGAGCTTTGTTGCCGTTCCCTGGGTTTGCTTGCCTGCTGCTGAGCCATCAGCAAGAGCAGCTCAGGACCAGGGGTCCTGCAGAGCTTTTGGATGGGGCGTGGGTGGGTGCATGGATGGCTGGTCGCAGAGAGGCGGCTCAGAACCGCAGGACAGCGGGCTTTGTTATTGCCAGTGCTCACAGAATGGTACATTTGGTTACGCTCCTTTCCAGTAACTTGCTACGTTTAGACACCTGATGTGGGGAGAGAAGTAAAACAAGCTGGCCAGATGCACCGTTTGGAAATTTCCTTTGTGCATGTAACTTCCTAGCTCCGAGTCGTCTTTCCTTCTGAGAAGCGCTGCGTTAAGGACAGCTGCTTCTGTACTTTAAAACGTTTTGTCTTGCATGGACTTGATTTCTACGCCAAAAAAAAGCAGACACAAAAGAAAGTGTATAATCTCGTTGGCCTTCAGTAATTTTATATCCTGGTCCTCACTGGAAGATTCTTTTTACGTATTTTTTTTTGTTTGTATGTTTGTGTTGTGGTTCTTGTTCACATAGGTATATGATACTTCTGATGGAACGTTAATTCAGCCTTTGAAAGGACATAAGGACACTGTCTACTGCGTGGCTTATGCTAAAGATGGTAAATATCCCTTTGGGGGGCTTTGTTAGACTGGTTTGTAAAGTACACGTCCTCCTTTTTTATTGGAAAAATGGAGAAATGGGGGTTGTGTCAGTAACAGTTTTTTGAAGAGGCACGTGGGTGGTGTTTGGTTTGTTTTCTGCTGGAGAGCTCGAGCTGCTGTGCCCGTGCTACGCGCAGAAGTGCTGTGTTTTGACACGTAGGGCTACCTGCTAATTCAAGAAATGCAGTCCCCGCTTCCCCTCCCCTCCTGCTGCCGTGCTGGTTAAGTTTATGTTTGCGGAGTAACGTGAGGAGAAGGCTTACCTCAGAGATCCCTCTTTCTAGTACTCCACCTGCCTCTGATTTTTATTCCCGTAGTTTCTCTGTCCCAAAGCTTCCTGATCTGATCCTTCACATGTTACTGTGCTCGCTACAGACCTTCCAGTTCTTTCATTGTCTCCGATTCTCGTTCTGCGGGGATTTACTGTCTGGAGACTCAAAGGACTTCCTCTGAAATACTGTGGTTTAAGCTGTAGGTGCTGCCTGTGAAAATATGCCACTTTTCCCCTGACACATTTAGCCTAAAGCTCCAGCCCGTGGCTGGCAGCGTTGGAGAGCCCGGCTGCTTGCTTGCATGGCTGGGCTTTAATGAGGCGTGCTCTGTGGGAGCAGCAACATAAAGTTGCTGGAGTCGAGAAGCGCAGTCACATCAAAAGGCTTGCAGTGTTAGGCCCTTTATTACTTGAGCCTTGTCAAGTTCAAGAACTTCTTGCTCTCTCTTTGATCGGGTATTTGGAGTGAAAGTGATTCTTGTATGTGTGGGATTTAAATTACATTTAATTCCTAGGCAAACGTTTCGCATCTGGCTCAGCTGATAAAAGTGTGATAATTTGGACTTCAAAGTTAGAAGGAATTCTGAAATACACGTAAGTGATGCCTTTCAATTCTCTGCCTCTCAGAAATGGACTTTGATTATGCACTTCTACTGTCAAAGAGTATGTGCCGTTAGATTTGGAAGAAGGTTGGCTAAGGTCAGGGAAAATGCCAGGGGGCAATAGGAGAGGGAAGAGGAAAAGAACAGTCCAAGTGTCTGAATGAGGCAGCAAAGCAATTAGAGGCATAAAAGAGGGTGGGAAATCTAGAGAAATCTCTGAGTTTAGAGGGCTGGCAGAGAACTGGGGAAACTCTGTGTAGATGGAAATAAAATGAAACAGAATACGACCCTGATCTTGAACGATAAACTCTGGTTCAAAGGCCCCGTTAAAGGTGAGGTTTGGTTCTTTTGGTTTGTGTCCATTCTTCTGGCTTTGTTTTTATGTCAGCCCTCGTAAGCGACATCTTCATGTTCTCTTTCTGAAAGTGTGTGTGCATTCATTACTAATTAGTAGGTACAAGCTAGTCCGCTGCTAGGAACACGCACAAGCATACTTGTTTTAGAATTTGGATGTAACCTTTAATCATATTTCACAAACCTCCCTCTGTACTTTTTTAGCTAATCTTGATGAAATACAGTGAAAGCTGCCACTTAGAGACAATTTTTTTAAAGGTTTATTACTGATTTAGTTTACATTAGCTGCAGATTAATTTGATGTAATATAAACCAATCAAATTATTTCTGGCATCTGGTAGACCTCTCAGCTATCTTGCTGAAAGCTAGAAAAGAAAGCATTTAAGAATGATTTATTGAAATATGATTGTAACTTCCTTCTAGGCATAATGACTCTATACAGTGCGTTTCATACAATCCTCTTACTCATCAGCTGGCATCCTGTTCTTCCAGTGATTTTGGTATGTCTCTTTCCTCTAACGTTTCCATTAAGCCAGTAAACTCTAGGAAAGTTGTACAGCGAAGCCAGCTGCAGAATAGCTCCAGTTCTCCATATCCAGAAAAGATCAGATACAAAACTACGGCAAGTTAAATGTTATTAGGTGCTTATTTACATCACTTAAACGCAGTTGGGAAGGACTGTGTACTGAGGGGCCGTGGGTAAGATGTGCTACTTTGGTGCTGTCATCTTGTTGTGGCAATGTCCTCTGTGTTACTATGAGGGATTATTGCTTTTCCCCACTTACTGATAAATAATAGGTATTTAAGTGTCCTTCTAGTCATGATCCCTCTGAAGTCCCAACTGAGTTTTCTGACAATGTTGGTGTCTAATGTGGGCACTGGTAAATGCTTACTTGGGATTGACTTTGGCTTTCTCTTTAATCAAGGCTTGTGGTCTCCTGAACAGAAGTCAGTCTCTAAACATAAAACTAGCAGTAAGATTACTTGCTGTAGGTAAGTTTGAAGGATTACCTGTATCATTTAAGCTAGTTTCAATACAAAATAGTATGCATGCTTAAAGAAAAAAAGACTGAAATAGTTAATTACGTGCCAGGCCAGCACCTAGGGGGAGGCTCTCCTGCCCTGCTGCTCAGTAGCTCTGCGTACTTCCCAGAGCTTTGCCGGGCTTGTAATTAAAATACCCAAGTAGCATATGTAATGCTCCAGTAGGAATGACAGTAATTTATCAGCCCGTTTGTCCTTTCTTTTGCAGTCTTCTCTGAGAGAGCTTTTCTTTTTTTTTAATAGCCAATGGGTTTGCTTCTTGTTTGGTACTGTTTATAGCTGAGCTCTGCTGGAAGTGTCGGAGGGGTGTTCTGGTCGTGGGCAAGTGTCTTTGCTTCTCCCTGCTTTTTAGCCATCTTGTGCAATAACAGTAAAATGAAGTCACGAGAAAAATTATAATATTTTTGCTTGTACAGCTCTTCATCTCCTGTGTGTTGGTGGTTTTAGTGGAAGGAGATAGTGCCACTCCAGGGAACCTGAAGCAAGGGTACATTAACTTGTGTAAAGTCACCCAGGGTGCTCCAGCAGAGACAAGAACAGAATTGGGTCCCCTCTGTCCCAGCCCTGTGCAGTTTCCTCTGAGGAGTGTTCTAAATGCGGCTTTTAAAACAGCCTGGTCTGCTGCCAGCACTGTCGTCCCCTAAATGTATCTGTTACTTAGCACATGTTAGAAGCATTGCAAGCAGATGATAGCTTTACTTTTTTTTTTTCTTATTTCTACTTTTTTTTTTTAATTTTATTTCTGTGTATATAATAAAATGTTCTTGCTGTAGTGCATGCTGTTGCCATAAATGTGGATTTAGATGCATAAACAAACTGTAGGATTACTGGCTACCTCCCAGAACTCCCTCAGAGGAGTATATTTCAATCTCTCATCCTTGTTTGAGTATGCTGTACCATCCTACCTTCCTGCTGCTTGTTTTTAGTAGTTTGCTCTTCAGTATGTGTGTGTTTTATCAGCTGGACGAATGATGGCCAGTACCTCGCTCTGGGGATGTTCAACGGCATTGTCAGCATCAGGAATAAAAACGGCGACGAGAAAGTAAAAATAGAGCGTCCGGGGGGTGCTTCATCTCCAATATGGTCCATCTGTTGGAACCCGTCCAGGTAAATAGTGTCATCCTTCCTTTTTTCATGCTGAATAGATAACCCTTGGCTTATTGATCGCAGAAAGGCTTGACTGTTATCCCTGCTGGAACAGATTAATGCCAAGTACCTTACCTTTTTTTAAGTGATTAAGTATTGGGGGTTTGGCTTCCTGCCAGCCTTTAATCGAATGGAGGAATTGGGAGCAAGTTCCTCTCAGATCTCAAGAAACGTTTCTTTTTAATTTTGTACCTGTTTTAGGCTGGGTGAGGCGTTCTGTTTGCGCTGGGGGGGGACGGCGAGAGGAGCTATTTTTTCGCTTCAGTTGAGAAGGAATATTGACCCAAATATGTGAATAACCAATTGCTATTGCAGTCGGTGGGAGAGCTTTTGGAGTAGAGCAGATGGCCAAGAGGAGGCAGTTCCCGGCAGTTTAGAGGAGATGGCAGTGCTGCAGTCCAGCCCTGGCAGTAGGGAGTGTAGTCAGCCAGCCAGAGAAGACCCTAAGGAAGAAGATTTAAAGTTGTGAGTGGAACCTCATAGGAACGTATATATCTATATAATCTAGAGCAGTAATTTACAAGAAGGACCAAGGACAGAGTATTGAGCAGGATATGAAATTAGAAATTCAAAACATTAGAAAATTATAGATCAACAATTAAGACCTGTATGGTCTTAATGCACCCACACCAGCAGAATTAATGATGAGGTGCTTCCTAAGTATGTGATAGCACGTTGCTTCACCCTACAGGTGCGTGCATCGTGCGCTGAGCAAAGGCAGGGTGCTCACTAAACAGTTGGCATTTCATTAGGGTTTTTTTGCTGTTTGCTCTTTGTTCAGTTTATGGCTGGAGGTGTTAGTTGCAGCAGAATGTTCAGATTACCATCTCCCTTCCTAGACGAGAAGCTGTGGAGAGGTGTCTCTGTTTTGCTGGAAGCAGAACAGATTGTGTCAGCGTACCAAAGCTGACAAATTTGAGACCTGAAGCTTTTCCTTGTTCTGCTGCTGGTCTCACATGAACAATTTTTTAATCCCCGCCCCCCCCCCTTCCTGCCTCCTTACACTGATAATTATCCTTCACCCTTGCTCAGCTGCACTGACTTTGATGTCGGGGTGCCTTTGTACTACTGTACCTAAGATCAGAAACCAGGCCCAGGTGCTTCATCTGCTTAAGGGACCATTAGCTTCACCGTACCCGCTCCGTGTATCACTGTGTGTGAAGGGAAACACCAGCCTTTGCAGTTACTTCTGTAAAGGAGACTGATTTTCCTTTTGTGTCCTCAAGCTGTCTTCCTCGTCTCTAAGTGGTAAAGTGTATCTGCTGTCCTTCCAGTTGTTTCGTGGCTGGTTTTTGTTTGTTTGTTTAAAGAGTAAGATGAAGTATATTCTGCTATCCTATTGCTTGGTTCTGTTGCTCTAAGAAATTTCTTATTGACTTGCTGTAGAATTACTGTAATTCTGTTGGGTTTTTTTGTTAGAGATGAACGCAATGATATTTTAGCGGTGGCAGACTGGGGCCAGAAGCTTTCCTTTTACCAGCTTAGTGGCAAACAGGTATGTTTTAGAAAATGCATTCAAGACTGGCAGAGCATTTCTCATCCTGCGTTGTTTCCTGTATGCAAAGTGTTTATATACTAGTGCTTTAGTAGCTAGCTAAATGTTTCCCAACCTTTAATGAGTGCTTTTTTTAAACCATCTTTCCCTTCAGTTCTCGTTTCTCCCATGGCAACTCTGTCTTACAATTCCTGTAAGTTTTGCTGATCTCTGTGATAGAGTTTATGGTGTGTAGAGGACATCTTTGGATGTTTTTCAGCCAGTTAAAGGGGGCTTTGTGGGCTGCTTGCATTCCAAGTGGACTGGTTGGGACTGGAAGGACTCTTGAATGTATTTTAGAACTGCATGTGGGAATCTTAATTTAGCCATTGAAAAGTTGCTCATGGCCAGAGAGATGAGAAGAATGGTATCAGTGACAGCAGTTGTGGCCTTGGGAAAATATGAAATGATCCTTTAGTTAATGTTATGTTATTTTATTTTCTTTTCCCTTGTAGATTGGGAAGGACAGAGTGCTCAATTTTGATCCTTGCTGTGTTAGCTATTTCACTAAAGGAGAGTATATTTTACTGGGAGGTTCAGATAAACAAGTTTCCCTCTTCACAAAGGACGGCGTGCGTCTCGGGACCATAGGAGAGCAAAGCAGTTGGGTGTGGACGTGCAAAGTTAAACCAGACTCCAACTACGTGGTGAGCAGGAACGTTTTGCTGACGTTTTCACAGACTGTGTGTCGTATACTGCTGATTTCAAACTCTGTTGCTTAATGTAGAGGTTCTTACTGAGGCAGCAGAACCTGAGCAGTGCCTGTTGAGGTCCTAGATCTAGCACTAAAATTAAAAATACCCTGCAGAAGTGAAACTTGGACTGCAAGGAGGCTATAAACGAGCGTTAACGCCTGTTTCCAGATGGCAAGGCATTTGCTGCATTTTGATTAAAAAAGAGGAGGGAAAAGAAGAAAACGTGGCAGCTGATATCTTCTAGGTTTCCCAAACCTAAGTCTGTGATGGGAAGAAAATGTTCAGATCTGAGCTTCTAGCATCGCATCTTGTGGAAGGTGCCCACAAGGCAGCTGTTGGCCACAAGTGCTGTGCGCAGTCACTGTAGGAATGGGAGGGGCAGAGAGCAAATTTTAAACCCAGCACCCACCCCCATCAAAAACAAGCAACAAAACCAAACCAAAGCTCACCCACCTGGCGTAGTGGTCTCCATGGTCTGTGTGGAGATCAGGCCTCATTTTGCATTGCATTGTTACCACTGTTAAGTACAAGTAGGCTGTAATTGTTATCAATCTCTACGTTATGCGGGGAAAGGAACATAGTGTTCATGTAGATACAACACCCTTCACCTACTCTCACCTACGTGTACCACTTAACTAAAATGATTTTCTTCTTGTGTTCAGGCAGTAGGATGCCAGGATGGAACAATATCCTTTTATCAGTTGATTTTCAGCACTGTCCATGGCCTTTACAAAGATCGCTACGCTTACAGAGACAGCATGACTGATGTGATTGTCCAGCACCTCATCACTGAACAAAAAGGTAATTCCACACTTGCAGTCTTCCCTCTCATTCTGTCTTGTTTGGGATTTTTTTTCTGTTGTTTTGATGGGGTTGGTTGGTTTGTTTGTTGTCCATTGGTATCTGCCAGAACACTTGGAGTATATGCTGCAGGGTGAGAGTGCAAACTTGGATTCTGGAGGATCAGCGCTGACAAGCTTAATGGAAGATGTGGGGATTTGAAAGGACACTGGGAGGGGCAGAAGCTTTTAAGATAAGGTTTTAATCTCTGCAAATGAGATAAAAATACTGTACATCATATTTTTTTCCTTCCTAGCAGCCTCAAGGATTTGTGCCAATTTTGTTTCTTTGTACCCACTGGCTTTTTATGGCAAAGAATCAAAGTATTGCTGAGGAATGTGCTGTTGACAAATAATAGAGGGTGATAAATTGTGATGGGGATAGAAGGTTACATAGAAGCAGCACAGCAAGCATATCTGAGAAGGAATCTGCTTTTAATTTTGGAGGTGCTTTAGAAAGATTCCATTTGAACGTATTAGTAAGTTTTCTGGTTTCTGTATCCATTGTTTTCAGTCACCCTATACTGTATTGTTTTTGTGTTTTTTCTCTCTAGTCAGAATAAAAGGCAGAGAGCTTGTGAAGAAAATTGCAATCTACAAAAACAGATTAGCAATCCAGATGCCAGAGAAAATCTTGATTTATGAGTTATACTCGGATGACTCTTCAGATATGTATTATCGGGTGAAGGAAAAGATTGCAAAAAAATTTGAATGCAACTTGCTGGTCGTATGTTCAGATCACATTATTTTATGCCAGGTATGTGCCTTAAAATCCGGAGTAGCGCTGGGGTGCGCTCAGCCTCTAGGGCAGCTGGGCAAAGAGCCGCTAGGAAGAGGCTGCAGCGTGGCAGCGCCGGTGTGATGTGCAGCGCTGGCACCGCTCTGAGCTGTAGCTGCAGCGTGGCACGGCTGGCTCTGCTTCAGCAAAGCAATCCCTGCCGTGAATTTGATAATTAGCACAGAACCCAGGGGAGCTGTTGGGTGGGAGTGAACTACTAGAAGAAGGTGGGGTTGGGTGGTGATTTTGTTTGCTTGGTCACAGCACTGGAAAACCTTGAAGAATTCACCCTGTTAAACTGCCTGTTTGACTTCATGATTTTTATATGTAAAAGTAGGCATGCATGCTAGTGTAGGTATAAACATAGCACAAAAGACACAGTGGTTTTATCTTTACCTCCGTACGGTGTTTTGTGTTATTGTGTCTTTAGGAGAAGAGATTACAGTGCCTCTCATTTAGTGGTGTTAAAGAACGAGAATGGTTAATGGAATCTCTTATTCGCTATATCAAAGTAATTGGAGGACCTCCAGGAAGAGAAGGCCTCTTAGTTGGTCTAAAGAACGGTCAGGTAACATGTAATGTCTGCTGTGTGTCGTGTCACTGCAAATAAAATCTGTTTTATGCTCTTAGGGCGACACCTTAGGAGCAGCATGCCTTTTTACTACCTACAACTTTATTTGACAGTCTCATCTTGTAATTAAAACCTAATTGCTGCTATCTTTCACATTCTCTGGCTGTAAAATTCATACTGAGAGAAGATTTGCCCTTAGTGGGGGCTGGGGGTGTGTGTGAGTACCCTTCTGATGACCGCTTGTGGCCACATGCATGTTCTAGAGGTGAAATTGCTGTTTATTTCGCAAGCCAGTTAGCAAAACTGGAGCCCAGTTTGAAATAGAGAGAAAGGTGGGATCATCTGCTTCTTCTGTAGCTGTGCTATATATTCCTGTAATACCATACTAATGTAACTGCTTAACTCCTGCAGCATTAAAAAATCCTGGATGTATGGCACGTTTTATTTATATAGGCTTGTGACCCAGAGTGCACTGTGGAAACAAAGTCTTTCCGAGATAGCCCATACCAAAAGCATTGCCTTAATATTAGTGCAGAGTTGATCTCTGAAGAAAATTGCAATCGAATGCTTTAAACAGCGTTAAAGTTTGGTCCTGCTGTGCTATTTCTAGCTTTAGGAACAAAAACGGATGGGCTGACTGTGGTTTCAAATGTGCTTAGATCCTGAAGATATTCGTTGATAACGTCTTCGCCATCGTCCTGCTGAAGCAGTCGACGGCTGTGCGCTGTCTGGATATGAGCGCCTCCCGCAACAAGCTGGCAGTGGTTGATGAAAATGATACCTGCCTCGTATATGATATCCATACCAAAGAGCTGCTGTTTCAGGTAAATTCAAAGCCTTAAAAGAAACAGGGGCAGAAAGCGCTTTGAAGCACAGAGCAGAGCACGGGAGTTGCTGTGCAGACATACATGCAACTGCCATGTAAGCTATTAATCACACTTTGGAGGATTTAGCTGTGATGTATTTCTCTATCGAAACTACCCTTGGAGGGATGGTGGACAAGGAGATACATGTGAGCAACTGTCAAACAGAGAGCAGTTAAACCCGTGACCTTTTCAGCTTAATTATGAGCTCTGTCCTGGTTCCCTTTGAAGCGTTGCAGTTAATGAGTATTCTGGCTTTAGCATTAGTATGAAAGGGATTAAAACAAATTGCTCATTGTGTATTTCCAGACTATAAAGTGAATAATGATAATTCTCTCCTCGTTGGCAGTGTAGCAGTCACTGTAAGGCTTCGCTCATTAATGTTTATGAAACGTTTTCAGAGAGCCCTCAATAGAAAGTATGATGTGTTGCAAAGATAGGGCCTGTAACTCTCCCTTTGTAGCAGGCAGAAACATGATCAATGACATGTGCTAGCTAACTAACAGCGTGTGATTGTGAAATTTTATATTAGCTTCCGTAGTTTGATAGTATAGATCACTAGTAAATACAAAACAAAGGCAATTACAGCTCTTTATTAAAATGTGAAGTATGTCCCTGTCAATCTGTCTCGGAATAGGCTAGGCTCTAGAATATTGCAAACATAAATAACAAGTGTGTGTACGCGCAGCCAGACTGTCGCAGGTCAGACGCTCGAGCTGAAGGATGCCTATCTCTTAGGAAAGACGCGATTGCATCTGTTGTAATCACCAGTTCTTTTGCTCGTTAGGAGCCCAATGCTAACAGCGTGGCCTGGAATACGCAGTGCGAGGACATGCTGTGCTTTTCCGGAGGGGGTTACCTCAATATCAAGGCCAGCAACTTCCCTGTCCATCAGCAGAAACTTCAGGGCTTTGTTGTGGGTTACAACGGCTCCAAGATCTTCTGTCTTCATGTTTTTTCTATGTCAGCTGTTGAAGTTCCGCAGGTAATCCTTTAATCTCATTAAGCGTTGCTTTACATTTCATAAACATCAATGTTTAAGAAGTGAAGAAGCTTTTCTGAGATCTAGTCATATTCCATTACCGAAGCGACTGCGCTTCACACCTTCCTCGTTATTTTTGAGATACTGCACGATCTATTTTACTTTTGTTTATTTGGCATTAATTAAGCTAACTTCCTTTTTGCTGTTGTTTTGAATTATCCCTTTCTACTCGCAGACACAAAGAGGTCCCTCTGGCTGTGTCAGGCCGCAGCCGGCAGTTTCTCTCTTTAATTCCCTCCGAGGGTCAGTGGTTTGGGGCTTAATAGTCTCTCTTGCTGAAACAGTGTTGTTATCACAGAAGGGTCGCTTCCTCCCAATACCTCTTCCCTTTGGTTTGGATGCTGCTGGGATGCTTTGCACTGTGCTGTTGTGCCACTTCTCGTGCTTTTAGCCTTTGGGAATAAACTACAGCCCCCTCCCTTTGCTCTGCTTCCATAGCATTAAACAAACTCCAACCCCATTGGCTCATCGTACGTAATATTTCTCACATACAATGCTCAGAACAATCTGTGTTCTCAATTGCTTACTAATATGCAAGAAACTGAAGATTTCAAAGATGAATGAGTTTGGAATGTAATTAACCCAGCTCGTCTAAAGATACAGTAATAATAACCCCAGACCGTTGCTCTGTTACACAAAACCCGTACGTCTGTTCTCTGGAGCTCGTGCTGGTTGTGATTGGGATAGCTCTTTTTATTCCCAATGGACGTGGAGGATTCCACTGGGTGACTCCCTGTGCTCCCTCAGTGTTGTGCCCTCTAACGCGCCTTTCTCAATGGGGCTCCCCAGTCTGCGCCCATGTACCAGTACCTGGAGCGGAAGATGTTTAAGGAGGCCTATCAAATCGCCTGCTTGGGAGTAACCGATACTGACTGGAGAGAGCTGGCCATGGAAGCCCTGGAGGGGCTGGAGTTTGAGACTGCTAAGAAGGTAACGTCACTATTTCCTTGTTTAGCAGAAAGCTTGGTTTATGTTTTCATATGCGATGCCCGTTTGACGGCCGGAATACGAGGTGGGGTTCCTGGAACTACTTCTCTTTAGCATGTGGGTGTTACTGTTGGCTTGTTATCTGCTCCGGCTCTCGAGGTGAGGTTTTAAATGGAAATCGAATTTATCTGTAGATAAACACCGTGTTCTAAATCAAAGAAAAGTGTTTCTTTCCTCTGCTGGAAGGCGCGTTGATGAATTGGAGGGCGCCGGAGGTGGGCAGCGGCTCCGTGGGGCTGCTGGCCAGCGGGTGGCGGCAGAGAACGCCTGAGCCGGCGGCTTCCCCGGGGTGCTGCCTGCGCTGCCCTCCCCCAGGGGGTTAATAGAACCTCAGTTCGGGTGTGGAGGTTTCCTATTCATTGCTATTTTCACGCTAACCTCCTTTGAAAGCGGTGGTCATGGCATGGCATGGCATCGCTTTAGGCATTTTCTATCTGGAACTCCTTGATTTTGGGAGTGGGCTATAAATGGGCAGCGACTGGAGTTTTCTCCAGCACAGAATACTTTTCTGATTTCTTTCACTACCTTTTCTCAAATAAGAGAGGGTGAACTGAGTTCAGTGTCATGAATATTGTATGAAAGACAAAACATTCTAAAAATATGGAGGGAATGGCCTGTAACGATAGGCATCTTTTAATAACAGATTCTTTTAAAAAGGAAATTAAATGCTTTATATTTTTTTCTTCACTTAAGTAGAAGCATCAGAATAATTCCAGTTTCATAGACGGCTTTATGCAAATAGATATCCTTAAAAAGGAGTTTTCAGTGCCTCCTTGGAATTTTAAAGTAGTGCCCTCGTAGAATTAGAGCGGATTAATTCGAACAAAAGCAGCTTCTTGACATTAAAGGCTCTCATAGTTCCTAGTCCGATCTGGTGTAAGCAGAATATTCTATGCCCTTTTAAGCATTAGTTTGGTTAGAAGTCTTGAACATGCAGTCTAAAGAGTTAAATTTCTATTTTTTGATGTATGTCAAGAATAAGTGCTAAGCTGCTGCAGCTCGCACGTGACTCTGCCACTGGAGACTTTGGGTTGCACATTTCTCTCCGTTTGCAAAAGACAGTGCGCTCTCTTGCAGTGCTTCTGCCGTCACCTTCCTTCCTTCCCTTGCCCCGAGCTGCTTCCATACTGGAATTGCAGAATGATGGACAAGCTATAAGCGTCTGCAGTGTGCTTTGGCAATGCCATCAATTAGGCGCTCTACCTTCCAATAGTTTGCTTCAATTTCCTTGTCTGTATCATGCCTCGCATCAGAATGGAAGTGCTATAAAATAGCTAGAATAAGCATACATAATATTTGAAGCGGCCCTTTGTGCTTCTTGGGGGACTGACGTTCGTAGTGCCTCCACTCCCTGCCTTGGCTCTTCCATCGCTGCTGTTTGTACCCCGGCTCCACGCCTGGGAGTCCCAGCGGTAGCCGGAGCCCATCAGGCGAGGGACTGCACAAGCCAGAGCACAAACCCCAGCGCGTGTCTCTGCTGTGTTTGCACGAGGGCAGCTCCATTTGTGCCTAACCATATTCTGTTGCTTTTTCTGGCTTTTCAAGTTCATTAACTTTGTTATTTTTTTCTTTTCAATAGGCATTTACCAGGGTACGAGACCTTAGATATTTAGAATTGATCAGCAGCATAGAGGTAAGAGAGCGTTAAAAATAGAGTATTTTCTTAGGCTTAGTACTGTGCCAAAATCAGTGCTTTCTGTTCTGGAGGGGCTGTGGTTCAAACAGCCTCTGGCTGTTGGAGGTGTCTTTAGAGTGAGAAATCCCAATGAGCTGCGATGACTCAAATCCCGGTCGTGGGACTGAAACTTCATGGGAAAAAATAGGGATGCGGGACAAGAAGAACTTCTGCAGCTGTCTTCAGGAAACTGGAAAAACCTGCAATATTCAATTAATGATTGGTTGAATACTGCTGGGCTAACGGAGCTTAGTACAGAATATTTCATAAACATGAGTTAATTGAGCCTTTCCTTACCCCCTGGAGGTAGGTAATTACTATTATCTCCTCTTTGCAGAACCAGAAATAGGCCCAGAGAAATAAAATGACAAACTCAAGGTCTCATGACAAGTCTGTGACAACTGGAAATAGAATTTGGGATCCTTTACTTCCAGACTGAGCTCTAATCACTGGGTCTTACTCTTTTCACACTTCCTGATAGAATTTCAGGAGACAATAACTGTCTGTCACAAGCACATTACAAGATGTGGTATCGCCCCTGTCCTTTCCAAAGACTGCATGCTGGTTTAAAGTTCTGCGTCGAGATGGCATAACGGGAATTCCTCTTTCTCGTGCTAATTAGATTTATGCCTTCTCTGAAAGAGTACGTTCCTTCCTTGCCTTCCATTTCTGCAGCACTGCCCTGGTTCTGTCACAATTCTGGTTAGTGGCAGTCAACTTTTCTTGGGGTCCTATGTGGGATGGATTTCTGCGTCCAGAGCCCACATTTTTGGTTGGTTTTTTTTCCCTTTTGCTTTTAGAGGACAGATGGGCAGACAAGAGCATTCTCTCACCACCGCTAACCTTTCTTTTCCACATATGCTGTTCCACGTCGGTGTCTATTGATATTCTGGAATTGCCATGTTATGTTCTGTTTAATGAGAGAGGTTCCCTTTGTAAATAAGCATAAACTTACTTTCAGACTTCTTGAGAATTCTCCTTCTGAAGTGAGAGTTCATCATTGCTTACTCTTGCTTGTGGTGTATCGGCTTCCTTCTAAGGCTTGCAAGGATGTAACCGAGCACACGTGTTCCCTTAATATCGTGGTTTTCTTTCAGTAATGACACATTGTTTATTCTAATCAATGACAGCAGGAAATATAACTGCCAGATCTCTGTATCTGGCAAGATCCTGTGACAATTCCTCTGATTATTCTTTTAACCAAGTTTTTTAGAGGAACTTTCAATGTGAGTCCAGTACCAGCCTGGTCAATACACGTGAGCAGAAGGGTGATGCCTGAGTCTCCCCTGGCTGCAGAGTTGAATTTGTATGCTTGTGTGGAATCCTTGCCTCTTCTTGTGCCATTTTCTTTAAATTCAGTTCACATCTATATATTTGCATATGAGGTGGGCTAATCACAGGAATAATTTTATCCGGATCAGGGTAGCAATGTGTTTCCCAGATACAGGATGAAATACACACTTTGAAACAGAGGCAGGATAATGTACTTTGTCAATCTGCTTATTGCTAGCAATTATCTTCATGTTTGTCATCCCACCCGCACATATTGTTAATTTAGCCAAATTATATGCTGGTGAATTTCTACAGGAGAAAATAAGGGACCCATGAGATCACTTCTTTTTTTTTTATAGCATCACGTAATGATAGCGTGTGTTCATTTTCCTGTGTGGAATCAAGATAAGTGATTTTTTTGGTATGACTTCAGTTTGTATAGTGACATTTAATTTTGCTCTTCCTAATTTTAATTAAGAAGGGATTTGATCCTTTAATTATAAATTCGCCAGAAATGTAGGAGAGTCATAATTATCATATCCTGTTACAGATTTTCAGCAGGTGAAATCTAAGCCTGAAAATCTAAATCTTCAATAGCTGTTTTTCACCTATGTCCCCATCACCATAGAATTTTTCCTGCATCTCTTTATTTTTTTCCCCAGGAGCGGAAGAAGCATGGGGAGAACAACAATGAACTGTTCCTAGCAGATGTTTACGCCTACCAGGGCAAATTCCACGAGGCAGCGAAGTTGTACAAGAAGAGCGGGCATGAAAACCTGGCTCTCGATATGTACTCTGACTTGCGCATGTTTGACTACGCAAAGGTGATGGTTGCCAACAGAATAGTGAAGTGCAGAGATAGTACTGTACCTGTATCTGTTTTCAGAGTACGATCCTACAGAGGGATGGGACGAAATGCAGGTTTTGAATTCCCACTTTTTCCTCAGTTAAGGGGTTGAATTTTGTTTGGCTTGTAAGGGGAAAAATGGGCAACTTCGCGTCCAGCTGTGGCGGTAGCCTCGTTCCTCAGAGTCTGCTGTGGGGGTAGCAGATGGTGCTTTGTGTAGTCTCAGCTCTGTCTGTGGAATTCATGGCTTTCCAGTGGAATTCTTAATTGGACACTACCAGAGGTGAGGTTGTTATTAATTTTCCTTTGTTTTTTTTAAACATAAAAGTTTCATTTTTTTGACTTTCTTCCCTATTATCTCACTCAAGTTCCTTTGTATTTTTTTGTCTTCTGGTGACAATACAGCAGTATACAGACAAAGTGGAGGTGCGACCACCGCACTTGGAATTAATTTCCATATAATAATTAAAATATAGTTAAGTTTGAACTTAAATAGGTACGTTAAGTTCTGTATTAGTATATTTTATAAAGTGTGTAAAGTACTAACTTAGTATGGTTTTGTTTACTAGACAATCTTCTTCCAAAGATTCAATATTTCTTTTTTTTTTAAACACTCGGTTTCCATGTAGAAATAACTTGAATATGGTTTTTAAAAGCAATGCTTTTCTATGTTGATAAGAAAGCATTGCTTGGCTTGTAAGTCTTCTATGGTGTTTTATTGCCCCAAACCCCCGAGAATGCCCACGCTGGTCAGTCTCGTTCGTCACTCAGCAGAGCCTCATTCTGCCCAAGACACAACAGACTTTACCATGACACACACAGAAGCAGTTCTAGCATAGATTACTCAAACCGTGCTACAGAGAGAGCTTTTTTCTTCCAAGAGCTTAATATAAATACTTTGGGGCTTTGCTGATGTAAGTCTGACTTCCACTATTTTTGGCTGATGCGTCTTTGTTCGCTTCAATGTTTTGGCTCCTCTCGAACATAAATGTAATTCATGGATGAAACTTTTCCCACCAGCCTTCATTAGGATCTCTTGACTCCCGGCCGTAGCCGTGCCTATATTTAACTAGCAGAGAGCAAAAGGTCTCGTGTCTCCTCTCCTGGAGAGTGACTCTGTGCAGAGGAAACTGAAGGTACTCCATAGCGTACGAAGGAAGCTTCTCGTGCATGGAGGCTGTGTAAAAGCCCTTTGTTTGCCAGTTATTTTTTCCAAGAAAAGATTTAGGGGGGCTGAACGGGATGGTTTTGTGTTGGTTTTTGGTTTTTTTTTTGTTGGTTCGTTTTACCTCAAACCAGGACATTGTTGTTGTTTTTCTAATGCTGCCAGAATTATGCAAAGGCACCCTCAAAGAATCCAGCTGCTTGTGCTCGACTTTGCGTAGCTCTGGCCAGAGAGTCCCCAGGGGAGGCAGAGGCCAGGACCTCTTTTGATATCTGGTCATAGGCTCGTTATTGCAGCACGGGGTCACACAGCACTGACAGTGCACGAGAGAACTCTTTATACTGTAAGAAGGCGAGCTTTTGGACTTATTTTGGTAACCTAAGCTGGAAAACAGCTCGTGTCCAAGGTATTGTACATCTTGATTCTCTCGCTTCAGTTTTCGAATATTCCAAGTTCATCGTGGCATCTGTTTGGTTACCTCCGGGGATGGGGGCCGTGCTGCAGTGGGCAGTGCCCCAGCGGTGTCCTGGGGGGCCCTGGCTGAGGAGCTGGCGTAGGGACGGGGTGCAGGTCCGTGCCTCTCTGCTGCCTGTGCCAGGGAAACCGCTGAGCTGCGGTAGCACAACAGGTCTGTTGTGTGGGTGCTTTTTGTGGGGTTTTGCCTGTTTGTTGGTTTTGGTTGCTTTTTTGGGTTTTTTTTTTTTTTTTTTTTTTTTTGTTTTGTTTTGTTTTTAAATCTGAATCAGAATTTACCAGAAACACAGAGAATCAGGTAATTTTGCACTCTTTCCTACTTACCACTTCTCTGTTCTAGTTTTTGTCATTTGATAGAAGCTGTTTTAATGGGCAGTAGCCTCTTCTGTTAACAGACAAAACTGCCCTTAATCAATCTTCTGGTGTTGAAGTACTTCTCTTTTTCTTTTTTTTTTCTTTCCCTTTTTTTTTTCCTGGCACATGATGCCAGCAGATGTGAACCATATGGTGCCAGGGCTTTGGTACTGGCAGACGAAGCTGAACAAACTATTAGAAATATTTCCAAAACGGTCGTCACCGCCGCGTCCAGGCTCGGGGCTTTCCTGCCTCGCGTGAGTCCAGCCGGTCGTTGGGAGTCCCTCCCGCTCCTGAGCAGCTGTCAGTCCCTCCTTGTGAAAGAACTTCTTTGATACGTTGCAATACAATTATTAAGTGTCTTTGCAGAAAACGAAATTTCAGCCTTTAGTCGGTGATGCTGATGTACGATTAAATAGGTGTGACGTTGGGAACTAAGCGTGGGGTGAGGCTGGGTCTTCTTTAAGAATGAAGCCGAACCTTCTTGGCTTGGAAAATCTGAAACTTGGCATTAATCTGTCAAGGTTTTTGAGAATAGTGCTATTTTGTTTTGGAAAGGAATGTTCCTGAGAAACACACAGAAATCATAATTAGTATCCACTTGAGCAGACTCAGCAGAGGGCAAGCTTTCCAAGAAATCAAGAGGGGACATATTTATTACCTCCGAGGCAGCTGTACCTACATCTCTTGGCCCTCCCAGAATCTTCCATTTCTTTTTTTTTTTTTTTTAATTGAAAACTATCTAAATGGGGGACTTGCCATTGTTTCCTACCAGTTGTTGGCCCTTGATGATCAGTTGCTGAAGGCTGCATTGGTTTATGCCACTCTATATGCAGTATGTTTTTTCTTAGGGGGCATAATGATACTCAATAAAAAAGCCTTTCTCTATTTTAGAATTTTGACTGTAACAGTGGTGGTCACCAGAAGATAATGCAAACTTTTTTGTTGCACTGCTTCAGGATTTTCTGGCATCTGGAGACCCCAAAGACACAAAGCTGCTAATAAAAAAACAAGCAGATTGGGCCAAGAACATCAATGAACCCAAGGCAGCAGTGGAGATGTACCTGTCTGCAGGAGAGCACATGAAGGCCATAGAGATCAGCGGGGACCGCGGCTGGGTCGATATGTAGGCTTCAGTTCCTTCTCAGAGATCACGTTATAATTCATTTGAGCTTTTATTACATGAATTCTGCATCATTTTAAAATAAGACAAAACTTAGTTGACGTGTGCCTTTGTTTATATTGAGTCCTTGAAGCACGTCTACAATTAAAAAGGTTTTAAAAGATATTTAGAGGGTAGGGCCATAAATACGTAGATATTTAGAGGGTAGGGCCATAAATACGTTACAAAACCAAATGCATTACAACAGCCAAGTGTCAGAGCGGGTGCCTCTGCACTATGAGACCAGCTTCTAAAATATGCATGTCTTAAGCGTTCCAGAGTAATCACCACAGCTGTGTGGGGCAGCCTAGCTCTCTTGTTTTAAGCCGTTAAGGATAATCAGCTAGTGGGTGGAGAGCACAGAATGCCTAGAGTTTCAGGGCTACTCCTGCACGGGTCAAATTCTCCTTGATTTTTAGGAGGTGACGCTGTGGGTGTTTGCTGAGCTGCTGTAAGATCTGGGACAGGTCACTCGGCCTCCCCTCGCCTGGGTTTTGCTGTGTGACAGTGAGGGAGTGTTTATTCGGGAGGTTTTTGTTCAGCTGGGGAAGTGTCCCGTGTTGGTTGTGTGGCACCTGCTCCCTCCCTGCATCTTCGCGGCTGCACGAGGAGCCCGAGATACGAATTGCAGTGGGAGGGAAGGCTGAAGGGATGGGTTTCGAGTTTGGAAAAGGGGAAAAAAAGAATTTGGAATGTTTACTGAAAACTCCTTAAACAGTGTTGCATGGTACTACTATGATGATATTTATTAAATAATAACTGATTAAAGGTGGAGTTACTACAATAATTAAACAAAAGGCAAGACAAGGCAGAACCTGAAATATCTGGCTTTTTTTTTTTTTTTAACTGGGTCTAGGTTAATTGAAATTGCTCGGAAACTGGATAAAGCTGAGCGTGAGCCTTTGTCGAAATGTGCCTTCTATTTTAAGAAACTTGATAACCCTGGCTATGCGGCAGAAACCTACATGAAGATTGGTGACCTGAAAGCGCTGGTCCACCTCCACGTGGAGACTCGTCGCTGGGAAGAAGTAAGTGCCTCTGATCTCTGTTTCGCCCCACTGGAGACTGTCCTGGCTGCAAGCAGGGAGACACGTCTGGCTCCGCTGCTGCTCCAGGGACGGGGAGGCAGGGACAAACCTCCTGTTTGATGGACTTTCGTGGCTGCCTTTGGTTTCCTGGCTGAATATTTCTTGGTCTCACTTCTGAGCACCTTTCTTTGCCTGTTGAGCTGTAGTTGCCCACTTCAAATGGTAATCCGTGGAATGCTTCTACCCCAGTAGAATTACCAAAAAGTAATTATATCACAGGAAGCTCTGCTTTGAACTGCATTACTTCTAATTTGAGCACACCTGCGTGACAATACCACACACGTCATGACTCAGACCTGGTGAACGTGTGCACTGGTGGGGTGGGCTCTGCTCTGCAACTGGATTTGTGCTTCTGATTAGGTATAGTTCTGACCTCACTCTTTCTTTGCCGTACAGACATGGTCTGGCCGGTACCACCCACTTCACAGCTGGGGTCACCATGCATTTTGTTCTTGTTTCTTCATGTGAAGTTGTTGATAGGTGTAGTTTCTTAGGGAAATGTTTAGGAATTGCTGCTGAATTGACAACCCCCTCCCCCAGTTATAGAAAGCTGCAGACTTGGTCTCTTACTGACTAGTTTGTGAGTTCAGAAAGTTAATCTAAACTGCAATTATAGCTCTAATCCGATTTCTTTAGAAAATACATTCAGTCAAAATAAAAATATTGTTTGTCGCTTGTTGTGAAACCTACTGAATTTCATAGATCACCACATTCAGGCTTTCCTGTTTCAATACCCAGATTGTTAATATTTAGCTTCTTTCCTTTTGCCATTGATTGCTTTTTACTTTAAAATACATTAGTTTCACACTGGACAAAATATGGATTGCAGTCTCTATTCTGGTTGTGTGTTTTTATTGTGAATTTCCTTAGAGCTAAAGGATTGATCCCGTGGAATATTCTAAACCCTTTAACTGTTTAAACCATGCAGTATTCTAAAAATAAGTGTTTGGGTTTTTTTTTTCATCTCAGGCATTTGCTTTGAGCGAAAAGCATCCTGAATTCAAAGATGATGTCTATGTCCCGTATGCCCAGTGGCTGGCAGAGAATGATAGATTTGAAGAAGCCCAGAAAGGTAAAAATGTGCCAGACACGTCACTGGTCACTCGACATTTACTCCATACTTCTCTCTACAGAATATGCAGTCCCTGCCCTGGAGACTTTCTTGTCAGTGGGATTCAAAACCAGATGGAATCCGTGTTTTCATACTGGTCTTGAAGTAGCTGGAAGTCTTCTTATTTGATAAGAAAATGTGATGGATCTATTAAAAATGATGGCATCTAAGTACAGGTCCAGATTTTCCATCACGTTGTGTATCTGAGTGTGGCAGTGGCGACAGCATCTCATCTGAACTGCCTTTATTAACGTTTTTATCACAGTACAATTCAAAATATGGAGACCACCTTAGAAACCTGAGTGGAAGGCATGGTCTGCCCTTGTATTTAGGTAATGCTGGGTTTGTACGAGTAAAATTTTCCTTTTCTTTAAGAATTTTCATGTATTTTGTTAGGCTTATAAAATTCCCTTCAAAAGGAACTGTGAGCCTTCCTTCGTGTGGGCAGCCTTTGAAACTGAACTCATGAGCTGTTCCGGGGCCAAGGGGATGTTGGATTGCTCCGCGTGAGCCAGCGTGTTTCCAGTGTAGTTCCTTTCCTCAGGTGTAGCTCCGTGTGACAGTCGCATCTGCTGTTCCCAGAGCTGGGATGGAAGGGTGTGACTGCGTCTGCTGTAAGGGCCAAGTGTAAACGCTGTGCTGCTTCAAAACAGTCAGCGCCACAAACCACAGAACTGACTTCAAACGTTCGTTTATTGTAGTTCTTAATGAAGTTGTGACTTGCGGTGTTCAGAGAATGCCATTGTTTGTATAGAGATCTAATCCTTACAGCATTTGTGCCCTTTTCTATATTTAAAAACAAAGCAACCACCGTTGTACAAGATGTGTGAGCTCCAGAGCCGCCGAGAGCATGGAAGCCACAAAATGCCTGAAGATGCTTCTCGTGTTCCATTAGCGTCGCTGCTTTCAAGGAGAAAAATACCAGTGTATAATCCTTTTTATCCTGCCCTGGATAGACTGCTTGATATTGGCTGAATGGAGTGCTCTTAATTTAAAAACATTAATTTCCGTTAATTGATATAATCGCACTGTAAAATCCTCTTTGTCTGGGCCTTCCGTGCAGCGTTCCACAGGGCTGGCAGGCAGCGCGAGGCCGTGAGGGTGCTGGAGCAGCTAACGCACAACGCCGTTGTTGAAAGCCGATTTAACGATGCAGCCTATTATTATTGGATGCTTTCCATGCAGTGTTTAGACATAGCCCAAGGTAAGTAACTGCAAGGAAGTTTGTGCTTGTTACCTCCTTGTGCCGGTAGCCAAACAAGGGCGGAATTGTGCCGGCGTTGCTGCAGCTCCTTCGCTCGCGTGCGGCTGTGCTTTGGTTTTGTTGGGGTTTTCTGAATGCTGTGCCTAACTCTGGCTTGTGCTATTTTTGTAGTCCCCCGTTTTTCCCATGTGCTTATTTATAACAAATAAGCAAACCAGCAGCATCAGCATGCGTAAGCCTGCCTTTGAAATCTGACTGGAATCAAAATCCTGTCTCTTGGGGCTCTGTATCCTCTGTATCCTGTATCCCTGTATCCTGCACCTTCCCACAGCTCACTCGAACTGGAGAGGTGGCGGGAGGGTTAACCTGCTCCTAAATAAAACATCGTCTTGCAGGGTAAGATGCATCTAGTGTCTGAACCTAGGTTGAGCAGGTACTTCTGGATTATTTCTAGCTTTTCTAATTTTTGGTTAGCTATCATCCTGTCTTCTGAATGCTTTTCTCTGGGACAGAGGTGGAGCCAGTAGTTACTGGGTGTAGTTCAGTAATAGCGAACACAAAAGACTGGCAATACCGTGCCTTTGCGTGGCACTCTGAGTCCCTTTTGGTTGCTTCGGTACATCTGATGCCTGACGGTGCTGATCTGTTACCCCTCTGGTATTTTATAGAGATACAGAGTTTCCAGTTGGCATAGTAATACATTTAATATTTATGAAACAAATGTTTCAAAACTTTTATTTGCAAACTCCAGAGTTAGATGAGGTTTCCATGATGCACACCTGCTATTTTCTACCTTTAGGTAAGCTACAGCCTCCAGCTATTTTACAACCATCACATTAACTGGTCTGTGTTTTACCATGCTTGTTTTAGAGCAGAAATTTGCTGAGGAAAACGGCGAGGCTGTATAATATGCGGTTTGCCCAAGTAGATGGGGCATATTTGAACTGGAACATACCTCTCCTGGAAGTGCCCTAAAATCAAAATACGCTGTTTGCTTGATGAGTCTCAGGCTCATCTCAGAGACTTACACTAATGCCTTTGCCTCCCACAGAGAGCGACCAACAGAAGACTGAAATGTTACAGAAGTTTCACCACTTCCAGCATTTGGCAGAAATCTACCACGTCTATCACTCGATTCAAAGATACACTGTAAGAAACTCACTTTAGAAGTTGTGTATTTATGCTTCCCAAGTGTTTCTCTCTAGGGAGTCCAGAAATATCCAAGAATATTTAATAAGTTTTTAGGCAATTAAATACTGAGTGTAGATCAGTGATACTGTATCATAACTTTATTTCTCTGCCTTCTGCTGTACTGCGCAAGAGCTTCTGTTGTCCTGGTTCATGCAATCTGCAGTGTGGTTTTAGCAGCTCTGTGCCAGTCTCGGTGTGGGTAGAAGACATGGCGGTGGCTGATTTCCCTCCCTCAGCCCCTTTGTGCCAGCCCTCTTGGTTTGGTGTCAGTGACTGGAGCCCCTGGTCCTGCACAGGCTACAGTTGGCTCTTCCTTCAGTTGGGATTGGACAGACAGCGGTACCCTGGCTTAGGGGTTCCTGCAGTGTGGAACGTATCAGTCGTGATGCATGTGAGTTACTGCAGAACCACCAGCTGTCAGGGGTGAGGAGCTCCTATTCCCAGCAGTTCACAGAATTGCAGGATGATACGGGGCTGGAAGGGACCTCTGGAGATCATCTAGTCCAACCCCCTGTCAAAGCAGGTCCTCCAAGAGCAGGTCACACAGGAACTTGTCCAGGTGGGTGTGGGATGTCTCTGGAGACAGAGACTCCACCACCTTCTCTGGGCAGCAGTTACAATGATGCTGCCACCACTGCTGCTGGAAATAGCCTTTGGAAAATGTTTGAGAACCCTGGTCCATGCTCAGAAGAAGGCTCTTTGCTGGTCATCAGGCTATTTCAGGCCTTGCAGTGCTGGAGACTCCACTGCCACTGGCCAGTCTGCCCTCATTTTTAAACAGCCTGTTGAAGAGGCTGCTTTAGCTGTATGGATCTTTTCTCTCTCCTTCTGCGTGTAGCAGGTATCAGCTTTGGTGATAAAGACATGCAAAATCCACTTGCTATATTCTGTCAGCACCTCTTCTTTTTGCAACTGTATGAAAGAAGCGCAGCGCTTGCGATGCCTGGCGCTGGGGCGCTCAGTGATGGGAGCTGTTGGTTTTCCAGCTCAGCAATATGTGTCTGTATTTTTAATACTGCAGGAGGAGCCTTTCAGTTTCCACTTGCCTGAAACCCTCTTCAATATTTCCAGGTTTCTGCTTCACAGCTTAACAAAGGAGACTCCTTTGGGGATTTCGAAAGTGTATCCTTCCAATACAGTACAAAGTCTAGACGTTATCTTGTGAGATACATGAAAGGAATAATTGATGTTCATCCGGAGCGCGGAGATCTCCTGTAGGGTGTCTTCAGTTTCAGCTCTTGGTTATAGCTAATGGAAAATGACTTTTGTCCCTAAGGAGATAATCAGCATCTTCAAACCATTGTGTGTTTAACTGTGTGCTGTTTTTTTTTGAGATTGTTTTGGAGAGCTGTACAAACCAGCTAACACGTGATTCTCCCAAGCAGCCACCCAGTCTGATGTGTCACCTCTGTCAGAGGCAAGTTCCCAGGTCCCAGTCGCTGCGGCAGGAGGTTGGCTCTGACTCCTGGCAGCATCGTTGCGAGGAGCTGGCGCTGAGATGGGGTGGGGGGACCAGGAGCTTGTGCTGTGCCAGAGGCTGGTGCAGCTGGGTGAGGTCCTTCAGGCTAACGATGGCACAGCTTCATTAGTGCCTATCGCATCCTCAGAGACTTCTCCAGGAATGGTCTGTGTGAGAAATGCACTGGTCTGTAACAGGTCACTGGATGCCTCAGACAGGCCAGATTTTCTTCTTTGCGTTTAATTTTTGGCTTTGGATGGGATGTTAGCTTTCCTTTTCATAACTTCCTCTCTTATGAAAGATGCTATGAGAGACTACGTAACGTGCCTTGTGCTCGGTAGCTGTCTAAGCTGCAGGGGCTGTTACGCACTGCTGAAGGGGAGAGACAGCCCTTGGTCAGTGGCACAGAGCATGTGCTTCATTTCCAGCAAGATCATGTGCATTTAGTTGGTGTCAGTGGGTTGTTGGTGGTGTAAGACGTTTGGTGTGGTTTGGGTTTTTAATGTCTCTTGCCTGGGAAAAAAAACCCTTCACCCTAAAGCTACTGAAATTTTGTAAGTGGAGTCAGAATATTTAACCAAAGCAATATTTATTTAGGGTTAATTCCTTACCTTGCTAGAATTGCCCCCAGACGTTCTGATAGCCCTTTCACACTTGTTTTTAATGGAGTTATGTAAATAGATTTCTCTTGTTAAAGCTGCTTAAAGAACTGCTGTTGGATGTGCTTCGTTGCACAGCTGCTCTGATTAGAAGAAGTATTGTGTTTTTTCCTGAATGTCATATGTATTTTTATTCCTTAATTAAATTATAGCAATACGCTATTTGCCCTGGCAAAGCAGAGCAAAGCTCTAGGTGCATATAAGCTGGCTCGTCACGCCTATGAGAAGCTGCAGGGGCTGCAGATCCCAGCCAGGTTCCAGAAATCCGTTGAGCTGGGCAGCCTGACAATCCGGTCCAAGCCATTCCATGACAGTGAAGTAAGTTGAAATGTGCTTCGTGTTCATCATTAGCGCGCGGCCTCATCCAAGAACTTGAGTTGCTGTATGCACGAAAAAAATCTGAAATATATTATGCATAGCTCTGTGTGTGCTGTATATTTCTGCTGGAAACACAGTCCTCTTATTGTTGTTTTTCAGGTCAGGCTTCCTTTTGCTCCTGAGAACAAATTAAAATCTGTCCTTTCTTCCCGGGCAGCTTCCATCCTCCCTCTCCTGTCTTGCGTCTCCCTTCCTCTCTGCCTATTAATTCTTCCAAGCCTTTTTCTCTTCCATCCACACGCAATTACTCCACAAGTCTCTGTCTCCTTCTCCAGCTAGAGGTCACTTTCATTTGTCCCACTCCCAGCCCTCCTTCCCTCCTCCCCCTATCCCTTCAATGACCTCCCTTCCTTCAGCCTTATTTTAACACCTTTTTTTCTTCTTTAACTGAAGTCTGACTTTCTGCAGTGTTCTATAAAGCCATGTCTCACAGAGTACTCACTAAAAATAAATTGTATTGTGCAAGTGAACATGCACCTGGCCACCTGAAATAAGAGAAACACAATCTTAAGAACTGCCTAAAATAACTGTGCTCTTGAAGAAAGATGAATTAATTGGAGAACTTGAATTTGGCCAAACCTTAGAGCAAAAAACTTTGCTTCAGTAACCTTCTCTTCCAGTTCTTTTGTCACCGTGTATTTGATGCAGAATTCTGCTGCTGTTACCACAAAGGCAAGGTGGAAATTTAATTGTTAGAATGGTGAAGACAGCTATTTTTAATGTGAAAACTTGCTGTTTTATTAAAAAGGGAAAGCGTCTTCAGATGTTGAAGGCTCTGACTCCCTGGCAGCGTTCCTCCAGATGATGCAGTATCAGCTGAAGGAGCTGTGTTTAGCGGGAAGCAGGGGCTCGGGCTGTGCTGTTGATGATTCCTGTGCTCTGTACGTCTCGTTGCAGGAGCTCGTGCCCCTGTGCTATAGGTGCTCTACCAACAACCCTCTGCTCAATAACTTGGGGAACGTCTGCATTAACTGCAGGCAGCCCTTCGTCTTCTCCGCTTCCTCCTACGGTGCGTGTCAGTAGCGCGTTTGGTGCTTTTCAGGTAGATAAATATTCACTGAACGGGCTAGGTTAGTACTAAATTTGTTCTCTCTGCAACGTTATTTGGGTAAACAAATCCGTCCTTTTAATGTCAGATTCGAGTAAGTGGCTGTCTCGTTGGATTTCATCATGGCAGCAGCGAAGCATTGCTTTATTCTGAGTCCCTGAATGTATGAAGTGTTTCATGAACACTGAAAGGTGCGATCCTCTGAGAAGCTGAGGGGGTTGGGGTCTCTTTTAATTGTTTGTAACCTGCTTCATGAGGACATGTGGGCAGAACGGCACTGGCACGGAAGCCAGAGGGTGTTCATTCCTTAAGGGGCTCAGGATCTCACAGGAGGTTTTTCTGAGTTCTTACCTGACAAAATGCTCCTTGTCCCCCACCCCTGCAGAAGTGCTGCATCTGGTTGAGTTCTATCTGGAAGATGGCATCACGGATGAAGAAGCTGTATCTCTCATTGATCTTGAAGCTCCAAGATTGAATAAAAGAGAGAATAAATGGAAAGAGATGATGAGTGACAGTATCCTTTTGATTCCAACTGGCTTCTTGTCCTGTTCTTCAGGAAAAAAGCAACCATCTTGACACTTTCCCCCCCACTTAGATTTGAAATTTTGTCATATGACTGATACGAGTATAATTGCATAGTGTTTCCCTTTCAAGTTCATGTAACAACCAAAGTGATGTTTTCATCGTCTCAAAAAGCTCTTTCATCACAAAAATTTGTTTCTAATCATGTAAAATATTTCTTTTTAACAGTGGAATGCCATGTTTTACTTGCTCTATTTTAACTGCTTTCTGTAAAGAATGGGGAGAATCTGCAGCGCGTTACTGGCTTCCCTTCACAGGGCGCTGTAGAGGCTGCCTTCTCGCAGCCAAGGGGAACCAGCAGGGACTTGCTTCCTGCCATTCCTGCTGGAATCTGCTCTGTAATGCTTCGGCATCCAGAGCTCCCAGCTGCTGTGGGTGCCATAGAATATTCGATGCTCAAAAATGTAATTTAAATAGGTTGCTTCGCTTACTTTTTGTCACGTCAGAAGGCGGCAGAGAGGGGAGGAGGGCAGAGCTGGTGGTTGTGGTCAGTTCTGCCGTTGTACAGCGGCTGCAGTGACACATGTCCCCGGTCACTGACTCGCAGCAAGCCCTTCTCTAGTCCTTTCGATAATAATCCAGGCGCTGTAGCAGTTTGAGAATGCTCTGGAGCACCAAGTCCTGCTGCTGTGCATTCGTGCTTCCTGTGTGAGGACAGCTCATTTCATAGGAACTCTTCTTCCTTAAGAAATGCCTCTAGATGCACAGAGCTTGAGGCTCGATGACAGTACAGATGTAATTGAAGATGATGATCCCTTTACAGCGAAACTGAGCTTTGAGGTGAGAACCTTACCCATATCTTCTGGTTCTTTCTTTCTTGCTATCAACAGAAACAAGCAGAAGATTTCCACTCTGATCCCTGCTGCTCTTCAGGTGTGAGTGTGTTAGAAGGACTGCACCAGAGAGATACAAAGCCAGGGGCTGGGAGGGAGGGGTGGCCCTGCAGAGGGAGAGGGATTTACCAGTTAACTCCGCTCTTTAAAAACAAAAAAGCTAACAAACAAAACACCAAACCCCACAAAACCACAAAGACCTAAATGTTCCTGGAACTTGGTTGTGTCATACCACGATGGAAGGGGCTGTCCCCCAGGTAGTTCTGTGTCTGGGCAGTACCAATGAACCAGCTGATACTCAGGGGCATTAGTGAAGGCTGTGGGCGTGGGTGTTATTCATGAGGAGCTGTGTTAAATGAGTAATGGAGGCTTCACTGAAGCCACCTTAGAGAGGCGGCTGCTGCTGTGGCTGGAGGTGCTGATAAAACTGCCAGGGGCTGTGGTGGGACTAGACTCTGCCCGCTTCTGTATGAGCTTTTTCAGCCGAGTTTTACATCTTAACCCTCAAAGGGCTCTGCAGTCAGTAACGGTCATTCTTTCTGAACCCGCTCTCCTGCAGCAAGGAGGCTCAGAATTTGTCCCGGTGATTGTGAATCGCGCTGTTCTCCAGTCAATGAGCCGGAGGGACGTCCTGATCAAGCGCTGGCCGAAGCCCTTGCGGTGGCAGTACTACCGCTCCCTGCTGCCAGACGCATCCATTACCATGTGCCCATCCTGCTTTCAGGTAATGTTTACGTAGAGAGGCTTAAACAACAACAAAAAAACCCTACTGAGTACCCTATGGTTGAAACAATTCTAGTAACTGAGACCTCATACTTGAAAATGCGTTCGAGAAATTCCTGAATGACGTAGAGGCAGAGGAGGCCAGGAAGCCCAGCAGCTGAGCTATGTGATGCACGGAGGAGCGGCTGCCTCCTGAAAAGCTTGAGGTAGCTGAATTTGAGACGTTGCACTGAGAGCAAGTCAGAGCCTCCCAAGCAAACCTTGGCTGAGCAGCACGTGCTGATTTGTATTTATTTCTTTTTGCTCTATCTCCGACTTTCAGCCTGGTCTCGCAGGGAAAACCAGTCCCTAACCAAGTGAGCCTGTGGTTCAGTCCCTCTCCTTCCCCTCTTGGGAATGGCTTTTGGAAGTACTGGAATTCAGTCACGTTTGCTTACACAGAAGCTGTCTAATTGTTGTCCTTCCTTCTGCAAAAGTAATTAATTGGCTTGTGGCTCCTCAGCAGCGTTGGCCGTGGCCAGCGAGCTCCGTTGTGGGTTATGGTGCTCTCCAGCAGTCGAGAGGGGACCGATTTTTCTTGTGGTGGCGGCTTCAGATGTCTGTGCCATGGAGGAGCCGTTGGGCTCAGTTTGCATTTTCTGTGAACTAGTCAGAGGCTAACTTGTCCCTAAATCTGTTTCTGATTACCAGATGTTTCACACAGAGGACTATGAGCTTCTCGTGCTCCAGCATAATTGTTGTCCGTTCTGTCGGCGGCGAATAGATGAGTCAAACCAATGAAGAAAAACAATCTCAGCCCTCAGCTGACAGGCTGCCCTCTTGGCTTCGCAAAACACTCCTTAGATTCACAGAGCTTTCCCAACAAGTTAGCTAAGGCATCCTGTTCCATTTTGTACGTGAGTGGAGCTGAGTGGAAGAAATGTAACTATTTTTTTAAAATGAAAATGTTTCTTGTTGGTGAATGTCCCCTACGTTTCCCAGGCAAACCGCTGAAGTGCCACAGATTTTTACAGGAATGTTTCTAGGGGCAAGTTCAGCCTTGAAGTCGTCATTGTTTTTATTCCAGATTGTGTTAGGACTTGATTTGTTCCTTAATACGTGCCCGTTATTGACAAATCTTCAAATAAACGGAACTATTTTTCACTATTCTTTGTCTTGGAATTTGCTCTAATGCTGCTGCTTCTCAGCTTGTGTTTTTTTGTTTTTCTTTTTTGTTCTACTCCACTTCTGCTGAGCACATCCTCTGCTGTGGAGTGTCCCTTTGGCCAGCTGTCCCTGCACTGTCCCCTCTGCTGCTCGCCCAGCGCTGGCCTGTCGCCGGCTGGAAGAGCTGGGGACAAGGGTGACCTCAGCGCTGTGCAAGCGCCGCCCGGCTGCGGCCACCCCTCTGGTGTGTTCCCAGCAGGGGTTCAGACCCAGCTCCGAAGCACAGCACCGCTCCAAGGGCAGCCCACCCTGTCCCCAGCCGGCTCCCGGGGATGGTCACTGGGCGCTCCCAGGGGTGGGAGTTTGTGTTAGGATCCCAGCAGGGCTGGCGCTGGGAAGCGATAGGTCTCTTGACTTCGATGCAGTGTAAGTTGTGCCCGTGTTGCCATGAGCTCCGCTGTTGTTGTGACACCCCGTCTGGCACAGCCTCCCTCTGTTTTGAGTGGGGAATGGTTCTCTGCTTCCCAGCCGGGAGCTGCTGGGAGCTGGTGAAGCCACGTACCCAGCACTTGGAACGGGTGGTGTCCCCGTTCCTGCTCGCCTGCCCCTCGAGGGTGACACCCCACCAGGGCACTGTGGGCTTCCCGAGTCCCTCCGTGGTTCCTAAGTTTGCCTAATTTGCCGCTTTAAAAACATTCTGTTCCAATTACTGCTCGTCTGCGTTTTGACTCATCTGTCACTGTTTGCAATGAAGACTTTGCTATTGACATGGATAAACAATGCTGTTTGAGAGCCGAGCCAGAGCCGGGCTCCTTCTCCCGGAACTGAGCCGCCTTTGCAGAGCCAGGGAATGAAAAATTATAAAAATAAATAGATAGGGTTTGCTGTGACGCGGGGACAACACGGGTCAAGCAAGGAAGCTTTTTAATTTTTCTTTTCAAAAAGAGCTCTGTGAATGCAGTTTGGTCTGAAAAGCGCATTGGGCTTTTCTGGGCAAACCCCCACTGGCGGCATCTCGAACATGGTGGAGCTGTTCTGGTTCCAGCTGCCTTGTGCCACTGGAGCTTCGGGTAACTTCGTGGCAAGGATTCCCAGGGTGCGGGTGAAGCCCCAGCATGGGCCGTAGCTCCTGGGGGTGCTGCACCCACCGCTGGCTTTGCGCCGCTCCTGTACCGCCTCGCGCCCGCTGGTCCCGCAGCCCTGCCCCGGCGGTGACGCACGCCCGGCCCTAAGCCCTGGCAGCAGCTGCCGACCTCAGCAGTGGCTTATTGCATCAGAGCTTAAGGTGGCAAATTTGTGTCTTGGGGGGATAAACCCTTAATCCTGCTTGTGTGCCCAGGAACGGGGCTGAACAGCTGCATTTGCACTTGGGTGGAGGCACCGCTCTGGCCTTGGCAACACGTGTGAAAAGTTAATGGAGAGGGGCTTAGGATGAGCGGGGCGTGTGTGAGGACGTGGTGCTTCCACATTAACCTGGAGGGAGACCTTTGGGAGTGGGCAGAGGGATCGTGGGCTGCCTCTGGCTGCAGCCACCCACCTCATCCTTCGCCCGTGTTGCCAGCACTTGAGGTTGTTTAGACCTTCCCCACTTCCAGCAAAGGTTTCCCAGCTTGGTCTCTTCTTGAAAGAGGGAACAGAGCTTTGTGCTTTCTTCCTTTAAACTTCTCTGGCTAAACTTACCCGCAGGGAACACTGGCAAAAACTAGGCCAGGACTGAAGGAAGGTTATTAAAGCCGAGAGGAGGTGACCTGCTGCCTGCCTCAGCTGTGAGCTCCAGCAGTTCTAGCACGTCCTGCTGTGTGGATGAGGAGCTCCCTGCTCCTCTGCTCCAAACCAGGCAGGGGAGATGTCCAGGTCCCCTCCAGCCTGTCCCCACCGAGGGACAGAGCAGGCAGTTCTTGCCGCGCTTCCCTGGGGGACCAGCTGGAACCCCACCGGCTGCCAATGGGAAAGGTGATAGACCACCACAGTGGGTGGAGAAAAACCAGAAGAGATGGGGAAAAATCGCTTTGGAGCATAAAAGATTGATGATGATGGTGTCAACTGTACGGAACCACCTTCTCCAGAAGAGAGTTCCTCTGCAGGTGGCTTCGTTGTGCTCACCCTGCTGTAGGTGTTGTCCCACCACCTCTGGCAGATTGAGGACAGCTCATGTCCAGCTGGGCTGCTGGCTGGCACCGAGAACGGTCCGAGCACTGCGGGGAGGCAGAGACGCGGGAGACATGGGAGCCTTCCCCTGTGGAACGTGATGGTGCTGCAAGGTTCTGGGGAGCCCACGGGTGTCTGTCAGTCAGCGTGGGGAGCCGAGTGTTGGCTTCAGCTCGGAACCTCCCTTCTGTGCCCTTGTCAGCCGCCGACTGGGCACCGGTGCAGAACGGTGTGTGTCCAGGACAGATGCACCGCATTATTTATTGGGTGTTACCGATGTAACTAGCGTGGCCCAGACCACGTACAGAGCCGGGCACAGAGGGCATGGTATGGCTGGACACCTGCCAGCGGGGTCGGTGTTCCAGTGGAGGCCTCCAGCCTGCCCAGCCAAGTGCTGTAGCAGGAGGGGGCTGGGAACGTGGAGGAAGGGTCCTGCCCAGAGCACCCTTCTGCAGGAATGGCCGTTGTGGTGGGGCTGGCTCTCCAGGGGGAATACCCCCTGTTGCAGACCCACTGTAAGACCAGCCCTGGGACACCCCTGTGTCGCTGACAGACCGCCCCACACCACTCCTGCCCAGCCCAGCAGCCTCTGCCGCCCCCAGACCCACCATCGTGGGGTGTGGAACTGCGAACTCCCCGCTGTCAGCTGGGGACAGGGAGGAGGGTCTGTCTGCGGGAGCCTTGCGAGAGCACGAGCAGGGGAAGGGTCCCTGTGGGCTGACACCCTGGCCCTGGCACCCCGGTGGTAATGCAGCCCATCCCAGTGCCCCATTTCACAGAGGGTGGGATGGGGCCTTGGGGGGAGCGGGTGCCTCTCCCGGCTGTGGGTCGTGGGGTGCGATGGCTGCCGTGGGTGCAGGGCGCACCCCAAACCCTTGCTCCTTGGGGAGCAGAGCTCTCCGGTTTGTGCTCCCCTGGGGCGGCGCAGAGTTACCTCTTTATATATGACCATGAGCCGTGGTCTCCAGCAATGACAGCGCGGGCCACAAACAGGTGTCACCTTAATGCTTTCCCAGGAAAGCCAATTACCCCTGGATGATTATGATTAATAATTCTCTAAGCCCTAATCGCGCTGACACCAGTACCCAGAGCTTACCCCAGGGGGCACTTTATAAGGGCGGCCCCGCGGAGGTGAGCGTGGCCACTTCTCCTTGGGGTGACGGCGACGGCTGAGAGGTGGCGGGAGCCCCACTGCAGAGGCGATCCCCCCGCGCTCCGAAAACACCCCTGAGTGAGAGCCAAAGGCACCTCACGAGCCGCAGCCATGAACGGGACAGAAGGCCAAGACTTCTACGTGCCCATGTCCAACAAGACCGGGGTGGTGCGGAGCCCCTTCGAGTACCCCCAGTACTACCTGGCTGAGCCCTGGAAGTTCTCGGCACTGGCTGCCTACATGTTCATGCTGATCCTGCTGGGCTTCCCCGTCAACTTCCTCACGCTGTACGTCACCATCCAGCACAAGAAGCTCCGGACGCCTCTAAACTACATCCTCCTGAACCTGGCGGTGGCCGACCTCTTCATGGTCTTTGGAGGCTTCACGACCACCATGTACACTTCGATGAATGGGTACTTTGTCTTTGGAGTAACAGGGTGCTACATCGAGGGCTTCTTTGCTACCCTGGGTGGTGAGTTTTCCAAATATTCAAACATCTTCTGCCAGGAATGGCCCCAGATTTCAGGAGGGGGAGGGAGGATGCCCAGGTGATTTTGGAAAACCGTGGTACCTGGAAGGTCCTTGGTGTTCTGCAGCTGTGGGCTGAGGCGGTGTCAGTGTTCCAGGGTGGGAGGTGGAGAAAGTGACAAATGACACCTTTTTTTTTTTTTTTTTGACCTTATTTTGGTAGCCACCTGCTCAGTACCCTGGGAGCAGCAGCGCAGCCGTAGAAAGCAACCAGCAGCAGATTTTGCAGTTGTTGGGTTTGCACATCTTTCTGGCTGCCTTTCTGACTGGAGAGGTGACAAATTTGTCGGTGGGGCTGTCACTGGCTGTGCCGTGGTGCGTGGTGGCACAGGCTCTGCGCCTGCCAGGCTTTGACCGAAACAGCTGTTACAGACAAGTTGTGTGTCTCAAAGAGCCCTCCCTGCCACAGGCGGCTGTTGCGCTGCTTTGCTGCTGGTGGCACAAGTTCCTGGGGAGGCCGTGGGTGGTGAGGGGGAGTCCTGGGAGGAGGGCCGCTCGCTGTGTCCCGGAGAGGGACCGTGGGCTTGCAGGTGCTGCCCGGGCTGAGCAGAAGCATCCTGGTGTGGATCCAGCACACCCAGCAAAGGGGCTCCTGTGGGTCAGCGGTGCAGCGAGGAGGAGGCTTCTCGTGCCTTGCTGCTGCATCTGCTCTTGGTTCAGTTCTCTCCCTGAGCCCTGGCTGGAGACTTACCTGCAGATTAACCTGCTCTTCCTCGGGATCCACAGCCTGAGGGGGCCGTGTGCTGGCGTCAGCATTCGTTTCTCCCGCTGCTCAAGGTCCCCACGTCCCCTCCCTCTCTCTCTCCCCGGTGCAGGTGAAATTGCTCTCTGGTCACTGGTTGTCCTGGCCGTCGAGCGATACGTAGTGGTCTGCAAGCCCATGAGCAACTTTCGCTTCGGGGAGAACCACGCCATCATGGGCGTTGCCTTCTCCTGGATCATGGCCTTGGCGTGCGCGGCTCCCCCGCTCTTTGGCTGGTCCAGGTAGGGAGGGCTCTGCGTCTGGGAGCAGGGGAGCCCGGCCGGCGGCGACCAAGCCGTGGCTTCCTCCTGGTGTCCTCTGCTGGCCGCCGACCACCCCGGCTCCCCTTGCAGGTACATCCCCGAGGGCATGCAGTGCTCGTGCGGGATTGACTATTACACCCTGAAGCCAGAGATCAACAACGAATCTTTCGTCATCTACATGTTTGTGGTTCACTTCATGATCCCGCTGACGGTCATTTTCTTCTGCTACGGGAACCTGGTTTGCACTGTCAAGGAGGTGGGTACCTGCCAGCGGCGATGGGCTGGGGGACCCCCCGTGCTGGGAAGGGGCCCAGGCCAGGCTCCAGGTGACAGGCTGACCCTCCGGGAAGGGGAATCGGCAAACTCCAGCTGTCCATCCGAGCTGCCCCGAGCCCTGACCCCGTGCCCGGCGCAGCGCTCCCCAGCACCATCACCCTTGTGTCCCCCTCTGCCCGCAGGCTGCCGCCCAGCAGCAGGAGTCTGCCACCACCCAGAAGGCAGAGAAAGAAGTGACCCGCATGGTCATCATCATGGTCATCGCCTTCCTGATCTGCTGGGTCCCCTACGCCAGCGTCGCTTTCTACATCTTCACCAACCAGGGGTCGGACTTCGGGCCCATCTTCATGACCATCCCGGCTTTCTTTGCCAAGAGCTCTGCCATCTACAACCNNNNGCCATCTACAACCCCGTGATTTACATAGTAATGAACAAACAGGTAACTGGCCGGAGCCCGGGCAAGCTCCGTGTTTGTCTTTCACTTTACAACAGCCTGCAGAGGGTGACAGCAGCTGGAGGTGCCGCTGGGCCGGGGGTTCTGTCCTGGTGGTATTGATCCAGCAATGCCGCAGGGTGACTGCAGCTCCTCCTTGGCACTGCATATATCCCGTAAATGTGAGCCCAGCCCGTCTGAAATCACCCAGGCATCGGGTCGGTGGAGGAGCCGGG
>VZRU01020341.1:572-75124 GCA_013398155.1 Pedionomus torquatus | reverse complement strand
GCATCTCTGTGTGCACAAATTACATATGTGTGGGGGATTATGCAAAAAAATGCTAATGCCTTTTCTGTGGGACTGGCCGTGGGTGTCTGACTGCTCGGGTACAACACGCTGCTCGTTGTTGCCCGCCGCAGGTACGCTGAGGCCGGAGCACAGCTCAGCCCACTTACCTGGGAGCGGTATCTCTTGGCGTACTTGTATATCTCAGCCATGGCCACGTTGGTGTTGAATTCATTCCGGTATTTCTTTATAAAGAGAACAAAGAAGGAAGGAATATTAACACGATGCAGCAAGCGAGTTTGAGCCCACCCAGCAGGCATTAACTGGATTAAAAGAAGGTTTTTGACTGGGTATTGCTGTCGCTGTTGCGGTGATGCAGGCAGGCTTTTGACTCCCTCCTTTCAGGAAGGTGTATTTGCTTACAGCAGGAATGGGCTCAGCCTTCTTAGTGCCAGCCTGAAATGCCCACGCTTGATCACCCCGTTTACCCCTCAGTGCTCAAAAGCCATTTCAGAGGCCGGGGCAGCACGAGGGCTGGGCAGAGGAATGGGATGGAAACTCCCGCTCGGCGGCCGGGCTGCAGCGCTGCAGGGAGGTGGCTTGATTCCGAGGAAGCCAGGGCACATCACTGGCAGGACTCGGCTGTGGAGCGTGGCTGCCAGCTCCCGTAGCCAGTACCAAGGCTGGCATCCCGCACCCGGGCCAGCTGCCGGGGGCTCGGGGCTGGCGCTGGCAGAGGGAGCCGGGGGCCAGCTGGCCGGGGGGGCTGCAGAGAGCCTTTTCCAAACTTCCCGGCTCTTTGGCACTCAATTCTGCTTTCAGCTCCCAGTGGTGCCAGAGCTCGTTAGGTTCAAGCTAACTCGTGGGTGTTTACTGCGGCTCCGGCAGTAACGGAGGATGCCTGGAATTAGGTCAGATCAAGTTTGTGATGGGAAGTTTGAGGCAAAATACTCTTCTTGTCTCCTGCTTCCAGCATGGAAGCCGCAGCTGTCTGCAGCCATTCTGTGTTCCCTGCCGGCCCTGAGCCCTGCCGTCAGCCCGAGGGGAGCAGCTCGGTGTTCCTGACCCCGGCAGAGCACCGAGCCCATCCCCAGCATGGGGTGCACGCCAGACGAGCCCCCCGCTCCCCCGGCAGCCCGGCCCCCTTACCCGCGACTCCTCTGCGAGGTGGGCGTTCATTTCCTGCTCGCTGAGCGGGGGCATGTCGTGGATCTGCTTGTAGTATCGCTGCACGATCTTCCGATACTCGGGGATCTCCTTGGCGTACAGTAGTTTATTGGTTGGGGAGTCCTAGAGCCAGGGTGAGACACCCACCTCAGACAGAGAACTTCTGATGCTGTTTGTCTGCCCGAAGCGCTAACCATGGGACACCAGCTCCAGCCGGGTCCAGGAACCAGCTACGTCTTTGGGCTTGGCTTTGCTCAGCTGGGAGCACGGTGGGGTGGCACCGAGGCACTGAGCAGCTGATGGCAGAGGCGCCTGCTCAGACACATCGCCCGCGGAGCCACCGCACCGTCCCTCTGCCCGAGCTGAAGCGTCAGCTATGATGCCAGGGACCGGGTGAATGTGCTGTAATTTGCAGTAAAAAGCGTGCAGAGGGTCAGGCGGGGCGGCTCGCTGCAGGTGATGCTCTGCAGACGAGTGTAGCCCAACGGTGTCAGATAAAACACTGGTGCTCCCGGGCTCTGCCCGTGGAAACTGGTAACGAGGGCAGAGCTGCTGCCGGCGCTCGCGCGGGTCTCTGGAGCAGCCAGCTGGATCTGAGCTGAAGAACAAAGCTCCTACAAGCTGAACTCTGTCAGTTGAAATGTTGCTCTTGGATGTTTCATGTAGCTTTGATTTATTTTGCATTGGCTAACCCAGCCTGCCTGCCCTATATTGAGTGCAAGTAAAGTAATTAACAGAGAATTCCGAGTTCTCTTGATTAATGTCAGCTTAGACAAAGCAGTCTGAACCCTCCAGCCACGCCGTCAGGTTGTACCCCTGCCTGCGCTCCCTGCAAACACCAGCGTGAGTGATTTTGACCCGCAGGCACTCCTGCCCCGCTGATATCATTGCCCCGGGAGTGAACCTGGCCGGCGGGCGCTGGCGCTGCCTCCCAAGAGGACACAGCCCCGGCCCTGGGGACAGGAGGCAGTGGGATCAGCGTGTCCTGCCGCCCCGGCACGGGGCTGGGGGACGGTCCCCGATGCTCCGGCAGGTGGAGAGGGGAGGGGGACCAGAGGAGCAGCAGGGCTGCCGTGGAGGCAGCATCTTCAGCTGGATCGGGCAGTAAAGGAGGAAGCCCGGGGTAACTGCAATCTGCTGCCGCAATATGTAGCGTGGCTAATGCTGCAGGGGAAATGGGCACCAGGCTGCGCCACCAGATCCCACAGCAGTTTATTTTCAAACCCAATGACAAGGCACTACAGGAATATAGCCAAGTTGCAAAGCCTGCTCACAACATTATTTTTTTCTCCCCCTTAGAAATACAAAAAAACCTCATGCTGACTCTTTTTAAGTTATTTTTCTAATTTGTGCCTTTGTCCACTCTGTATTATGAAGAGGCGGGCACTGGTTTATTAACTGCCTGTGCCCTGTAGATGGACGGAGTCTGAGTCTGCTCTCGCAGTTGCAGTATCAGGAGCAAAACACCTCAACCAGGGCAAGAGCCCAGCCTGAAAAACATTCAGCAATACCCTGCTCGCACAGGCGAGCTGATTTTTATGCCGAGGATTTATTCTTCCTGCGTTACTCAACAATTCCTTCACTTATGCTATTGTATTCCTGAAAAACGTTTCCATCTGCTGTCTGACTCCAGCTGACCCCTCTTCCCCTCACCCACAGCTTGACAAGGACAAATTGTAGGTGTTTCGTAATGCATGCAAAAGAGAAAAAAAAAAAGACCCAAAACCCAAACAAACAAAAAATCAAGCTCTCATTAGATCTTCCTCCAGCATTAACCTCTCCCAGTGAGGGCTTCCTGTGGCTCCGTGCCCGACTCCCGCCCCTCGCTCCGTAGGGTCCCCTCCACGTCACACTCTGTGCTGCCGCCAGCCCCTGGGGCGGGGGGGAGGACGATTTACAGCACTTCTTAATAAAACTTATTTATGTCGGGAAGTTTCAAATGTCAACACTGAGCTCAGCCAAGCCGGTGGGAGAGAGGAGCCATGCTCACAGCCCATCTCGCTGCTGCAGCCCCGTGGGACGGAGCAGAAGAGGGGACCTGGTCCCGCAACCCCGCGGTGCTGGGAGCAGGCTGAGCCCCTGCGGCAAGTGTGCTGAGCCCACTGGGCTCCCACCACGTGCCCGAGGTGCCCAGTGTGCGGCAGAGATGTGCCACCGTAGGTGAGCACCAAGTGCTCCGGGGCAGGGCTGCGGCACTGCCCACCAAACACGTCCCACATGCTGAGGGTGGTGTCAGGGGGTGGCCCCTGTGTGTCCCCACAGCTCCGCGGGGGCACTGCCCGTGTCCCCACAGGCTCACCTCGCTGCCTGAGCTCCTCACAGCTCTCCCAGGTGACAGGCTATGCAGAAACCACTGACAGCGGTGAGTGAAGCTTCACCTGAAGCTACAGCCTCTTCCATCCTGCTACTGGGCGGTCACATTGTCCCTCAGCTGCTCTTACGAGACTGTTACGTCTATGATATCCCCTACCCAAGCCCAGACCGAGGGAGGAGAACTGACACCCACTGTGCTCCCCTTGGTACAGTAATACCCCTGCCCGAGCTAAAAGCAGAGACTATTTGCCTGCTCACAGCCCAGCCCAGCCCCATCAGGAAGCCTTCCAGACACTGGGTGCTCTCCTGGGATCACGGAACAACTCCCGTGGCCACCGAGTATCACTGAGCACAAGCTAGCAGCAGGATCTCCCTCCATCCTCCCATCCTTCCAGGCTGGGGCTTTGCCCTTTGTCCATCCTGTGACCGTGTGTTCCCACTCCCTGACTGCTGCTTCTGACAGAGGGGGTGCAAATCTCAAGCTCAAGTCTGAGCAAAGTGGTGGGGGAGATCTCATCCTTGGAGACAGCCAACAATCATCATCCTGAACATGAGCTCCCAGCCAGCCCCGCTGGACGGGGTGACCTCCAACAGCCCCTTCCCACCCACAGGCCTCGGAGGGTACCTTGCCCAGCTGCAGGTCGGACAGGGAGCAGGCATCAATGAAGGCCTGGGCGATCACAGAGAGACAGGCGTCGATGTGGTCCGTCTTGTCAATGTCGAAGACAAACTGGGGGTTCTTCAGGATGTTGACCCAAAACCTCAGAGGTAGGCTGTGAAGGAAAAGAGCCAGGAACACACAGCGGGTGATTTTTTGTACTCCAGAGGGAGGGGGGAGGAAATGCAGGAGAGATGATGGTAGGAAGCGAACAGTAGAGAGGAAGAAAACAAGGAGCTGGGTCCTGCGACTCAATCACACCCTGGGAGCACAGGGCTCTCTGCCCAGCTCGAGGAGCAGAGGCACATCTTCACCCTGAAGAGACACTTCTTCGTGCTGAAGCACGGACAGGAGCCATCACTTACAGCCTTGGCCAGGTGAGTGCACACCCCGGCTCCTCCAGCAGCCCCCTGAGCCACCACGGGCCAGCAGAGGCACCGGGGGGCTGCCGGCACGGGGCTGTGGCATCAAGCTTCCCCACTTGCTGATTTCTGCAGCAATGGTGTCAGCTCCTTTTCCTCCTTCCCTGACAGTAACCGTCATCTGGTTCTGATGGTAAGCCTGGTCCCGTGAAATGCATTTCATGTGTCTTTTCCCCTGCTCTCTCATCCTTTTCTCCTCCAGCTATTTCACTGCTCATCTGGCCACACCACCGGGTCAGTACATTGCTCACCCTCCCCACCATCTCTCCTCAGCAGCTGAGGGCTGAAAGCTGCTGTAAGTCTCTGCTCTCCTGGCAATTAAAGGTAATGAAGGGTGGGCAAATCTGCAGCTCAATGGTTGTGTCTGCACGCCTGCTACCCCAGCCAAATTTGGTTTTAATTTTCACATGTTGGGCTGGAAGCAGTTACTGTTCCTGCAGCCTCAGAAGCACTGAGCCTCTCCTCGATGCTCTCGCTCTCCCAGTGTAAGTTTTCTGGCTTCTCCCCTGCTCTGTTTCCCCCCGTCCCTTTGGCTCCCACAGCCTGTTCCCGCTGCTCACCGCATCCCTCTGCACCGCTCCGGCAGGTCTCCAGAGCACTCTCCCGTCACCAGCACCAGCTCCTGAGAACGGCCCAGAGTCTCAGCTTGGTTACAGAGATAAGTTGGGAAAACTGCCCCCGAGGGCTGGAAAGCAACGGAATGTGAGCCAAATGTGCAGGCTTTAAAATCTCTGATGTTTTAAGATCTGACATGGTTTTGGACTCAGTTTCAGATCTCCAGCGCTTGGAGGTAACACCATAGCTATCTCCTGCATCCTATCCCTCTTCTGTTTCTCCTGCAATTATTTGTATTCGTGTGCCAGTTCCATCTGCCCTTTATCTGCCTACGCCTCCCCCTCCAGCTCACCATTCCCCTGAGCTCTGTGTCTGTTCAAAGCTCTCCAAGCTTGTGTTTGGCCTTGTCTTTCACGCCCCCCCAGCCTGCCCGCCACCCCTCCTGTCTTCCAAGTTCCTCTTCTACTTTTAGCAACCTAATGATCAGTCCAGGACACACAAGGCTTTGCAGCTGCTGCTCCTGAGAGATGGAAGGAAGGAAAGAAAGAAGAGATTTCCTCTTCCAAACCTGTTGGTCTTCCAGATGTGCATAGTGTCAGGGTCTGTGATCCCTCTTTTCTCTGCTTGCTCCTCCAGGAAGTCAAAGAAATACTTCACGGCCACAGGTGGTTTATCATCTCGGATGCTGAGAATGGCTTTGAACAAGTCGTCCAGGAACTTCTGCAGCGTGCCCTGCGGGACGAGGCACAGGGTGGGACTGGGGACGGCAGCAGCACCCAAGCCCAGGAACACAGCGAGGGGGGCTGCGACTGCCGCACACGAGGGGAAACCCTTTGCTGCCAGCTGGATAAATCAGAAGAGAAGGAGGATGCCGAAGCAGGGAGGGAAAGGTTTGTTTGTGCATAGCGATATAATTAGCTTGCATTTGGGTTTAATTTCTTTTGGCACCAAAATTTTCTTTCTTACTGCTAGGATCTCACATCTGTGATTGTTCTGTACAGCGAACACAAAGAAGACTAGAGACTGCTGGCCATTCTTGTGATCTCTGCTCCAGTGAGGCATCATGCTGGGATTAAAGATGGGCTTGGAGCCCAACTGCTGGAGCTGAGCACTGGCAGAGAGTGGGGAACTTCAAATCAGAATTAAGATCGTGCAGACACTCCCCCCTGCTCCCAGGGCTGAGCATCTCCATCTCCCTTCCCAGCAGGACCTCTGGCTGGGGAGATGGGTTCAGGTCTAACTGTGCACTGCGAGCCCTGCAGCAGTTTGGCATCCCTTTGGTGAGCACAGACCCAGGGCAGCCGGGGGAGACGGTGTGGGGCTTCGTGCAGCCATGCTGCTGCTCCGAGGCTGAGCTGGAAAGCTGGAGGGATCCCGAGAAGGCAGCGGTGCCTGGCACTCTCGCTCCACGCACGCCCAGGACAGGAGCCCCACCGCCCCTTGAGGGCAGCCAGACCCACCACCCTCCTTCCCTTGAGTGGGCTTCTCCCTGCAGACCACCAGCCGCCCCACTCCCCTGCCCCTACCTTTGTGGAGAGCAGCCTGGTCAGGTAGATCTCTGGCAGGACCTTCTTCCTATGGCTCTGCCTGTGGGACTTCTTATGTTCAACTGATTCATCAGTTGGGAGAACCTGGGCCGATACGAAACACATGTTCAGAGTGCTCCTCTCTGGGAGTGTCACACTGAATTTCCCTTTAAGTATAGAATTTCAACTGCATAAAAAATTCAATTAAAAAGTAGTTACTCTGTTATAAATACACCCTTATATGGGTTTAAAGAAGCGATTCATAATACTGGGGTTTTCTGACATTTGTTTCTCTTGCGCTCTTTATTGCCTCTCTCCATCTAGACAAAGAAAATGAATCAATCCATCTCACTCTGCTCGTTACCCTGCCGGCCCTCTGCTCCCCGTGCTGTGCTCTGCGGCTGCACTTTAGGCCCCAGAAGCAACGCACAAGGCTTCTGCGGAAAGTTCACAGATCTGGAAATAGCGCAGGAATGATCAGCCAACAGCCCTACCCCGGCCGTTTTGAAAGCAAGAATACATATTGCAGTGGCCAGGTCAGACAATTCCTGCTCTGTAAGACCCATCTAAGTCCATCCTGGCATGGTTTCACATGCTCACACTCAGTTTCCCGTCCCTTCTCCCTCCTTGCGCTGCACGTAGGGGGGTGTGTGTGTGTGCACATCGGGTGCTCTGCTCTGCTCCAGCAGAGAAACTTCAGCAGAGAAAAAAAAAAACTGTAATAACCGAGCTTCAAATATTGTTGTTGACGATAACACTTGTTTTCCTAACAGCTTTTAGCCACGTTTAGCACTTCATACTTCCAGCGTGGCGCACGAGCAGGCACCAATAAATGTGGGGCGCTGGGAGCGGGTGCCGTGCCAGGCGCCCCCGGTGGGTGACTCGACCGAGGTCGTAGTGGGCTCTACCGGCCGTGCCACCCCCCCGGTGCCCCCCAGCTCCGTGCCAGCTGACGGCCGGACCAGCCACAGTGGCCGCTCTCCCAGCCGGGTAATTCTTTACGCTGTCCTGTAGCACTACAGCTTGTCTGCAGATAACCCTTCTGCACCTCTCGGAGCCTCGCTGAAGAAAATTAACGAGCCCTGATCCAGCTTGTTCATCACATCTGACGTTCCAGCCCAGGGAGATGAATTAAGTTAATATCAGCAGGGCTGAGAAGATTTTCTCCTCTTTCATCACACGTACAGAAAAAACAGGACCCAGAGACTTCAGCACAGGAGAGAGGAGGGGTCGCCTGGTACCCAGCCTGACCGGCCACCCCTGTGCTCCCAGCACTTGCCAGGCTGCTGCCTTTTGTGGGGACGTCTCCCCAAGAGCCAGAGGACAAGCTGACCCCCTGCCCGGCTGAGGGGTCACCACAGCCCAGGGCCTGCTGGGGGAGCGGAGCCGCCGCTGTGACCCGTCCCCTCATCCAGGTGCCATGTCCTGGAGCCAGGGCCCTGCGCCCAGCAGCGCTCGCCGGGGGCACAGGGGAGGGCTGCCCCCATGCCCCCCGACACGGCTGGAGCAGGGTACTTACCAGGTGGAAGTACTTCTCGGTGTCCAAATCCTTCACTGTGAAGAAGAGAGAGACGCAGCGGCTCAGCAGAGGACACACACCGAAACCCACCTCTGCAGACGCCCCCCATGGCAGGAGGCACTCGCCCCCCAGGAGCCCCAGCACCGAGCTGCCATTCCCACCCCAGGGGACCTCAGTGGGTTGTTTCAGGGTTGTTCGTTGCCTTCTGGAGGACGTGGCAAGTACCTCAGGAGGACAACTTGAGGTCTGCCAAGGGGCACAGCCTGAAACCTAGAAATACACTGGCAAGAAACTGGACGTGTGCAACGGGGAGGGAAAGGGCTTCTCCAACCAAGGGCTTTCAGATCCTTTTTTTCCATTTTGTTAGCACAGATTGAATGCAAACCCCTAATGAGGATGAGATATAAAAGGTGCCCTCTATCTTATGGGCTGGGAAAGCACTCGGCAAGCAGAGGAGAATACTGAGTAGCGTGTCTTCAAAGCAAAACCGCAAGCGTGACACGTGTGGCTCCCACAGTGTGTGCATCAGAAACGTACACTTCCCAGCCCTTCTTCGCTTCTCCCACAGAGGGACAGGCAGCACAAGCCCCCACACTGACACCTCACCCAGCACCCCCAGGCAGTGGGCTGGCAACCAGCTGAGCATCCCTGGCCAGAGACACCCCGCTGAAAACACCAGTGTTTCTGCCCAGTCACCAGCAACAGGGGAAGAGAGGTGAGACCTTACCTCTGCTCAGCGTGGTGTCCTTCTTGTCTGACAAACTCATGGCCAGGGATGCACCCTCGGGGATCTGTGGAGGAAGGGAAGGGTCATGGAAACCCTAACAGTGCCTCCCATGGAGCTGGGAAGGGCCCTGGGGAGACCCCAGGAGCTGGGGGATGCTGGTCTGACATAGCTGCTCTGCCCCAAACGCCCTCCACCAGCCCTGCCCCAGCTCCCCAGCTTGGAAACCAGCAGTAACTACTACCATGCATGGAAAGGGTTTTTTAAATGCAAATGCAAGCTAGTGAGGTTCTCAAATCCAATGGGAATCAGGCAAATATGTGCATCCAAAGAACAGTTTTGGATGTGGACACCAGGTGACTGGAAGGGGAAGGAGCGTTGCGCTGTGCAGATGCCATTCTGCTGTTCCCTGGGAGGGCAGAGGGGACCCGGCCGCGGCCCAGAGCCACGGGGCCGGTGGCACCTCTGAGCTGCGGCTCCGCGGCAGCAGCGGGGCTCTGCGGCACGGCTGCTGCACAAATAATAATCAGTACTCAGCTCCGGTTCTGATTTTCCATGCACTGTTACAGACCAGCGAGGATTATGCTCCCAGGCACACCAGGGAGTATGGAAATCATAAGAATTTCTGGTTTCATTTAATTTTAAAAGGAAAAACGGTCAAGAAAACAATTTGATTTGCCCCATTTCCCCACCCTGTTGGCCGATGCTCCTCGATGGCATCCCAAGCCCGGGCTCTCAGGGCCGGCAGCGACAATTGTGCCAGTGATTTCAGCAGGAGCGTGGATCAAGAGCAGAGTGATACTCATCAGCCAAGCTGGTGGCCGTTGGGAATAGGAGCTTTTTTCCCTCCTCTTTCTGTTGTCAGTAATAACTTGTTTTGCATGAAGAGTGTTTAATTAGTTTCAGTGTGTTGCAATATTAACGAGCTCCTCGCCAGGGCAGATGTCTATTCCCCGGAAGCTCTCACGGAGCTATGGCAACCTCCCTGCTCGTTCCTGATAATCCTGTTTTTGGAGGGGGAGCGCAGCTCGCCCCCGAGGCCAGGCGGGCTCCACGGAGGCAGAGCTCTCCTGCAGCGCGGCGGGTTTACCTTGTAATGCGCTAACGTGTTCAGCTTCTTCCTGCCGTCCTCCACCACCGAGGTGTCATCCAGGTCCCGGAGGATGTAGCTGTCGGTGCTGGTGGCGAACCACTCTGAGCCCAGAAAAGGGAGCAGTGAGACACCGGCCCCCAGCAGGCACGGGCAGTGGGGCCCGAGCCCCCGGGCACTGGCCACCCACTGTGGGGGCTGCGCAGCCCCGCTGCCGTGGCCACCAGAACTCCGTGAGACCAGTGCAGAGCAACGGCCTCCAGGGCCAGCCCCGCAGTGGGACCTTCCAGATTACAGCAGAGTGGACAGAGCTGGGAGAGGTGACAAAGGCTCTGCTGCAAGAGATGTGGAGGAGCATCTCCTCCTTCCCGTCTTGCCCCTGGGCCATGTGGAACCTTTCCCGTGGAGCATCAGGCAGGTGAGATGCTGCATAGCCTGCACGTGGCCACTGAAGGCTGGTGGCAGCTCCCCACAGGGCAGAGCTGGTTGTTATTTGTGAACGGGGGACATGCCACCTGCAGTAGCTGAGAGGAGCAGGTCCCGTCACTGCTCCAGCCCAAAACCTTCTTGGGAGACTCTCTGGCACTGACCACACTGAACATCAGGGCTCAGGGGGGTTTAGAGGGTACCTATTCTGGAGTTAAGACTATAGGCTTTAAAGGGTGCAAGCCCAAGCATCCCTCTGTGCCACCTGGCCTCTCCTAAAGCTTCTTCCCAGTTTTGTGCCCAGTTATTCCTGCCCACCAGTATCTGGGCTCAGCACTCACTCCTGAAGACCATCCTCAGGAAAAGGCTGCCCTGATGCCTGCCCACTGCCCACATCGCCCACTGCCCTCTGGCAGACGCCAAGAGCTACCATACCCCAGCAGGTGCTTCACCTGCCTTTAAGGACTGCCTGGTCCCACGCCCCTGGTCCTTACCGAGGTCGACGTCTTCCACCCTTGGCCACTGGGAGTAGGGGACGTTCTTGCAGAAGGCCTCCAGAATCTTCTCCTTCACTTGGCTGAGCGTGTCCGTGTCCATGGCCCTGACGCTCAGGGAGTCCATCCCGCAGCCTTGGAAGGAGACGTTGAGGTTCTGCAGGCAGAGGCTGAGTTAGGGGTGCTCTACCCAGTTCTGCCGGCTCCCGAGGAGGCGGCTGCAGAGCTCTGGTGTGCTCTGGGCCCCGCTGCTGGAAATCAGGCTGAACAGATGCCGTCATCCAGGCTGCACCGCTCGTGAGAGGTGCTGATTTATAGCCCCCGGAGGCCGAGGGCCCCGTTTGTTGACGGAGCCAGGGAGTGACACCGCAACCTCCTCTCACGCTGCCTTGCTAATGGGCCTTAGCCCTGACGCGCAGAGACCACCTCGGGGGCGGGAGGAAAGGTCGCCCCCCATAACTAGTCATGTCCTCAGGTTCTCGGCTCCCGCCGGTGACTAATGGCTCATTGCTCAGCCCCTTCCTGACGCACCGGCCCAGCTCCCCTGTTTAAAGAAGCCGTAAGCCCAGGCTGAGCCTGCAGCAGCCCTGGAGCCCCGCACCAGCAGTGGGACAAGCAGCCGCAGGGGCTGCCACAGACACCAGGACAGACCCCAGGGACGCGGGTCTGCTGCTACCATTACACAGCAGAAGGCTGCAGAGCAATCTCCGTGGCTCTCTTCTCGTCAAAAACCCTCTCCCCAAGGGGCTTTGCCCTGGGACGGCCTCGCTCTGCCTCTGCTGGTGTCCTCCGCTCCTTGCTGTGCCCAAACCAGAGGGCAATGCTGTGTCTTTGCTCTGCCACCCTCATGCCATGGAGTCATAGAATTGCTTGGGTTGGAAAGGACCTTTAAGATCATCAAGTCCAACCGTCAGCCCATCACTGCCCAAAACACCACCACCCCACGTCCCTCAGCACCACGTCTGCCCAGCTTTTCAATGCCTCCAGGGATGGTGACTCCACCATTGCCCTGGGCAGCCTCTGCCAATGTTTGACAACCCTTTTGGTAAAGGAATTTTTCCTAATAACCATCTTAAACCTCCCCTGGTGCAACTTGAGGCCATTTCCTCTTGCCCTATTGCCTGTTCCTTGGAAGAAGAGCCCGACAGCCCCCTCACCACCTCAGGGCCTGGCTGGCCAGCCCAGGGCACAGAGCTGCAGATGCCAGGGCATTGCTTGTGCACAGGCACAGCTGCCCCTCAGAAGAAGACCTGGTTCACATGAGAGTTATAGCTGAGGTTTCCACAACCCAGAGGTTCCTTTACAAATACTGCTTTTCAGTATCGGGACACAGAGTTGGCGTCCTCGACTGTGAGAACGACGTGACTGCACAGGTGAAGTCCAATTCTCTCCATGGCATGAAATGAAGCCGTTGTTTCACCTTGACTACCCCGCAGGTATTCCTTAAGGAGGTTTGGTTGCCAGCGACGCAGAGGACTGCCGGTGAGTTAGCACTAACCCCCCGGTTGCTCTCCCTTCTCCAGCATAACCTGCTCACGCTCCTTCTCTTCTTGCGGAGCAGAAAGCAGCACGTCCCCTGCTCAGACTTATGAAGTCACCGTTTCTGCCGAGAAAGCTAATACTCTGTGCCCCGCTGGTAACCCCTCGGTCTGCACTGTAAATTTACAGGTCAATTGGTAACAGGAATCTGCAGAGGATGCAGACCTCAAACCTGCTCTGAGTTACGGGGATGCACATCTGGGGCAACCTACTGTCTTCGGTGAAGCTGCTCCAGATTTATGCCAGGTAATTGAAAGCAGGGTCTCACCCAGGCTCTGGAAAGGCTTCTGCATCAGGCCCTTCCCATGCACAGCCCTCGTCTGCCTCTTCTCACAGGAGGTGTTCTGCAGAACAGCTGCTCAGTGCCATCCCCAGAACAGCCTGGGCAAAGCCCTCACCCGGGGCTCAGGGATACAGCCGGCACCTCCCCTCTGACAGTGAAGATGCTCTCTTGCTGGGAATGGTAAACCTGTCACTTTAACTGTCTCCACGTGGCAGAACAATCTTTGTTACCTCCCTCCACCCCTAATCTGAGCTACCTGGGTGACCCACCAAGGCACAGATATAAAAACAAACAGTCATGACGAGCCCTGCTCTTTAGCTGTGAATTTAAGCAGCAGCAAAGTGCCTGTGCAGGTGTATAGCTTACGTGGTTATCACACCTGCACGGGTACCAAATCAGCTCCTCACAGCTACCCCAGGGGGCACGCACCCGTCAGACCCCGCACTCACCCTCGGCTTTGCCTCGATGTTCTCCCGCAGGAGCCACTCCTCGTTGAGGGTGTACCTGGCCTTCCCCGTAATAGCGTCGATGGAGCCTTTGTTGATCTGCTGCTTGATGGCACAGATCAAGAGGAAGAAGGGCTCTCCCACCGTCTCCTGGGCAAAGGAGAGAACACCAGGTAAGCACCCCAGGCCAGGTGAATTCCTTCCAGTGACACAGTGGGGACGGGCTCTGCACGGACCCTGACGGTGCCCCTGCTCACTGGGGAGCAGGGCAGGGACACCCCAGACACCGTGAACCCCCAGCGGGTGCTCAGAGCCATTGTCCCCCTCCCCACCTCCCACCAGCATCTCTCTGAGCCTGCTCAGATGCTTTCAGACTCGTGGCACCGTGACAGCACAGATGGGGAAGAGGACATAACAGCCGACAACAGCCGCGGGCAACTTTTGGGGAGAGAGAGCTGTGATTGTCAGCATCAACATACCCCGTCCAAATTCTCCGGCAACTACTGGGGGCCGTGATTGCCACCACCCGGTGGTGCCAGCGCTCGCTGTCTCACGGGCAGAGCGCTGGGTGCTGCCCAGGAGGCAGGGGCACACGCAGAGCTGTGCTGAGCGGGGACGTGCACGCACGAGGCTCAGCAAAACACAAATGTGCATTAATTTACAAGTGAAATTACACATGAACTTCAGGAAGAATCTGGCGTGCTCCAGCGCAGAGATGTTTCTTGCAATCTGACAGCACACAGACTGCACTCAGCGGGACAAGGATGGGGCAGACGTGCACAAAAATCCAGGTCTACAGCCATATTTGTCTGCCCGGCTTTCTTGTGAAGCCATCAGCCGAAACCCGCTTTGCCGCTGAGGTCCATGGAGCCGAGCCCGCCCCGTGTGCCTGTGGCTCTGGGAACCAGCGCTCATAGTTCTCATACCAGAGCAGAGCCCCGATCACAGCAAAACAGAGAGGCTCAGGGTCAACAAGCTGTTCCCATGCGACAGCAAGCAAACACGCCATTTAACTCCTTACATTCATCAAGCCTCACCCTACAGGAGAGGTGAATTGTGACACTGCTGCACTCAAAACAAAAAACACAAGCGGGAGCACTTATTTGTGATGCTGTTCAGCTACGTGGTTTAATGCCAGATTTCTGATCCACTTCTGCCTGCTACACTGATGTGCAAGTAAAACATTAGCTATTTTCTTAAGGAACTTTACAGTACTGGAGTACATCCCATTCTCCCTAAAGTTCATGTGCAATTTCCTTCCAATGAGGCAAGTGCAAATTATTGCACATTTATGTACGTTCTGAGCATCTCACACACCCCGCACAAACATTCCTGCCATCTGAAATCCCGCTCAAGACAACAGATATGGAATGATTTTGATATTTCTCAGCTAGGAGCTGCTAAATCCTGTTCAATCTGCCTCTTAATTAAGACTTGGTGATTCTTTTATTCTAATTGCCCTGTAATTGCTAAAGCAATTAGTTTGATGTCAGTTTTGATTGGGCTGCGTTCGGCGGGGTTGAGGATAAGGCACTACAGCAGGGCTGGAGGTGGGCATGCACCATCTGTGCCAACGGCGCGCCCGCTCCGCTTCCGAGGGCCACGGTGCTTCCCAACACGGGGATGCTCCTGGGGGCTTCTGCCGGGGCGTCGTGACCCCTGCAACGCTGCCGCCGGGCACGCAGCACGAGGCGGCCGGGCCACCGAGGAGGAGGCACGGCTTCCAGAGAGCAAAGACACGCAGTCTTGGGATGCGGAGAAGTCGAGGATGGTGAACGGAGCGGAGAAAGTGTCCGAAGACACAAAGGAGAGCCCAGTTGCTGAGCAAGGCGGGAGTGCGAGACAAGGGCTGACAGCGGCCGGGGGACAGCCCTGGGCTGCGGTACCTGCCACCACTGCTCTGTGAACGGAGGAGCGTGGCCAAACCGGCCCCACACAAGTGCTGAGGGATCCCGATCCTTAGGGCTACGAGGAGGAACGGTGTTTGTGCCGCAGGGACGGACCCAGGGCTAACGCCAGCGCCGGGGTCTGGAGCCCACCCCGCGCTCCCCGTGGGAAGCTCTGGCCACAGAGACGGGAGGAGCTGCCAAGGGCTATGTGGCTGCCTCCAAAAACATGAAAGAAGGGCAGGTCCTGCTGATGCAGGAGCTCTTTGCGGCTCGGAACCGGCAGAGGCGACAGGGTGGGGGCTGCCCGTGTGGCCCCTCTGCTTCACGGTGAGGGGTGTTGGGGACCCGGCGTGCCGGAGCGGGACCGGCCGCACGGGAGGGAGCGACAGCCTCCGACGGGGAGATACTATTTCTGTTTTGGCTTTCAGGCTCAGGAACTGTGGGATGTTATGGAAATCTGCAAAAGTGCTAATCAGACAGCAAATTTCAAAGAGGGGAAAGAAGGGCTGGCAGGCAGGGACTAGAGATAAAATGGCAAACTTGGAAACCTCAAGCGCTGCTCGGAAAACTCATCTGGAAATGAATCAAAACTGTCTTTGGAGTTGGCTTGTTGGGAGAAAGGAAGTTTAACTAGAAGAGATCAGTGCTGATTCAGGACAAAAAAGCACTTAAAAAAACACAGTCTGGGGCCTTTTTCCTCCTATTGTGAATGTATTTTAATGAGACTTCATTTTCATTTTTGACTGAACTGTTACGGGCTCTTAAAGCTACCCAGGGCACTGAAATAGCGCCGCAGTAATGGAAAGCACAGCTCAGGCTGGCATCACTCGAGCTGTTCACGCACGAGGAGCGTGGGAGGGCTTGGGTTTTATATGCTTGGGAAAAAAAAAAAAGGTTTACAGCCCAGACTGGATTCACATGTTGCTGCCCTATTAACAAGGCTGACGAGTCATTAGAGATGTCCTCCCAGGAACACGTTACAGTCATTTCCAAAACATCTTGGTTGAGGCTGGGGTGGGAAAAGCACAGAAAACAGCTGCTTATCCCAAGTGCCTGCTAATTTTGGGATGATTATCTACTTGCATTCTGTGAAGAACCGAACTCCAGCTCCATCCCACATGAAAAGCTTCGGGAAGCTTGGACCCAGACCTAAAAGCTGAATTCCAGGACCTTAATTTTCCTTTAACTCCTGGTCCCCTGGTCCTCTTGGGAGCCACGCACAGCGGTACCGTGGTATCTCACTGGGAGGGCTTTTTTTTCAGCACTTTCCACCAAAGCTGTAGCAGAAAGTAGGGACATGGACCATTTTATCTACAATTCTCACTCAGTTCTGCAGAAACAGAAGCCTGCCCCGATTGTGCAAATGCTGCAGTTTCCTCTGGATCCAGTCCCGGGCCACCAGCCCCCTGCTTGCTCTCCATCGCCTCTCCTGCACGCACCCAGCCAAGCTCCCGGCTCCACCACCCTCAGGTGCCCTCCACATGTTCAGAGCACGGGTGACTGTGGCCTGCAGCTCCTTCCAGCTGAAGACAGCTCCTTCAAATCATTTTCCCCCAAAACACAAATGGACGGACTGTTAGGCAGAACATTAATACGAAACAAATGTTTCGAGCATGTAGCGTTGACTTACAAGGGAAAATACAAGCACTTGGAATTTTTCCACTGCACAACGGCAGGGACCTTTGCAGCAGCTGTTTCGAATAGACGTTGTGATTAATGGGGATAATTCAGGAATGAAAACCAGACCCATCGTCACACGTCTGACAGGCCAGTGCTACAGGCAGGCGGGCAGCCTCTTCTTCTAACCGAGAAACGCCTCTCTGAAGGCAACAGGGGTTGATCCGGAGGAACGCGAGGCACACGGAGGCGTTTGCCTATCGCTGGTATTTAGCTCAGCCCCGAGCTGAAGCCAGCCCCGGCATCAGGAGGTGCCGCCTGTCGGACTGCAGTGGCTCCCTGCTCCTCTGCACGGCGGGCACCGGGCTGAGACCCCCCGTCCCTTTGCACAGCTCGGCTCCGCCTGCCACAGCCAAAGGTCCTCTCCGGACATTTCTGCCTCACCAGTTCTCCTCCTCCTCCCTACTTCGGCAGGCAGCACAGTTTCTCCTCTGACCATGTCCCCCACCTCCACTGTGGAGCACACGTGATGTGAAAACTTTTTGCGAATCAACTCTTCAATGGACTGCAGTGTGGAAGCCCTTTGCTTTTAGTAAGTGGGACATGGGCTGTGCAGGGTGCCGCGATGGGCTGAGCTGCCATGGCACACAAAGCGGGGAGGGGGCTGCAAACCCGGCGTGCACCATCAGCCCCTGACGAGGACCCATCCACAGGAGGCTGCAAATGCAGGTGGCCCATCAGCGCTGCAAAGGGGCACTGCCACCCTGCAGACCCGCTCCTGACCGTACCCGCTCCTTCCTCCTCCCTCCGCAGGGCAGGGGAGAGCCAGCCCCCAGCCCCCAGCTCCCAGCAGCACCCTCCACACCGCCCCCACTGCGGGATGGCCACCGGCCCCACGCAGACCCTGGCCAAGCCCACGGTGACCTACACGCCAGGCGTGCCAGGAGAGGGCCGTGGGCCAGCACTCCGAGCTCCTCGCCATCACTTGGCTGTGTAATGTGCCCAACTCTTGAGGCACCACGTGAGAAGAGTTGACTTTCTTCCCTTTTTTTTTCCCCCCCTGAGAAAGCCTTCTTGCACAATGTCCATTTTTAGCACACACTGGAGTTGGATCAGATGCCTCACATGTGGTCTCCACTCTCCAAAACGAGACATCAGCACTTTCTTTCTCCAATGCTTTAACTACCGGCACAAAACTGAGGCTTAAAAAAAATTTCACAAATTCACTCTTTTCGGCTCTTGCAGGCTGGGCAGTCGTGCTGCATCAGCACAGCCATCCTAATTCCCTCCTGTAACTTTTCTTTCATTGTACTGGTTAACTATTTGAGCTAAAATTAAAGATTATGAACTACAAAACCGTAAGCTTTAGGACAAAAAGCGGTCATCAGCTGGGGTGGGAAGACAGCACGGTACGTATGAGGACAATACAGTATCGCTTCTGCGGCTACGGCAATAGCAAACACTTTGGGAAAAGAGATTTTTCAAAGGCTTTTTCAAGACTCTCCCCTGTGGGTATAATGGGGTGTCCTCCAATTAACTGCGACGGAATCAATTAAGTTATTGCTCAATTCTTCTGGGAAATTCCAACCAGAACTGGCAAACATTGGAGATAAAGCACTGAGCAGATGGACTGCTGATGTGCTCCGGGATGCCAAATATATTCCTTTCCACTACCATCGGAAGACAGCCAGGCTTCCAGGACAGGCACCCCCTCTCCTGAGATCTGCCTGGCCAGTGTGGAGCCACGAGGACGCCCCCGATGCGAGAAGCCCCCCATGCCACCGGGCACCGTCCGAGAGCAGCCCCTGGCCCTGGCGCCACCATCGTTGCCAGCAGCCGGGCGCTCCCGCTCCAGGCAGACAATGCTGGGCCAGCTGCGTGAGCTGGTCAGAGAAAACAACAAATAACTGGAGCGGTTTCCAAAACCTCAGGCCATTCTGGTTATTTTTCAGCTCCCCTGCGGCTCCCTTCTCAAGCACAGTGAAAACGTCAGCTCGTGCCCTGGCCTTAGGAAAGGCCTGCCACAAAATCTGGTCCCACCCCAGGCAGGCGTGGAGAAGCAACTGAACCTGAAGCTGCTTTTCCACACTTGAACCCTTCGGTGCTCTGGAGTTTGTCAACCACGAGTGAGCACACCAGTGGCAACACCGGCAGGTCCTCATCTGTCCCACGCAGCCCTCGTGTTCAGCAGTGCTGAACTCACCCCCGCAGCAGCGGTGACCTGGCTCTCTTACTCTGAGATAGCTGTACATGCAGATAGACATCCAGTTGGTCAGCATCTTCTCCACCACGGATTCCGTTCTCCTCAGCATCAGCTTGGGGTTTTTGGAAGCTGAAGCATCTATTAGATCCACCAAGAGGTCCTTCATGATGCTGGTGTAATACTCCAGTTTCCCATGCAACGCAATAGTAAGCAGGGAGGCCAGGTTACATCTGAAACACAAATGTACGTGACTCAAGCACCAATCCAACAGGACTAAACTGCCGACTGGCGTAAAAATACCCCTCCAGAACACAAAGGCAGTATTTCAGACAATTTTCACGAGCCTTCTCAATAGTGTTAAAACTCCAAACCCTCTTTCAGTGCTGCAGAACCTCAGGTCATCTCACACCCTCTTAAACCAAGTGTTCAGGGACACAAACACAAGTGAGTCACCGGTATCTTTTGGTGCAGGACAGCAGAGGTTTATGGCTGCCTGTTTCTAATAGAAAAGTGGGAGGCAAGTGTAACTCAACTTTCAGCTGAAATGCTTGGCTCCAGTCACGAGCTGGACTGCTCATGGGTTAGGGATAGATCAGTCTCCTCCAGCTGCCGGGGCTTTGGTTCTAAAGCTCGTACCTGTCTCTAACAGCAAAGTCCTTCTGTTGCTCGAGAGCATGGACAAACACGATGAGAAAGTGCCTGTTGTTGAGTAAGGTGGAGAACAGCGAGATTCCTTCTTCCATATTAGGCCGGCAGTTTTCAGGAATCTAAAGAGAAATTTAGGAAGCAGGGTGAGAAAAGCCCTCCTTGTTGTTTTCCTCAAGCTTTTATCGCTCCCGACTGCAAGGATGCTCCTGCTGGAGATGCAAATCAGAGCAAGTGTAGCTCAGGGCTGCCAAAACAATTAGAGGGTATACGAGGAGAGGTGGAGAGGGCTAGGTTTGGTCAGCCTTACAAAGCGGTAAGGGGAAATCTTGCTGCAGTCTTCAGCTGTCCTGAGGGAGGGCAGAGAAGACAGAGCTGGGCTCTTCTCTGCCGGCACAGCGCTAGGACAAGAGGCAGGGGACACCAGGTAGAGCATGGGACACTGACTGAATATAAGGAAGGAGGTTTTCATGCTTCAGGTGGTCAGGCACGTAATGGGGCCCCAAGAGGCTGTGGAATTTCCATTCCTAAAGGTATTTCACCCAGCTGGACAAGGCCCTCGGCAACTTCATCTACTTGGAGCTGCTTCAGCAAATCTCCCTTCCAACCTGAGCAACTCCCTAATGCTTCAATTCCTGCTTCTTGTCCACGTGAAACCCAGCTCTGGCACAACAACAGTTTTCACCTGCTTGGGAGAAATCTCATTTGTGACAAGCTGTGGACTGAGGGGACACGCAATAGGATACACCCAGGAAGAGAAGCCCCCGCTGACGCCGGGGAGGATCTCAGAACAGAGCTCCCTCCTGTGAGAGCAGATCCGCAGATCTGCCTCCCCCAGTCAGCCAGAGCTGAGCCGGGGCTGGGATGTGTTAATTGTTTCGAGTGATCAAGCATCCCCCCCGCACCACAAGAAAGCAGACAGCCGTGTCAACACAGGCGAGCATGGTTAGCAGCCACTTTGTTAGTGGGTTACTCACTTTCCATTCCCCCACCAGGAGCGGGTGAGTTTCCTGGGCCTGGGAGCCCACCTGGGAGCTGAGCTGCTGGGACGGCAGGACGTAGCACTCCTCGTAGAGCGAGGAACACTGCAAACAAGCACCGCGTTAGGGGGGGATGCGGCTGCAGCCGGCCAGGGACACCCCCGGTCCGGTCCCCGTGCATCGCAAGGGAACGAGATGGAGAGAGATGTCATCGGGACTGAAGACCACCCATCAGGAAGAAACGCATTGGTATGGGTTATGGAGCCTTCAAACACTTTGCAAGAGCCCCTTGAATGAGCCAACACCACAAGAACGGGGGGAGGCAGATGTCTGTGCAGACAGGAGGCTGTTAGGGTAGGGAGACTGCAAATAGACTAATTCGACAGCTAGAAAAATCCCAGAAGAGAAAGCATCATAGAAGATTAAGGCAAAGGAGAGGAGCACTGGGGGTTTTTAACATATGTGACTTTTGAAACAGATGGGAAAAATGTTCCAATCCCTAGCATTCATATAGCAGCCGGGTTCTTAAAGACTCCAGTGTGCAGATATGTAGAGATTGGATAACTTATAAACCTGAGTAATAACTACTAATGAAACACTCTGCAGTCATAAATCATCATCTCTCTCCTCGCCACTGAAATGCGGCTGCCTCGGGGGTGAAATACAGCCGCTGCCGAGGGCGCCCCGCGAGGCGCGGAGCAGCCGGCGATGGGAACTGCGGCACCAGCGTGTCTGGAGCGGCCCTGGGGGGGACGCTGGGGAGACAGGCTGGGACGGGGCGCCCACAGGGGGTCCCACGGGAGCACCATGCGCCCAGCCTCCGCAGAGAGCAGAGGGAGGGGGAGACAGAGACATCCAACGAGCTGCTGCGGACGGGCAGAGCAGCCAAGGACCCAGTGTGGAACAAGAAGCCCCCTCTCCCTGAACACCACTGGCAAATACGTCCTTCAGCTGCCCTTCAGCCTCTGCAGAACAGCGTGGGGTGATACTGGAGGCCCTGGGGAGAAGGGGACGTCCCCAGCACCTTCTGCTCATGGCAGAGGGCATCTGCAGAAGAGGGTGTCCAACGGCATCAACTGGGGGAGCCAGAGTGACTGTGGGGACGGTGCCGCCGACGGGCTCCCATCGTTGGAACGAGCCTGACCTTACTTCACACCCCAGGAGCTGCAGCTCCACTTTTGATGATAATTGAGGCTGAAATACGTGACAACTAAATATTAAACAGTGGAATGATTTTGTACACTGTAATAACCTTCTGGAGGAGGAAAAGCAGAGCCCTGATCTGGTTAGGAAGGACCTGGGAATGATGAGGTGCCCGTGACACATGCTATCATCTTACTTTGGGGAAGAAGGTCCGGGTGACAAAGTGCTTGTACTCCAGGAACGGGATCCCCTGGCTGCGGTTCAACTCCTTGGTCAGGTCTGTCATGTCTGTCTGCAGTTCTGCAAAACCTGACACAGAGAGACCCGCAGACTGAGCTCGGATGCTGCAGCAGCTGAGGCAGCAGCAGGCTGGCACGGCAACACGCCGCCTCCTCAAGTGGCCAAAGCAGGGTTTCTGGAGGAGCAGCGGGCAGGGTTTCCAGCTCCCCACAGCGCTGACAGGGAGAACAGGACCCCCGAGGAGAGCAGCCCCCGGCCAGGTTCTGCAGGAGGAGGAGCTGAGCAGATGCAGATGCTTGCACTGCTTCCCCCACGGCTGTAGCAGCAGCGTGCTGCAATCCACCCCAAGGCACAGCACTGAAGGTCAGCGTGGCCTTCGAGCAAACCTGTGACATGGCCAAGGGACGCCAACCCGAGGACACGGAAACCAGGGCACTGAGAATCAGTGGCTTGCCTGAGTCAGGCAGCGAGACAGGGAGCGCACCACGCTTCCAGCCACGAGCCGCACTCACAAACCCTGCCGAAGTTCAAAGGCAGCGACAGAAATTCTCCCGTAAATAATTCTATGAACTTCTACAGAGCAGAAGACGAAAGGCTTCAACCTGCTACTCCAGCACCTCCCTCCCAGTCCTGGCTCTGTCTCGGCACCCAGCACGGTGACTTACCTTTGCGGATTTCCTCCCGGATCTGCGACTCCATCTCCTCCATCTGGAGCAGGGTTTTCTGCCAGTAGCGCTCTGCTCTGCGGCTCTTTGTACAAAACACAAAGAGAGCTGGAAAAGAGGAAGGGAAGAAGCCTTTCGGAATAGGGCTTGGGAGCAGCTGCAGCTGGGATGGGAGCGGTCCGCTGCGGACACGGGTGCAGAGAGCTAAACTCAGTGTTGGTTTAACACCTACAACACGACTGGTATCTGATCAGGCAGTCGTCGATTATCTGTAAATAAGCAAAACCAGCTGGAATTTAATGATCATGCTGTACCTGTCATACTCACTTTAGGCCTGGGCTGTTTATATTCAGCTTAACTGTATATTAATGCGTTCCAGCTGATTAATGAATACAGATTTTAAGATGTTTACCACCTGTATGACAGTGTTCACGTCTGACAGCCTCCCCATGCCTCCAGAAATATGTTTCTAATGACAGGTGGTGCCTTTAATAAATAGCGTGCATTACAGGCTTTATTAAAAATCACTGAAGTCCCCCTTAGGAGCCCCTGCCTGGCTGTGCACGGACAGCCTTCCTGTCACACAGTCATCTTGGGTGCGAGATGAGGAGATGCCCCAGCCAAAGGCCACAGGTGTGCTGCACAGCTTCCATCTACGGATGACAGAACCCGGGGCTTGCTGGACCTTGGGGATGGTCTGGGACAGTCGTGCCTGTGAGTGACCCCTCTTCGAGCCAGCCCCGCTCCAAGAGCAGTTTCTCACACCCTTCTTTGGTTTGTGTTTTAGTAGCTACTAGGTGTTCGGAGGAAAAGGGTAAATTTATAAATATCTCAGGCTCAAGGGACAGAGCTGAACTACGAATTCAGGCTGCGAACACTCCACGCTGCAGGAAGCTTTGATCCTGGGTATGGCCTGCTCCTGTGCAAAGTGACTGCACCCAGACCAGCTTCAGATACTGCACAACTGCAGCACTCAAGGTCTCCTAACGTCAGTGAGCCATCTTCACCCCTCCACATGGAATGAGAAAAAAAACCCTCCTCATGGCCTGGAAACTCATCCTTCTGTTCACTTACCCACGACAGAGAGGACCAGCAAGATGCTGCAGATGACAATGGAGACAATGATGGCAGTCTCTCCTCCCCCAAGGTGCAGCATCGCAATTGTGTAGTTGAACTTTCCAACTTGGATCTAGAGCGGGAGAAGGAGGGTGGAAAAGCAGGAGCTGAGCATCTCAGAGGTGGAGCAAGGAGGGGCTACGGGGCCAGCAGACGTTCACCCAAGGACGTACTGAGCACGCTGGCTCAGCCCAACAGGTTTCCTGGGGAGGCTGGGCTGTGCCTTTCACTGTTGGACCTTGGGGACTTCATGTGTCTCAAAAGAGCCCGATTCCCCTCCTGAGTGCCCTGGTGAAAAGCCGAGGCTGGCTCACAGCAGGCTGTGGTACCGCGGTGCTGCCCATCCCACGGCCACCACAGGGCTTCAGTGGCAGACCCGCAGGCTCCAGCCCACCCCACGGCCCCCCCATGCCCACTGCAGAGCACCAGACAGCCCCCACTTGGAGAGTTCACACCACACAGTGCTGCTCGGGCTACTTCAACTAGAAAACCACTTCCCCTAACATGACTTTATTACAGGCTTTGAATCTCAGCTGAACTCTCCTCCAGAAGCAGAAGTGCTGCCACTCAGGAGAAGGAGGGTAAAGAGACTTTAATGTCTTTGAAATACAAATAAAGTAAGGGAATAAAAATAAATAAGAATGAGAGCACAGACGAGTAATGATCCTGCGGCTAAAGCAGCGGACTGGGTGTCAGGAGGTGCTGGCTGGGCTCCCAACCCGTTCTTCGTGTGACACCAAGCACAAACCACTCCAGCTCGGTGCTTCTGTCTCCTGACCACCAGGAGGGAAGAGGCCGACACATCACAGGCAGGCGGGGAGTTTACTGGGTGCTGTTTATAAACGGCTCTCTGGGCCCCTGGGATGAAAGGGCTCAACACCATCATCTGATAAGGGAAACTCATGACCAAGCAAGTCTTTCGCTTCTGGAAATGTGAGTTTCACTTCTCTCAAGGAATGAGAAGCGAGAGAAACTTGGGCAAAAAGCGTGAAACTACCTCCTTTCAAAAAACCTGAAGAGATGAATTCCATCTCTACCTCAGGAAGAGGGGGAACGATCCTGATTACATCAGTGCCCCACAGCACCTCCAGGAAAGGTGCACGCTGCGGTTAAATTAGTCAGCTCCCAGCAGCCGGGCCAAAGCAGTGCCACGGGTGGAGCCTTCCCACCACATCCCTGCGTCAAACACTGCGTGGCACACAGCTCCGTGCCTGCTGGGAAATCCAAGCCCCTGCCCTCAGCAGCAGCAGTGAGAGCTCTGATGCTGCAGCTGGAGGCACCCAGACAAGCCCGGGAGAAGGACCACCCTGCCACAGGCAACGCCAGCTGCCATCATCTGGGGCCAGGAAAACCTTCAGTGCCTCTGACCATCAGTGCTGGACCATGTGGCCCCGTTCCCACAGCTCTGAGCCCAATGTGCCCTTGTACCAGTGCTCAGACAGACCCTGGCACTGGTGGGTCCTGGGGCAGCATCCAACTCTCAGAGCTTCGATCTCCTCCCCAGGGCTCGCTGGCAGGGAGCTGAGAGGCTGGATGGGGACAGGGAGCCACAAGCACCATGCAAGTATGTGAGGGTTTGTTTGAGTCCACACAGCACCCTGCCCAGCCTCAAGATTTCCACCTCTTTTGGCTGAAACTCTGCAACAAGGCATGTTCTTGATGCATTCTGAGTCCTTTATTTTCCCCACCAGCTCAACCTTCTGCATTTGCCAGGGAAGGAATCCCACGCTTGCTGTTTAATTCAGTGTTTAAGCAGTTTGGTCATGAACAAAAATGGGTTTGAAGGCCTCGGCAAGCTTCTCTTGTTTATTTGGGTTGGTCTATCTCAATACAATTTTTTGTAAGGGGAATTAATTAGGCTGCAGGCTCAATGGCAATGCTTCCTGCCACCCTACAGCGTGGGGCGCAGACGGGGCTGCAGCTGGTGGCACCCTGCACAGAGGTGAGCACAACCTGGTTATCTGGCTGCACTCTCGCTGCTGCGTGATACTTCATCACTGTCCTGCTTCCTAGGAACCTACGAGGGCACTGCCCTGAGTGTCTGATATAAAACCAGGACTAGAAAATCTCATAAATTCCTTTTCTTCCCCAAAGGGATTTCCCTGTTTCTCGGTTCTCACTGAAACCAGAATTACCCTATTTAAAATTTCCATGACTTGGGCAATTCTGCTACTTCTGCATTTCCACATTTCCAGTTTGCAACAGAATTTCCCACACCACAGGCTGTGACCAGTAAATGGGACAACGCTGCCGGTGAATTGGTGGGGAATCTTTGTGCCTTCTGAGCAGGGCAAGCCCACAGCCTCCTCTTCCCCTGGAAGCCTTCCTCCTCCTCCTCCTCCCTGCCTGCACGGCCGGCTCCCACCACTCACTGTTCACTCAGGGACTGGGAGGGGGCAGCAGGATCCCAGACCGTGGCGATGGAGGCTTTTTCCCTGCGGATACCAAGAGCCACGGTCACATCCCTGCCTGGCAATGGGCTGCGTGTGACCTGAGGGACACTGAGGGGCAGGAGCTAAGCAAAGCCCTCTGTGGAAAAACAGGACCGTAACCCAGTATTGTGAATTTTGCAGACACAAAGATGAGCAACAGCCCCGGACACCAAACTCCTGTGGTGACAAAACGGCAACATGGAACTTTCCAGCCCTGTGGAGTCCCCCGTCCTCCCTGGTCACTCGCGCGGACCCATCTCCAGCGGCTCATGGAGCGTGAGGGTCACACTCCCGTGTCCGCTCGCAGCTCTGCTGCTGGCAGGAGGAGCCCCAGATGACTGAAAACTGTTCAGAAATCCCCAAACGCGTCTCATGAGGGACAGAAAGAAAATTACTGCAAGTGACAAATCCTCACATGCCCGGGGTTTCACAGCGCCTTACAAGAACTGGCAAAATCTCCCTGCCCCAGCGTGCAGCACCGTTAACTCAGCAGCAGCCGCTCTCCCTGACCCCGGGCAGCCTCAGCACTGCCTGCACCCAGGGCCCACCGCCGAGCCCCCGGGACAGCACGGGGTGCTCAGGCCACCCCTCTGTCCGTGCGGCTGCCCCGCAGGCAGGGCTGGCGGCAGGGACCCCCTCTGCCCCGCGTGCCCGGGCTCCTGGCACTCACCGTCACCGGCNAGCCCCCGGGACAGCACGGGGTGCTCAGGCCACCCCTCTGTCCGTGCAGCTGCCCTGCAGGCAGGGCTGGTGGCAGGGACCCCCTCTGCCCCGCGTGCCCGGGCTCCTGGCACTCACCGTCACCGGCAACTGTCTCTGCGAGGTGCTCAGCGACTCGTTGACGGAGCAGTGGATGACTTTGTCCGAAACAATCTGGATCTCGCAGGAGATAAGGCCAATTTTCACCTGGTACTCCTTGCTTTCCAGGCCCAGGCTGTCAGGCTCTTTCTAAGGACAAAAATAGAATCCGGATGTCAGGCTTTGGAGTAGCACTTGGGATTGCAATGGATTTTCCTACTTTACTTGCCATATTCCCCGCTGTTTTTCAGGCCTGGAAGGGCTCCCCCTCACCAAGGACATTTTTCCAGCACTCTACAGGAAACCCAGAACCGGGCCATTCCCCACTTTCCTGTTTCCCATTCCTCACCCAGCGTGGGGCACGGGACGAGCAAGCCCCTCCTGGAACCTGGGAAAATCTGCTTTTGATCTGTCCTGGCTGCGCACAGCAGATAAGGGTCTAAGCGCCCACCGGGGAGGGGGAAGGATGCACAGCAGAGCAGACGGCCGGGGGATGCGCCCGCAGGGCCGGAGAAGGGGGGTGCATTTCTCAAGCCCGCTGCAAGCCGTGAGGATATCCTGCAGCGAACAATGGCCTTTGAATCACTGCTGCGCATTGTCCAAGCCACCAAGGGCTGCAGCCCGACTTCCTTCTTAACTGAGCTGAATTCAGTAGCCAAAAGAGAAGAAAGCATGACCTGATTCTGCAGGAATACATGTCTATTCTCAGGACCTTCTGGTGTACCTGCCTGATTCCAGGCCAGTGCTCTATTGTTCTTTTTCATATGTCCAGTATTTTATTCAGCTTCTCGCTCTTCCACCCTTCAAACGCCGCTCTCTCTCACGCCTCACAGGGCATCCTCAGGTCAGGCTGCATCTCCCAGGGAAGCCTCACGCAGGAACTGCCTGCTGCTGCCTCCCCCATCCTCATCACACCCCTTCTCCCTCCTGCCTCTGCGGACAGCCACTGTGCTGGCACTCCAGGCTGAAAAGCTTCCCAGTGGGGAGCAGCAACGCCCCAGAAGAAGCAGAGCTGTAAATGCCACTCTCTTACGTGTATAACCAGAGTCAAAGGCTCGCCAGGGTGGTGCTTGATCCACTTCTCCTTCTTGGCTGTGAAGAACTGGGGGTCGGCATAGTACTCCAGGCTGAACTTGCTGATGTGCAAGGCCTCCTCGGGGTACATCTCCTCATCCAGAGCCGGACGGTCGTCTGCATAGAGGCGGCTGTTGAGATAGAAATCCACGGGAGCAGGCTTGCTCCCCACAGTGACGTTGGAGGCAGCCGGAGAGGGGCAGGTGATGACAGTGTCAGTGTGAACCTTACAGCTCTGGAAGCAGGAGAGAGCAGGCACATCAAAAACCTGACATCCCGAGTGCTCCCGCCCGGCCAGAGGCTGAACCCTCAGCCTCACACCCGAACGCCTTCAGGCCACGGGCACGCAGCCCTGCTCCTGGTCACCAGCCAGAGGGGACACCCACCGTCTGCTCTCTGCCAATGCCACGGACCACCATGGACACATTCTGGACCAGCTCAAAGCCTCTTCCTTCCAGGGTGATGATCCTGCCCCCACTGCGAGGAGAAGGGAAGAAAGAGAGGGTGATTGCAGGGAAAAACACCAGAGAGCTGCGAGGTGCGATGGCTGGGTGTCCTCTGCTGCCATTTCCCCGAGGATGCTTCCCGGTTGCTCGAGCAGAAATCGTGACCCAACAGCCAAAGTCTTCCTCCTACCTGCAGCAAGCACCCACACAGCTATCAGGGTATCAGGGAAGGGAGGAGGAGCCGCAGCTGCTGTGGTGGACCAGGGGGACCTCTTCCCACAGCAGAAAACTGTCTCCCCGAGTCCCCTTGTGCCCACTCCCCAGCGGAGCAGCCTATCTCTGCATGCCAGGGCCATGGGGCAGGTGCCCAGGCCACCAGCAGCGTAAGGGGTTAACCTCCAACCCCCCGAAGCAAGGGCTGGGAGATGTTCCCTGTCCCTGCCCCACAGAGAACTGCAAGTCTTGGAGAGGAAGGAGACCCCTTTATTGTTGAGAGGGATCCCGCATCTCCCAGGCCCTTCTGATTTAGATCAAAATGGGAAAGTTGTTTTGTGTTTTGGATCTGCTGCCTGGGGAATGGGCCTCTCAATGTGCAGGCAATTAACGGCAGTAACGAGGGCCCTGATGCACACAGGCAGAGCAAGGGAAGGAGAATCAGCACCGCTTTGCTCTGGGCAGCAGAAGCTGTACCCCAGACCCACCTCCCCTCTTCCCCGTATCACAGCTGCTCTGTTGGGAGGATCTGTCAGGAACAGTCAGGAATCACAAATCCCATTATCTTGAGGCCACTCCAGACACAGAGACTTGGAGTCCAGGGCCCTGAAAGCCGGGTTGTCTGAAACCTTTTACAACGCTGCAGATATTACCACGTAGTTACGATCCAAGTTTCTAACTGAGAGCCTGCAGACTAGTTCACAACTTCTCTTTTGTTTTACACTTTGCTTACACCGGTATTTTCTCCGGTAAGACAAATCAGACCCAGCTAAATTATCAGACAAGTTATCGACCCCTCATGGTCAACAGCCCAGCAACACACGGCAGCAGCCGGGCAGCCCGCGCCACGCTCTCAGCCATCTGAAATTAGGAAACTGCCGTAAAGACTAAGAAAGCAGAAGAAGGTGACAAAGGTGGGATTTCACCACGGCATCCAGAGGAACGGGAGCCTGAGAGCTCCTCGGAGAGACATGAAATTAAAAGCAACATGTTTTAAAAATGAAATACTGTGACCTCAGGGAAGCTTGAAATCCAAAATTACAAATCTCAACTTATCCTCCAGCAGTTTTACTGCCAAGAAAAACCTCAGGGTCTCATAAAGGCCCCCCACTTGAACCCAAAGCACCCACCAGGTGTACACTGTTACCAAAGCCGACTTTTTTCCATGTCTTAACTGCACTGAAATGAGCGACAGAGAGTCGCTCTTTTGGCTTTCTTTGGCTCCCGCGCTGGGGTACTGGAAGTGCCCTGAGAGCACTCCGTGGTGGCCCTTTTGTACCTGCCTGCAAGGGAAGGTGTCAGACCCCAGGGCTGAGAAAGCCCCTTTTCCCCTGCAGGACCCTCTCCCCCAGCCTGGAGCCATCCCTCTCTTTCACAGGCAGGTGCAGACACGTGCCAGCTCTGAGATGGAAGTAGTGATGCTACAAGACCGTGGCAGAGGCCCCCACACCGTGTGCTGCCTCCTGGCTGGGCTTCGGTGACTCCTGGCCTCCCGATGTGGGGCTGTCTCAGGATCTGCTTGCCCTAGGAATGGCCTGAAGCACAGACAGGGCGAGCTGGAGTCACCTGCAGTGGGACTCCCATTACCTCTGTGCTTCGAAGGGAGAGCACTCTTCACTTTTGCATTTGGCAAAAATTACGAGGCTGAACTCAATACAGGCCACAAATCCTGGCAGACGTGGCTGTCCTGGCTCGGGGGGGGCAGGTTCTCACCTGATCTGGCTCTTTTTGGGGTTGATGTCTGATATAACCGGGTTCTTCTCGTACTTGAAGGTGATGTTGTAGCCGGCACAAGACCTGTTCTCGAACTGGACACAGACTCGCACGGCGGTGGTGAGCTCTGCGGAGGGCATGGTGCAGGTGATGGTGCTGGCGTTGCGGCTGTGCGGGGAAAGGCAGGGTAAGTGCCGAAACCACGGCAGAGAGAGCGGCCGGAGCCGGGCAGCGCAGCGCTGAGCGCCCTGGGCAGAGATGTCAGCAGAGCAGGCAAGAGGGAACTTCCAGTCACATGCCCTTCACCTAATAATTACATTGCCCACTAACAAGCATTTCCAGGTGTAACACCATCCCAGGCTGCCAGTCGGATTTCCCACACAGCCAAAGGGAAAGGAAAAGGACATGCTCCTCCTTCCTGCTGATGAGACGGAACACAGGGGACGAGGGGTGTGTGAGGAGCCACAGAACCAAGACCCTGGGCAGGCAGGTGTTCTCTGCCTCTGGCAGATCTGGGAACAAATCCCACCTCTGCTTCACTCCCAGGGTTTTGGTCCCGGTCCCAGCCCACCCACGGGGCTTGGCAGCGTCCTGAGGATGGCACGCAAGAAGCACTTTGCTGGTGGTCACTGCCACCACGTCACAGCAACACTGATGCCATCACCTTGGCAAAGAAAGCTGCTCCGTCCTGGTGTCAGGGACCCGCACCATCGCTCTGCGTCACCAGTCAGGGACACCAGGCTGATGGGACCCTGGAGACGGGGCAGGCAGTAGCCAGCAGGACTGCTGGGGAAGCTACGGGGGCTCCACGGCCAGCTGCAGCATGCAGTAGAGGCCCCCACCCAAACCCCAGCTCTTCCCGATCTCCTGGGGGACAATATCATCCTTCCTAACGCTGTGGCTCTTGTCACAGTGCCAGCCCCAAGACCAGTCCCACCTGAGATCAGTGCACTGCTTGGAGGTATTGACGAGGACACGGAGCTCGGAGCCGACGTCCAGCCTGCTGCCTCTGATGGTCACTCTGGTTCCTCCAGCCTTTGGGCCGTTCAGGGGAGCTATGGACTGCACCACGGGAAGCTAAAAACAAAAGGCACATCTGTTTTCTAGCCTGGCAAATTCACGTTTGGCCACCCTACCCTGCACACGGGAATTGCTTCAGTAAATTTAAGTATCCAGTACTGTGAGGCTCTGGAACAGCAGCGTGGCAAAAGCTTTCCCTGGCAGGGTTTCAGAACAAAGAGAGAGGTACAAGGGCTGCTGAGTGTGAGGTCATGTAAAACCTCTGTGATTCTCTGCAGTCCCCAAATTCTGGCAGTAAATGAGACGTGAGTCCAAACTGCAGCCCAGGATCCCACCGGTCCCTTGAGATCTCCCATACAGGGTCCAGAGCTCAAGGTCCCTCAACAAAAAGGAAATCTGTCGTTTGTTCCAGCTCCCACCATCTCTGCACTTCCAGATCCATTTCCTCCTGAATGCGGAGCTAATGCTAAAGCCCCACTGGATGATGGCCTTGAGATCTGTGAAAGAAGCCACCTGGGTCGAGGTAATTGAATATCAAACTCCTTCTTAAGGAAGCTCCAAATCTGAATCTCTCGAGGCGACAGGAACTCAGGGGGAAGTTACTTTGCCTCTCACCATTTTCAGCAGAAATTAGCATGTATGTTATCTGCATTTGCAGCCCCTGGAAATCTTCCTGAGACTCATGAGCCCGAGTCTTTGATAACTGCTGGAGCGCTGAGCCCTCCTGCCTGCCACACGGCGCGCCCCAGGAGGGTCTGCTGGGCAAGCTCCCTGCTCCGCTTTGAACAGGACACCACGGGCAGAGCAAATAATGATTTCAAGGCCCTTCCACTTGGCAATTCCCTGTCAAACACCGCAGGCCCTGGAGGCAGGAGGCCCTGCAGAGGCTGGCTGCCACCTCTCACCACTGCAGCCTGCCCCTCACCGCAGAGCGCAGCCGCGCCAAGGCAGAGCGAGGAACCCCTCTGGTTCCACTCGCCTGGTGCCAGTGCCCTTTCCTGTCAGTCCCAGCCACACAAACAGGATTATTAATAGATATCCTTGCCCTTGTCCTAGGCTCAGACTGCTTTCTTTCTCTGCAGCCGTTTCCTCTGCTGTTTCTGATCGTTACCCACTTCCAGAGGGTTCATTTTCTTAATTTGTATTTCTCTGAGTGTCTGCCGACAGCTGTCTCCTGCCCTTTGCCCCTAACCTATGTATGCAGATCTGCAGCTACAACGGCAGAGGGGATTATTCACCTTCCCCGAAGCCCTCCAGCTCTTCCCCTCAGCAAGAGCCAGTGGCTACTGCTCCCCATGCACTGCCAGCACCAACTGCCTCCATCGCAACTTCTGCAAAATCAGCTCGTTTGGCAAATTCAGCTTGTCCATACCCTGCTATAATATCCTGGAGAAGTCTTTCCATCTCCTCCTCAGCAGAATTAGAGCTGAATCCTGTCTCTTCCAGATACATCTAATGGGGACTTTGAAAGGTGTAGCACACAAAGAGTAGCTGGTGCCTGCCAAAGGGCTGTCTTTGGAAGGGCAGTTCTAAACGCCTGTCAGAGTTTTCCAGGTAAACTGCTAATGGTGCTCAAGCTGAGGTCTCACTGAGACCAGCCTTGGATGGTGCCGTCTGCTCCATCTTCTTCATGCCACTGTATGTGAGAGGAGACTCAAACTGACAACTGAAGGGCATGGCTTCGTCTGCAACTGGTGCAGGAGCCGCTGTTGGTGTGGAACACACGGCTCAGCGTCTCCCTGACACAGGCACACACAGCGCTGGGCACCGTCTCATCGCCTCCCAGCTGGGACAGACACGTGACAGCGTTCTGCTGTGCCACCCGGGCAGAGAAGGGCTCCTCTCCCTCTCCCGGGAGGATGGCCCCCGCTGCCTGCCCAGGAGCTGCCAGCATGGCGCTGTCAGACCCGTCCCATGCCAGCCACTGGCTCTTGCTCCTCCTGCCTTGTTCCACACTGGTGCTTGTACAGGTGCTTCCTGAGAGGGCTTTTCCTCGCACGCCGAGAGCCGGCGAAGGAGCTGCCCAGCCCTTTCCCTCTGCTTGGGCCCTTCTCCTCTTTGTGCAGAGGACAATCGTCCCGGCAGCGGGCGACGCGGCCCAGCCAGCACACCCATCCTGATGGCAACGCACCAGAAGTCCCAAACCCAAGGTCTGACCCTGGGTCACACCTTGCTCCACTCCAGACTGCTGGGTCTCCAAGATGTTTTGGATGTGAACATGGATGCCTGGAAGCGACGGGAATGGGAGTGAATGTGCTCCTGGGAAGAAGCGCTGAGCCCAGCCTGGCAGTGCCCCGGCCTCGCCAGTCCCCTCCTGCTGTGCTGCCAGGGCTGGCTCCACTTCGGGCTGCGGGACGTGCCCTGCCTCTGCCGGCCGCACGCTGGGAAACCTCATGGAACATATGCCACGGGTTCCAGGGTGGGAACTACACGGCATGATCCTGCCCTGAATTCCCCACGATGGCTACCAGGAGCCCGTTCCTGGGGCTCACATCTCCCCTCCAGCCACCTGCCTGCAGCCCCCGGCCACCCCCCCGGGTTTGCCCCGGGCTGCCCGTGAACAGGCTCCAGCCAGGGACCGGGGTGCATGTAGGAAAGAGGAAAGGTACGGGTTTCTTTCAGGTTCTCAGAGATGAAAGTTACCGGTGAGAGATGGTGCAGAGCAAAGCTATAAAGGGCTTTTCTTTGTACAAAGACACGGGGTTAGCTCAAGTCTAATCCCTGCGCATTATTCTCATGCAAAGTCTAAGACAATCTCTGCAGGGAAAAATGCTGGATCTAAATAACGTGAGCCCACGGTACGTAACTCCCATAGCACAGAGAGACTGTGCAAGTCTCAAAACATCTCTCAGGTGGTAATGGAGCTTTAGCAAACGAGGAGGAAGAAAACAGAGCCCTTTTTCTGGCAAGAGCAACGATGACACAGCCAGGATGAGGGACAAACCCCTGCAGGAGCTGAGACTGGGAGGAGGTCGTGTGTGACAGCCCAGTGGCTGTCCTGCCCCTCGTGCAAGCCTGGCCTCTCCAGACCTCACTCAGAGACAAGGACACGCCAGAGACACCCCAGGGACCCTGACACTCTGCTGTAGAACCCCCTAAGCCAGCCGGGGCTGCAGCCTTCTTTTCAGGGGTGCAGGGAACACCAGCATGAGAGTCACCAGAGAAAGGTCCCAGGGACAGCCACTCACCACGTAGGAGTACCGCTCCCGGGACCTCCCTTCCCGGCTCACGTTGACCGTCACCACGTCGGAAAACGCCTCCTGTGTATCTCCGGTCTGGCAGACGATCCTGCCAGGGAAAAGGGGGGTCAGCAGTTGTGCCACCACAGCACAGCCTGGGGCAGAACCCGTGGCCTCCTCCTCCACGCACCATCCCTGGCACAGGGCACCCACCTCCCACCCAGGACAGGTCTGCGCCCCGCTCCCGCGCAGGGACAGGGAGGGACAGGGGACACCAGGGGGACAGGGCCCTCCTCCCTGGCCCACCCAGGACTCACGTCTCAGAGACGACGTATCTGTGGGGCAGCGGGGCGCACTGCACGCTGCCAATCCGCACGGCGCCCAGGACATTGCTGAAGCGCCGGCCCAGGTTCCTCCCGCGGATGGTCAGCAGGGTGCCCCCCTCCAGCGGCCCACGCAGCGGCTCGATCTGCGGGAAAGGTCATTGCAGAACCACCAGGAAGCTTCTGGCCTTCATCCCCGAGCCTCTGCCTGTGTCCGCATCCCACCTGGCCCCCCATGGTGAAGACCAAGGGCTCCTCACACTTCTGCTCCCCCACCACGTCTGACACCACGCTCCCCTCGCTGCAGCTTTCCAAAGGAGAAGCCAGAGGGTACATTTAGACAAGATCTCAGGAAGATCGTCACTATGAGACAACAGTCTGGCCCCGGTTGCCCAGAGCAGCTGTGGCTGCCCCATCCCAGGCTGGAGGGGGCTTGGACCAACCTGGTGTGGTGGGAGGTGTCCCTGTCCAGGGCACAGGGTGGCACTTGGGGGGCTCCAAGGTCCCTTCCCACCCAAACCATTCTGTGACTCTATAATTTTGTGCTGGGTTTGGTCTGGGATTACTCCAGCTGCGAACACATCTGGGGTGAAATGTCACTCGTTCCACAGCACAGCTCCAAGTGGAGTTGGGACAGACACAAACCCAAGGAGGGATGATGGTGTGCTGGGAAGACAGAGTCCTGCCATCATGTTTTTAAGGGCTGTCTCATACACAGCAAGGCCCTTCAGGACAAAAACAAGACAAAAAGTGTCCTGCTGCGTGGAACGTGGCCAGGACACCAGCATTGTGGCCCCCCGGGGTGCAGGATGAGTCCGGTGCCGTGGGAGGGGAAGGCTGTTCCCCATCCATCTCGCACACCACCGGGCTTTCATCTGGCAGCTGCTGACTCCACCGCATGAAGGGACAGGGTGACACTGTTCCACCACGAGGGGTGTCCCTGGACAGCGTGACCACATCATTGAGCACGTGAGACAAATCCCTCCAGTTCAGGAGTGGCTCTTTTCCCTTTGCAAAGACGACAGGGCACAAAGGCAGCACACGGTGCCTGGTGGCATCAGCTGGCCCTCGCCTGCTGCACTGCCCCTGCTCCAGGGGGGCTCTGCAAGGGCTTGTTTGCTCACATGACTGGAGGATTTGGATTTACCAGCTGCTGTTTGCTAAGGAAATAGCGGCAGAGTCCGGTGATGCTCTGCAACCCGAGCTGTGGTTTCCTCCCATTATTTTCTGGCCAGGTGCTGATAACGCTTGGTGTGTGCTGGGGAAGGACAGGCTCGGGGGGGGCACCCTTCTCCCACAGTGATGAGAGGGAAGAGGCAGGTGGTGGGGATCCTGCAGCACCCTCCATGCAGGGTTACAGCACCCAGATTTTGAGCAGTTATCATTATACACCTCCCTAAGAACAGGAATCCCGGATCCCTGCCAGTTTTGATGTTCACATTAGCTGCTGTGCCTCTCCAGCCTCTCCTTTCCCAGGGAGCTCATTCTAAGATTTGCTACGTGTCAGGGACAAATTTGTTGGCTCATGCCATACCTCTAAGCAGAATCCCAGATCCAAATGCCCCCAACAGACATTCATTCCACTACAATTTAAATAAAACTCATTTCAAACTGCATAATGCCAAAAGGTCTCTCTGCCAGTCTTAATCTCAGCAGAGCTGCAGAGCACATGTGCCTGGAGATAGAGCTCACGTTCACACTTCAGCCATGCTCCATTAAACGCTATTCCTGATAAGAATCCTTCAGCCAACCCTACAAATCCTTCTCGCTTTTACCAGCCCTGGGAACTCTGAGACATGTTGACTGTGCTCCTGTTTTTCCCACTAACAGGACGAAGATGGGGTCTCGTCACTAGCGAAGGTGTCTCCTTGGCATCAGGTGACTCAACAGTCTACAAAGCCAGTGCATAACTCAGCGCTGGGCTGGACCCCGACCAGTGCCAGGGACTGGCTTCCCTGCTATGCCCAGCTGGGGACACGCAGCCATTTTCAGTCCCCGCACCCTCTGCCGTGCCATGCACGTCCTCCCCGCCGCGTTGGGGTCTTACCTTGCGGATCTCGGGCGGCGGGCAGAGGTCGGAGATGTGGGGGGGCTCGCTGTGCAGCCTGCAGCTGGAGCTGCCCTCGCTCCAGAGGCAGCGGTGACCCAGGTCCTCCCTGCCCAGGCACTGCGAGCAGTCGGCGCTGCCGGTCGCACAGTTGTACACCTCCACTAAACCACCAGAGACAACACAACCGTGAGCTCCCCGGCCCCAGGCCGCCCTCTGCTCCCCACCCCCCCGCCAACATTAATTCAACAAACACCCGAAATCCAGCGGATGAGCAGAGCAGCTTGCACATACAGCGAGACGAGGCAGCGCTTGGCTGCCATCCTGAAGATTTCCCAGAAGGAATGGGTTCTCACTGCAATACAATTTAGCACCTTCTTTTCCTTTTTCTTCCCCTTGAAAAACAAACAACACCCAAACTCGGAACCTTTTGTCAATTTATGCTACATGTTTCCAACTCTCAGCATCCACACGGGAAGCCGCTTGGCAAAGCTGGCTCCATCCTGCCAGCAAAGCGATCACGTTGCTTCCACGCTCCGGCAAAAACCGGGTGGCTACAGTGCTTTGTACAGTGTTTACAGTTCCTTTCCTTCCCCTCGGTGACCACGGGCCCCTGTCATTGACTTCTCCCTTCAGATCTGCTCAGCTCAGCTTCCACACCGCTTTCCTACACCACCTTCACCTCTCCATCAGCTGCTGCCCTGGGTTACGTTTCCTCTCCAGCCTAAAGACTTCTGCTGCCGGAGCGTGGGCATCCGCTGAGATAAACAGCCAGAAACACTCAGGAAACGGTGCTTTCACACCCCGTTCCCCAGAGGAGACTTTGCAGGAGAACGTGAAACAAAGCAACAGTCACATTTTGCACTTCTGTTCACAGGAGGATCTCCAGGCACTTCATAAGCAGCTAACGAATCCTTCAGCCGTCAGCCTTCTGCCGGTGCCCGCGCTAAGGAAGCATCACTGGCACCCAGGGAGCCGCCCATTCTCCACAAAAAAATGAGCTCATTTCACCTCCTCTGGAGTCCACCCAGGGAGTTGCACTGGTTGATTCTCCACCCAACAGCAAAGGGATGGGATTCCTTCAGTAGGCTACCGAAACCCAGTTTACAATAAAGGCTAGTAAGTATGAAATAACGACAGGAGTAATAGCAGCTCAATTAAACACGCGTAAGAGACGCAGGCAGATCTGGCCCCATGGATCTCCGTCTGCCTGCAAGTCAGCCTCTCCAATTCTCCTCACACCGATGTGATCAGGGCGAGGAGGAGCCAGAGCAGTCTAATGGTCCCGCGGGACCTCCAAATATTCTGGCAAATCCAGCTGGATGCACACACAGCCTGTGAGAGTGGCTCTTTCTCCACGCAGGAGGAGGGGGGATCCCACCACGCTTTTCCCGCAGCCGCTCCTGCTTCCAGCACCTCCCGCGCTGGGAACCAGGGGTCTCCTCTGGCCCACCAGAACAGCCCTAGCCCAGACCTCCCACCCCTGTGGCACAACCACACGAACACCCTCCTCTTTCTGCAGGGAGGCCGTGTCTCATGCCCGCCCATGACCCCTATTTCAAAGGTTATTTCACCAAAGTGGAATGTTTCACAAGATAAGCCTCCTTTATGCTGGGATTTACTGTGGGGGAACCTTTTCATCCTGGGTCAGCGGCTGATGGTGTTAACGCCTCTATTACAGCCATCCTCCAAAGAAAATCTCCCTGCAGGCATCTAGTTCTCATTTCCATCGAGGGTAAATCAGTTCCTCCCACGGCTGCCAGAGGGAGAAGAGCCCAGCACTGCTGCCCCCGCGACAGCCTGCGCTGGGTGCCGGGGAGAGGTGGCCACGGGGCAAGCGTGGGCTCTGTCGGACCCCTGGCCAGGCTTGTGCCACCAACACGCCCCCTCTGAGCACACCCCCTCTGCCCCTGCCTGCCTCAGCCTGCTGCTGCAGCTCGGGCATCCCTGGGAACCCAGGGACAGAGCCCAGGGACGGAGCGGGCCAGGGGCGCCACGTGTTTACACACTTTATTCTTTCTCAGCACAGGAGGGAAAACAAAACGACTCCATTTTTACAGCGTGCTGAACCCTGATGCCGCAATCCTGAGAGCGCTCGGGGCAGAGCCCTCCCCCGTCCCTGACCCCCCCGGGGAGGAATCTGTCCCTGACCCCGGGACACCCCACACCTCTGCCGTGGCTGAGACACCAGCGCACCCCGATCTCAGCTGCTGCCCACACCCGAGGACGGGCCTGGCTCTCCCCAGGGGCAACAGGGACACTCGCAGGCATCTGCCCGGGTCCTGGGCACACGCTCACACGGGCACAGCTCTGGGCAAACACCTTTCCATCCTGTGCCGGAGAGACAGTGCCCAGCTGTGCCTGCTGAGCCACAGTCTCTTGCCTGAACCCACAGACTTTGCCAGGACTTCAGAGTCACTCAGGCTGACCAGATGAGAGCAGAAGAGAAATATTTTCAACTCAGACCTGTCATCATCTCCGGACTGTCGATAAATCTGTCTGGTCTGTCCTTCAGCTGAAGGTTCACTGGGAAGAGATGGCTTTTTTCTGACGTGTGGAGCTGCACACACAAAACAAATAAACAAAAACTTAGGAAATTTAGTAAAAGCTGAGGTTCCGTATGCACCCTACACAGATTAACATTTCTCTCAGGCTTCTCTGGCCACCACTTCTCAGTAGAGGAGGGTCTCTGCGTTAGCAGAGAGAAGGAAAGGGAGGGCTGTTCTCTGCTTTAATTGCTTTGCTGAGGTCCCAGCGCGGGGCACGGGGCACACGGCAGGGACAGTGCCACCCCCGGCTGCTCCTGCCACGGGGAACGGGCAGGAAAACCAACAGACTGGCCACTCTGTGCATTTTCAGTGCTGGGCTCCAGCACGGAGTTCTGCAGGTGAGGCGGTGGGAAGGGCTCCTCTCCAGCTCCTGCTCACGGCGTTCCCATGGGGGGAAGCCCAAACGCTCGCTGCGTTTCAGAGCTTGCCCTCCAAGAGCCACGTGCTGCTCCTTGGTGAGGCTCCGAGCATTTTCTCAGGGCAATTCCCAGCTCAGAATAAAAGCTACAGAAATAGAAACACTGAAAGGTGGCCAATTTTTTTTGCCTGAACTGAACTTTTGCCGTTCAGAAAGGTAAACAAGCAGCTCCTCCCCAAGCCCTGGCGGAGCAGGGGCTGCAGCCTCTGCAGGACCCACAGACAAGCAGCAGGACCCACAGACAAGCAGCATCGACCGTTCCTGAACGCCTGTCCAGCGCCAGCTCAGGCAAAGAGCCTCTTGCCAGAGGCATGAGCTCCGTCTGCACTTTTCTTTCAGCTGGAAGCAGAAGGAGGGAGGCAGTGTCCCAGCCACTGGGTGGGAGGCTTGGGGGGCTTTGGGACCTGCCCCACACCGCGCCGGGAGCAGGGCCTGGCGTCCTCACCCCCAACTCACCAGCACATGTAGGCACTCCACAGCAGAGGCGTTCACCCACCGGGCTTCAAAAGTCCTCTCTGTCCCAAAGTGGCACTCCAGAGCTGTCTCCTGGGAGAGGACAGACAAGGGCAGAACAGCTGCTTTGTGCAGTTCTCACTCAGCCAGCGCCGAGTCTCACCCTGTTTTGCCTTCAGTACCCAAACCACCTTCAGCACAACAGGAGACCAGAACCCATCGCTGCAAACGTGGGTGGGATCCGTGTCTAATCAATCCTGCCCTGTTGCACAGCTCCACACAGAACTGCTGCAGGCTGAGCATCACGCTGGGAGCTGAGCCCTGTCCCCAGCTCTCACCCAGGGCCACTCTAAGGTCCCCACTAGGCATGGGGCTCCTGGAGCTGGGGACATGCAGCATGTGCAGAGCAGGAGCTGTGCCTGACCCACGGCTCTCCTGGACCAGGAGACGTGCCTTCATGCTCGTGACGCCCACCCAGGTTCTGCAGGACCAGGATGGTGTTTGGAGCCCATGCTGCAACACAGACCAGGAGCCAACGTGGTCCCAAGATGCCTCTCCCAAACCAGCCCATGATCTGGGCTCAAAGCCACCTTCCTTCTCCACCCAAGAACTGCACAGAGCAAATCTCTAATTCAGATGAGGACCCAGCCGGGAGCACGTTCAAAGGCAGATTTTCTGTGCTGTTTTCCTGATAACACAAGGATGATATCCTGCCCCGAGTTACTGCTGTGCCCCATCCTGCAGGAAAGAAATCCCATCTCCAAGCAGGTTGATGCTCCACCACTACTGAGGTCTAACCACCCTTTGAAAATCCACAGATCTGATAAAAGACATGAAAGCGAGCGCCAGACTCCTGGCAGGCAGCTGCTGGCTCAGGGAACACACAGGGGCTGCGAGGGGGAAAGGGGGCTCTCCCCCAGCCCACGGCTCGTGCCCCAGCAGCCCCGGCTCGGTGGGCTGGCCCGTGCCCCCCGCCTGGGCAGTGCTCCCACAGTGGCCAAGGTGTTGGGAGACGTGGCCCCGATGCTGTGAGCTCTGGCAGCACTCGCGAGCTGCTGTGGGGAGTAAAAGAGAAGGAAACACTCCCCCCACCCCGGCGCCCTGGGACAGTTTGCGGATGGTGGTGGGAGGAAACGGGGCTGCCAAAGCCCCTCAGCCCCCCCGGGGCGGCCATGCCTCGGCCCCTTTCCTGCTGACCGCATTTCCTACTGGGTTCCATGCAGAATTGCTTCCTCTCCAGCCACCTCCAGCATCCACAGAGGAAGAAGGGTTTCTCACCCTTTTTTGCTGATTAGGCGGGCACATCCTCGTTTGCGGGGGCCAGCCCTGTGCAGGAAGAGCAGCCCCAGCCGGGGGGGAGAGATGGCTTCTGCTCCCATACCAGAGAGGACGAGGTCTGGGGGACACGGTGCCCCACAGCACTGGCAGCCCTGGCACAGCGAGCAGGGCAGCATCACCAGCGCCTCCGACCCTCTCCTTTCCCTGCAGGAGGAGGAGCTGCCTCCAGCGCCAGGCACCGTCCGCAGGGGCACGGCCATCCAGGGCCCCTGCTGAAGGCTTGACCCAAATGACACGGAGTGGCTTTCTACAAATGCCAGAGCTCAGCCAAGTGTTTTCCCAGGGCCCAGGCTCCCTGCCCCACCCTCCTCTGGCTTGCCCTGATGTGGGGCACATCTCCAAAGGCACCATTTGACATCCTCTCCTGCTTTTTGCCCTACTAGAATTTGCATTTCACAGAAAGGAATTTTTCACCAAAAGCCAAACAAAAAAAAAAGAAGAGCTCTGCAGTGACTACCAGAAGCTAAGTTAAAACACATTCCCGTGCCATGCTCTGAGCAGAGGCTGAGCCAGCACGAGGTTCTGCCCGAGCCCCAAGCTCCATCCTTCCCTCGAGGTCCAGAGCACCGGGAACCAGCACTCTCTGCAGCACGGCACGCACCCACTGGGAGACAGGGAGTTTTATTTCCCTAAACACTGTGTTCTAGTGACTGTTTTACACGCTGTATAAACCTCCTTTTTCCACCGAATGCAAAAAACCTTGTCACTAATTGCCAGAGATCCCTGGAGATTTGCCTGTGCACAAACAGCATCTCCCCTCGGCTCTGCCACGCAACCTCCCTCGCTGTCGGGCGATGCTTTCCACCAACGCCGCTCGTTAATACAGCCCTTTCAGCTGCCAACGCCGCCACCCGCTCCCAGGGCAGCTCCTTCTGGTCACCTCGCTGCGCACCAGCCCAGGCTCACCTGAGCCCTCCTCATCTCTACAGGGTCACTTACCTTAGAGAAGGTGGCGTTAGCCAGCGAGATGGTGATGTCTCGAGATACTCCTGTGGGCATCGGGTCCAGGGAGGCAGGTATGATTCGTGGACAGTCAATTTTCTTCTGTTAGGTAGAAAACAAGACCAAGAAAAGAGAGGTTAGCTGGGTGCACGCTGAGCATCCTCAGCGACAGGGCAAGAAGCCATGTGGGGCCCCTGATAAGGTTAATTCACTCCATCTTTGAAGTCAGACCACTCCGTAAGCCCTGAAAGTAAAAGACCAAAATGGTACCGTGATGCATGAATGCCACATGGAGCCTTCCTCCCCCGAGTCACCAGCTTCCTCACTGCCTTAAAACCCACCCCAGTGCTACCAGTCAGACAACCACAACGGGTGGCCAGGCTCCAGGAGGGCTCCTGGCAAAGGGAGGGGGACACCAGGAATCCTGCCGGGACCCTCCGCCAGCCTGGGCACACCAGCAGCTCCCGTCCCCCGGCGGTGGGGCTGCCAAGCCTGCACCTTCATCCTCCCGCGCTGCAAAAAGCCTCCTCCCAGGCAAAAAGCAGGCGGCTGCACGCCCCAGCTGCTGCTGGGCACTCATTACATGCACTGAGACGCTACAAGACAGGGCTGGAGTGACGCTAAAAGGAGGCACCGCAGCCGACACCGGCAAACCTGCTGGCGCGACCCCTCCTGCCCGCGGGCCCCCCGTCTCTGGCAGATGGCAACGAGTGTTTCTGCACAGCCCCCGCAGAGGTCTCCGCTCTCCCTCCCGCGCGGTGTCATTTCGGAGGTGTGCGGGGGCTTGTGTGCGCCGGGGAAAGGGTACGAGGAGCCGCGGGGGCTGCAGCGAGGGGACTGCGGCAGGACAGCTGAAATGCAAGGCCTAAATGAAGCTGAAAAATGATTTTGAAAGGTCATCTGTCCCCTACTTTTGTTCTCACTTTCAACTGATGGCTCAGATACTGGAGCTGACTCAGAATTCAAGCCCGTGTGACAAGCCCATCCTGTTCTCTCAGGAGATGTAAATCACACTGCAAAACTACAGCAAAACCAAAGCCGGATTCTCTGCGGCCCCGGGGTATATCCAGATAAATGCCTTTGACAGTGGAGCCATTGGGGTAAAAGACAACAAAATATTTGGTCCATTATGCAGAACAATTTGCAGCAGGCCAGATCTCCTCCTCGCTCGCACTACGGGCTACCCCACGGTGACTCCACCGGCAGAGCCGCTGCGGCTCCGACCAGAGGCAGGGTCTCGCCCCAGCGCCACGGTGTCCAGCAGGACCCGTCCCTGGTGCCGGGTACCCAGTCAGCAGCAGGTTTTCTCTTGCCCTCCCCAGGCGCAGCCAGGGGTCAGGGAACTGCCTGGAAGCACTTGTTCAACTGTGGAAAAGGCGCTTCGTTTCCATCAGGACACTCATCTTAACCAAGCACAGTTGGTGCCCCCTAAACAAGGAGATTAAATAACAGAGATGCACACGATAAGAGCAGGAAAACAACAAAGCAAAGCACTGGAGAGAGATTTCAGTCCCAAGCCTCCTCTAGGTGAATCAAAAGAGTTAAATAAACCCAGCAGGGCTACAATGGAAAATTCATGCAAAAGCTCCTGTGGCCTGGTGTGTCCTTGCATGTCGCAGCAGCTGGCAGGGCTTGCTAGATAAATACACTTTAGAGGGCTGATTAACTTGTCGTCTTGCAGCCCCTTCTCCTGCTGTTCATCAGCGGCTAGAAATAGAGCTTTCCAGCTGATTATATCATTCACGTCTGGATCAGGGCAAAGGGTCTGAATGCTTAAAATGCTGCGGATGAAGCCGGGACGACGCGGGCTTCCCAGCGGACCCGCTTTCAGGTGCAGCCACGCCGGGAAGGGCTTGTTTACTGAAAGCTCAGGATGTAGGACGAGGCACCATGTTTCCAGGGCTACAGAGCACCTCATCCTGCAGGCTGCTCACGGAAAACAGCAGGGAGAGCTCAGAACGGCACAGAAATAAAACAGAAATGTGCCCAGACCAGGTGCAGCATCCAAACAGACTGTACTGCTGGAGCAGGAGATCAGAGGCAGGAACGCAAGGACAGGCAGGGTCATCCTCAAGGCAGGACAGGCAGGGTCATCCCTGCCAGAGGACAACCCTGGCTCTCCCCACCACAGCCTCACGCGTGGCTCCCACACCAGTTGCAGCCACCAGTGATGGTTTTCCAGAGCTCAGCCCCCATCCAGGCAGCAAGAGACACCACCAGCTGCTTTCTGAAACCCGGGACGTTGGGGAAGCAGAGGGAGCTCCCCCCATCCATCCAGTACGATCAGCCCAGACATTCACCAGGAACCACAACCCCCCCCCAGAAACCCTTCCCAAGCCAGAGGACACACCAGCCCTGTCACCCAGCAGGGAAGGGAGACATTTCCCAGGGTTTTACACGGGCCAGGACCACACAGAGCTGCGATGTGGTGGCCCCATCTCCTTCCCGGTCCCCTGCACTTGCAGCCACCCACCTCCTCCCCGCCGCAGGGGATGCCATCCCCAGGGGCAGCCTGGCTGGGGAGGGTGGGACACTGGACATGGGGCCAAACTCCTGCCAGCAGCAAGCCCAGGGAACCGCTAGAAGAGCAGAGATGAGAGCAGAGCACTGGTGCCAAAGGGATATTCAATTTACAGTGTAAAAGCTTGGCTCGGATCTATGGCAGATTGATTGCTAAAAAGCCAATTTTATTTAAATTAACTTCAATTTAAATTTCAGAAGCAGGAACACACTGGGTCTCTGGGTTATTAGACACTGTAATTTGGAAAGGGGCAATTTTCTCCTTTAGACGAGCACCACCAGTGGTGCTCCAGCAAATTATTAACATACCCAACAGCCCAGTCCGAGCTAAACGAACTGTGAAGTGTTGCTGCATTTACTGTATTGCCCAGAGCCAGGCGTCCCGCGATGCAGGGACACAGCGGCCTTGCTCCAGACGTGAGGGGTGATGGAGAGCCAAGGGATGGACGCTGCTGGGAGGGACAAATGCTCTGGCTGGGCTGCCAGCTCCTCACACGCACACTCCTCTGGCACGGCACAGCATGGCACAGCACGGCGTGGCACGGCACAAGCTTACTTGCCCCACACGCGTTCCCCCTCCTGGACACCTGCAAGGGAGGGTGACCCAGCTCCAGCTTGGGACAAGCTGTGGCCACACTGCCCTGGCCAGCAAGTACCAGCCACAGACTCAGGGTGGCTGAGACCACATTGAGCAGCAGTCCCTGAAGACCCCCCCTGGGTCATGAGATAAAGCGAGATGCAGCCTGGGGACCTCACGGTGAGATGGGCCAAGCCAGCCACAGCCCTAGGGTCACCAGCACTGCTGGGAACACTGGACAATGCCATCCTTGGAGCTGCCTCCCACCAAACCCAGGCCATCTGCATCTATCTCTGGGAGAAGAAAAACAAGAGCTTGGCGATGGGAGAAGGTATCCAGAAGTGACAGAGCCTGAGGGGTCTTACCTTCATCTGCAGCGCATCGTCACACTGGGAGTGGTTGGAGACGCAGGCGTAGGTGGAAGGGCACCAGTGACACTTCCACCTGGTAGAGAGGCAGCTGGTGCATCTGGAACGGCAACGGTGCAGTGAGAGAAGCTGCTCAGGGNCGCTTTCAGGTGCAGCCACGCCGGGAAGGGCTTGTTTACTGAAAGCTCAGGATGTAGGACGAGGCACCATGTTTCCAGGGCTACAGAGCACCTCATCCTGCAGGCTGCTCACGGAAAACAGCAGGGAGAGCTCAGAACGGCACAGAAATAAAACAGAAATGTGCCCAGACCAGGTGCAGCATCCAAACAGACTGTACTGCTGGAGCAGGAGATCAGAGGCAGGAACGCAAGGACAGGCAGGGTCATCCTCAAGGCAGGACAGGCAGGGTCATCCCTGCCAGAGGACAACCCTGGCTCTCCCCACCACAGCCTCACGCGTGGCTCCCACACCAGTTGCAGCCACCAGTGATGGTTTTCCAGAGCTCAGCCCCCATCCAGGCAGCAAGAGACACCACCAGCTGCTTTCTGAAACCCGGGACGTTGGGGAAGCAGAGGGAGCTCCCCTCATCCATCCAGTACGATCAGCCCAGACATTCACCAGGAACCACAACCCCCCCCCAGAAACCCTTCCCAAGCCAGAGGACACACCAGCCCTGTCACCCAGCAGGGAAGGGAGACATTTCCCAGGGTTTTACACGGGCCAGGACCACACAGAGCTGCGATGTGGTGGCCCCATCTCCTTCCCGGTCCCCTGCACTTGCAGCCACCCACCTCCTCCCCGCCGCAGGGGATGCCATCCCCAGGGGCAGCCTGGCTGGGGAGGGTGGGACACTGGACATGGGGCCAAACTCCTGCCAGCAGCAAGCCCAGGGAACCGCTAGAAGAGCAGAGATGAGAGCAGAGCACTGGTGCCAAAGGGATATTCAATTTACAGTGTAAAAGCTTGGCTCGGATCTATGGCAGATTGATTGCTAAAAAGCCAATTTTATTTAAATTAACTTCAATTTAAATTTCAGAAGCAGGAACACACTGGGTCTCTGGGTTATTAGACACTGTAATTTGGAAAGGGGCAATTTTCTCCTTTAGACGAGCACCACCAGTGGTGCTCCAGCAAATTATTAACATACCCAACAGCCCAGTCCGAGCTAAACGAACTGTGAAGTGTTGCTGCATTTACTGTATTGCCCAGAGCCAGGCGTCCCGCGATGCAGGGACACAGCGGCCTTGCTCCAGACGTGAGGGGTGATGGAGAGCCAAGGGATGGACGCTGCTGGGAGGGACAAATGCTCTGGCTGGGCTGCCAGCTCCTCACACGCACACTCCTCTGGCACGGCACAGCATGGCACAGCACGGCGTGGCACGGCACAAGCTTACTTGCCCCACACGCGTTCCCCCTCCTGGACACCTGCAAGGGAGGGTGACCCAGCTCCAGCTTGGGACAAGCTGTGGCCACACTGCCCTGGCCAGCAAGTACCAGCCACAGACTCAGGGTGGCTGAGACCACATTGAGCAGCAGTCCCTGAAGACCCCCCCTGGGTCATGAGATAAAGCGAGATGCAGCCTGGGGACCTCACGGTGAGATGGGCCAAGCCAGCCACAGCCCTAGGGTCACCAGCACTGCTGGGAACACTGGACAATGCCATCCTTGGAGCTGCCTCCCACCAAACCCAGGCCATCTGCATCTATCTCTGGGAGAAGAAAAACAAGAGCTTGGCGATGGGAGAAGGTATCCAGAAGTGACAGAGCCTGAGGGGTCTTACCTTCATCTGCAGCGCATCGTCACACTGGGAGTGGTTGGAGACGCAGGCGTAGGTGGAAGGGCACCAGTGACACTTCCACCTGGTAGAGAGGCAGCTGGTGCATCTGGAACGGCAACAGTGCAGTGANGTCACACTGGGAGTGGTTGGAGACGCAGGCGTAGGTGGAAGGGCACCAGTGACACTTCCACCTGGTAGAGAGGCAGCTGGTGCATCTGGAACGGCAACAGTGCAGTGAGAGAAGCTGCTCAGGGTGGCCAAACCTCAGCCACGCGATCAGTCCTCACACATTGGGTTCAATCTTCAACAGAGCCCAGAATAGACCCGTGACAGGCACTGGTTCCCCTCTTCTCTCCCTGGGAGCATGGGCAGAGCCCATCTTCCCCAACACCAGCAGGTGTCCCTGCTCATGATCTTTAAGGTCCCTTCCAACCCAAACTGTTCTACGACTCTATGAGGGCTCTCCTCCGCAGTTTGCACAGGGTGTGGGACGACCAGTGGGCAGAAGGCAGGGACCCCCCCGTCAGGCTCCATGGCTACGGCCCTGAACGGTGGGTGGCTTTCTGTGGGTGGCACCAGCCCCCGGTGCTGACGAGGTGTACGTGACTGTCCCCCTCCCAGGCTGGCAGGGCAGAGACAGCAGAGGGAACCTGACCCACACTCTCCCCCAACATCCCACAGACACCCCAGAGATCCCTGGGGGCACCAGCTCCACTGCCTAAGGGTTAACAGAACAAGCTTTATATAAAAATATGATTCATGTTTAAAAAAAACCAACATGTCCAGATGGCTCGAGCCGCCGCGAGGACCCTCCCTTGTCAATCCCTGGCAGCGCATCCCCTACCAAATCCCTGCCAAATCCTGCCAGGCCCCGGCCGCCCCCCGGGAGGGATGGTGGGATGGATGGAGGGATGGCGGCTGCGCTTCCCAACCAGCCCCGTGCCGGGGACCCTCATCACTCGCCATCACCCTCCCGGCCTCCAGCCCCTCCGTCGCCCGCCCGCAGCGGCCCACACCTCAGCGTCACTTACGCTCTCTTCGGGTAAATGTTTCCAGTTCTTTTGCAATCGTAGATGGTGAAATTGGCCCGGATAATGTTTTTGCCGTTGACCCGGAGGGCAGTTTCGACGACCACGTGGTCTGAGAGAATGAAGCCAAAGAATATTGGGTTGCAAGAGCCTCTTGCTTGCGCTCACGCTTAGAAGACAAGACAGACCCTTGGGAAAACAAGGGCTAAATCTGATTTGTTTTCTCTAGGGCTTCCTCCGAGCTGCATTTCAGAGCTTGGACCATTCATCTTTTGCCCTCTGACTTTCAGCTCTTCCCTCTTAAATCAAGGCTTTACATCACCCCACCAGAAAAGAACATTGCGACTTTCAGCAGAAAATTCCAGCATGTTATGCAAGTGTTAATTAGCAGAGTTAATTATTGTCTTCGCTTACAGTTGGTGCTAAATGATACTTTAAAAAAAATGTGGTAATTAAAACATGCTAGTTATCATGTTTTAAAACCCCGCTCACTTTCCCCATGACAACAAACCCGCAGAGAAGAGTGGAAATCCCTTTTTTGGCTACTTAACAGGCTATACTAACTCCCCTCCCCCCAGAATTGCTTAATTTTTTTTTTTCTTTGCAATTTTGCCATATAAGCACGAGGGACAAGAGACAATGCCTCTTTCAGAATATGTACAATAAATCAGCGCATTGGATTCCAGAAATTCATTTGGACATTGCAGTAACCAACAATACAGAACAGTTAATGATCTCCCATTCTTTGGATAGCTAGGGAGAAAAACAATGCAGCTTTATAAACTTGCATATGAAAAGTGGGATTTTCAAAAGGACTGGCTAATTCTTCTCCTACTGAAGTCAGCCATCTTCAATAGGGCATTCACCCCGCGCTTGAAAGATGAAGATTTAAGAAGCACTCGAGGCCAGAATGAAGCACGGAACTTGCAGAAGGAGCTTTGAAAGGGGGCTGTCTCCATCGCCGGGGCAGTACCAGACCTGGCCAGCAAGGCTCAGCTCTCCAGCCCGCCCTGGGGTACCCATCACCTCCAGAACGCGGCCCCGCCGAGCCTCAGGGTGGGCAGCCTTAAAATGGGGGGGACTAGAAGACCTCAGTCTGCCTTTTAATTGCATAAAAGGAGATTAAGAGTTCCTGAGCTGTACAGGCTGGCTCGTCTTCCAGAACCTCTCCTGAAAGGTAGCGCGTGTTCGGGGGGGAAATTGAACAAAAGCAATCGAAGAGATCAAGATAAGTTGCAACATTATTTCCCCAGGGCTAAAACATACTTCTTTTTTATACTTATTAAATCTAAGGCAGAGGCTCAAACCAGATAAATCTTAACAAAATAAGTACATGAACTGGCTTTTAAAATCTGGTGTTTAAAACAAAAATTGATAGATTGGCAATACTGCCAATTCATGCTACAATTGTAGAAACTCCCAGGCTTTAAAGCCAGAGGCCCTACAAACAGAGCAGCTTGGGTCTTTCCTCCCTGCGGGCACTATCTGCACACACGATTGCAAGAAGAAAAAAAGCCTATGAAAAATTATGTCTACAAAAGTGGTTAGAATGAACTGAGCTTGTTCTCTTCTACATACCTTGGTCATCTGGAAACGTTGGGTATTTCTCGCGTGGAAGTAAACTGCAATAAATAAACTGGTTTACATAATCCCCAGCAACTCTGGCTACTGTGTGGATATTATTTCCATAGTCACATGAAATGTTTGTTCCATTCAGGTTCGGGATAGTTCCATTTATTTGTATTATCAGGGCCTATATTTGGACAAAAAAAATAATCAGTTATTACGACAGAAAATCATATTTAGAATTTGTCCATGTTTTACAAGCTTTTCATAGGCTATGGACTCCACAGATAGCTGTTTCCTTTTGCTTCATGCACTTTCAACTCCAAAAGCCTTGCTGCAGCAGAGCTCTGTAGCCGGGGTGGTGGATGCCCCCAGCCCCATCAGCAGGGGCACTCCCTGGAGCCCCCCAGCCCATTGCTCCAGCGCGGTGGGCTCAGACCCGGGCCAGAGCTTGGCTCCCGTGGGACCCCTCTGCCCAGCCCCGCTCTGGGCTCTGCCCAAACCACAGCGATTGCCCCGCGCTAGGGCTGGTCAGGAACTCTGGCACAGAGAGATTCCTGCCGTTGGGAAAGGGTTTGTCTTTACATGAAAAATATTTTGCTGAAAGCATTTAAATATCATTAAAATACAGTTAAAAATAGCAACAATTCAAAACCAGAAAATGAGCTGATTTAGCTGTCTGCAGCTGATGGTCTGTGTTTTGAGGTTTTGCGGACCTCGGCTGCGTGCTCAGCCTGGCAGCACCACCACTCCTGTTCACCTACAGCCCCAGCCTCGGCTTCCAGGGCTCCGAGGGCAAGAGGTCACCTCCAGGAGCTCTAGAGGACCTCGGCCTGGCTGGGCACCCACAAGAGAGCTCAGCATCCCCTCCACCCACACCAGAGCCAGCTGGAGCTGTGCTGCAGCTCTAGGGGACCGTGGGTATTTATCAGCCCCGAGAGCAGGTAACAACCCGACTGGACGCTGCACGTGAGTAATTTGGTGTCGAGGTCAAACGCACGGGGTTCTCTTTGTTGATATTGATCTCGGGCTCCAGGATGGTCATGGAAGGGCACTGCTGCACTCCTTCGCTGGCACTTGCCCAGAAGTTGGTCCCTGTGAAGTTCATACACTCGCGCTGCAGAGAGCACCTGCAATGAACAGGGGGACACGGTGTGGTTGATTGCTTTTAAAAGAGGTGATAAAAATGTTGGCTTCCTCGGGAGGGAAGATCCTGAGAAAACCCTGTGCCTACATCTTTTCCTCGATCCAAGCAGCTAAGCCTAAAGCCTTGCTGCTATATTTAAAGTGTCTGGTTGCCACGATAAGAGCACGTACTCCCACTGGCACCAACAGAACACCAGGATCCAGGGTAAGCGAGAGCGGGCCAGGCTGAACCCAGAACCGAGGAGGAGAAGGTGACATTTTGTCCAACTTCTTTAATTTGTGAACACAGAGTCTAATTTTGTAAATCCCTCTCTGAGTTATGATTTTCTTCCACTCGTAAGTAATAACTGCGAGGGCAAAAGAGGGTCTTTACCAGGGTGTTGGCGCTCCCAGTCCCACGGTTGGATGCCTGCAAGATACTCTGTGCTGGCAGCCCACTGCAGCATAACAACGCAGAGAAATCCTGGCTCTGAAGAGCATCCCAACCGTTTGAGACCAGATGCAATTGTTTTTAAAAGCACGTATTTTATAGAATCATAGAATGGTTAGAGTTGGAAGGGACCTTGAAGATCATCCAGTGCCACCCCCTGCCCTGGGCAGGGACACCTCCCACCACCCAGGTGGCTCCAAGCCCCTTCCAGCCTGGCCTTGAACCCCTCCAGGGATGGGGCACTCACAACGAATGGACAAAGACTAATGGTAATGGGACTGTCTGGAAATATGAAAGGCAGCAGAAGTTCTTGCCCGGGCTGGAGGGCCAAAGGGCACGCTGGCACACCAGGACCCAGCCGCTCCTACCTGGTCTCCATCGTGCACCACCCGCAGTAGGCGTCAGCGGCGGCCAGGCACTCCCTGCAGGTCGAGTACTGGTTGCAGGCAGCCACCTTCACCCGCGTCATCTGCACAACAACAGCACAACGGCTTGCAAACGTCCCCCACCACCACAGAAACGCTCAGCCCAGCTGGGACGGGCCGGAACAACAAGACACCAGCACCTCAGGCTGCTTTGCCTGTTCACCTGGACCGAGCTGTGCAGAGCAGATGATGGGGAGCAGCCCCTGGTGCCACCACCCTCTGCCCCACAGCAGCCCACATGGGGACCCGCACAGGCAGCTGCCCCGGGCCCCCAGCAGAGCCTGTGCCAGCCCAGGAGCAGGGAAGGATGCCCAAGGGACAGGGCTTGCTGCGGCAGCTGCCCCGTGGGGCATGTGGCAGCGCTGGTCCCTTTCAGCCGGCACCGTGGCAATGGATGTGTGATGGCCGGGCTAGCGACAGCCACACCACACTGATGCCTCAGATGGAGATGGCTTCACAGCTCGTCCCTCCCTGTGAAAAGCTCTCACTCAGACCTGCAGAAAGAGCCTTTCTAGATGGAGCTGAACACTGTCTGGCTATTTACAAAACAACCAGAAAGCAAAGCCACTCTGGAAACCTTAATTTGTAAAGAAATCAAAGTATCTCTAGGGACTTGCTCGGCAGGAGCAGTTGGACACAAAACATGTGTCAGTTTCTGCTTTTTCCTCCCTCAACTTCTAAACATCTGGGAAAGAAAACTGCGCTGTTTGGTTCAGTGGGACTGAGGACGTGAGGCGGTGAGAGCCCCGAGCTCCCGCCAGGAGGGTTTCTTGGACTGAGCCCCACTCACTTCACTGCTCCCCAGCCTCACGGTGCTCAGCACCCACCCCCAACCCCATCGAGCTCCCAGGGAGATTCCCGGGACACTAATTTCACTGAAGGAAAGTCAACTTGTCTGGCTTATTGGGAAAGAAACAGAGGAGAGCAGCACGAGTGCTGCGCTGGGTGTCTGACGGAGCCCCAGTAAGGTGCACAGCTCAGCGCGGGAGCCAGCCTGAAACAGCAGCTAAAGAGGCATCCCAGGAGGGCTCTGTGAAATGATAATGACCAACCTGCAGGGAATTAGGGCTTGGAAAATACAAATGCAACATATAACATTTGTGGTTGTGCATCTGTTTTGACAGATTAAAATGTAATTCGGGACAAACCACCAGCGCCTGGAGCGCTCAGCTCTCATCTTCCTCCTCTGCTCACTTGATGGAGACGAGACCGTCTGTTTCTACCTGCTCCATCTCCGCAGAGAGCCCTCCTCCCAGCCAGCCCTCCTGCTGGCCACGCTGAGCAGAGACCTCCCCTGAGCATCCTTCCTGACAGGCAGACTTTTTGTTTGCAGGATCTCCTAAAAGCCTCCTTACAGACTGCACCGTAATTTTCAGGTGTCTATAAAGGGACAAGCTCTGCTCCTTTCTGCACTCCCATCAGCAGAAGCGGTTTTCAAATCTTTCACTGCTTATCTTGCCACCACAAAGAGGAGAAAGGTTGACAAGCCGCTCCACTCGGTGTGACCCCAGCCCAGCAGAATGGGCAGGCACAGGTATCCCCCCCAGAAAGCCCTCTGACACCCCAGCCAAGGCTCTGAACGTCTGGGCTCTGCCCACCGATGTCAAAGCGGATTTCATCATCCCCTCCTGCTCCCGGCTCGTAGTGCCGAACGCTAAATGAAATGCACAATGCTCAAAGGGCTGTTCGGCTGGAGCCTAAAGATCTCACCTGATGGGAGGTCATTAGATAGAGGTAGGTGGAATCAGAAGGGTCAAACTGCATGATGGGGTGGACAGGCTCTCCATAAGCCACCGAAATGGATCTCCTGCTAATAACCTTCATGGTACTGTCCAGATTAATCTGTAGTGTGAGAAAAAGCCACTCATTGAGACCATCTGTCAAACACGATGGGGAGAAGGTTGTTTCTCCTTGGTTATAAACACGACTCAAAACGGTATCTAACAGTGCACCACATTTTCAAGTACAGGCTTCACAAGCTGCGTGGTTTGGGCCAGCTCTGTGCCACGGGGCGGGCACCAAGTGGCCCAAGCCACGGCCAGGAGCCCTGCTCAGTGTCGACCAGCCCTCCGACCCTTGGTTCCAGATGCTGCCCGCAACACTCTGGCCCAAGGCTGTGTCTCACACGGTTTCCAGCAGCAGAGCAGCGTGGCTTTTGCGCTGCCCTAACGTAAGCGGCACCAGCCTTCAGCCCTCACCACACACGTATGTGCGTTTCTGTTACAAAGAACGTTGCATTTCCAAAGCTTAATGAAAACCAGCGAAAATCAGCACCGGGGCTGCACAACATGGCATCCCCCACTCCCCGCATATTTGAAAAATAAGTGTTGTCATTCTGGCCATAAGAAGCCCTTATCCCTGCTCCCTCTAGAAGACCGTGGCAGTTGCTGCAAGAGAGCCCAGTCCTACCTTGCCTCCTGAACCACCAGCTGAAGCGCTGGCAGTGATGGAAGAGGCTGCAAAGCGTCAGCCTGCCTTTCGGATCCCAGAATGTCTTGGCATTTGACTTGAGAACTCAGCAAATTAAATGTGGCATTGCTGAGAGGAAATAACAATAGGGCTACACAATTTCGTGTGACAGTCACTTTGCAGCTTAAAACAGAAGGGGGGCGAGGAAAATTCCTACCTCCTTACTAGCAAGGGAAGGCAATAATTGTAAGGACCAAGCGTGCCTCTGCTCTCTAAAGTCTGGATTAATTAATTAACATAGGATTAATTAATTCTTACAGTAGAGCAGCACCGACATGTCCTAGTAAGATAGCACAAGCTCAGAGCAGTGTCTCACCCTCTGCTAAGGACGGTTTGCAAGCACTGCAGGCTACCGTGCAGAGCAAGAAGGCAGCTGTCATTATCCCCATTAAAAGCCGCGACCCGGCTCAATCACGTGCCTGGGATCACCCAGGACACCCATGAACAGAGTCCCGACACCCTCCACTTCAGCTTTGCGATCATTTCTCTCCCTTTCGGGTGTCTCAGTGCCCTCCCCAGCTCCCTCTGCCCTCTGAGCCCCTTCACCCCACGCTTTTCCTGCACGGGCACCTTCCATGGATCCCCGTGAGCTGTGGCCCCGGGGCAGGGATCCCACCACAGCAGGGCAGGGACCACCGTCCTCTGCCCAGAGCAGGGCCAGGGCGAGCTCCAGGACGCAGTGAGAGCAGAGTGTGCCGAGCTCTGGGTAACCCCACCAGGCCCACAGGCTCCCAGAGTCCGTAGCAGACCCTTCCACTCCCTCACCCTCCGGGGCATCGCACCCTGGCACACCTTGGCCACCGCTCCCTTGACTGCCTGCTGGACGTGGCACGGGTGCCGTCCCTCAGCAAGTGCCCGTCTGACTGACCCCCCCAGGCCCCCCCAGCCGTCACTGCTGCCGGCGGGAGCTGGTCCAGCACTATTTCTGCCCTTTTGCTGGCTCTTCTCAGGCAGCAAATCTGAATGATAACTCACGCAAAGTATCTTGCATCCCGTGCCAAATAACAAGGAGCCCTGAAGGTAAAAGGGCTTCTGGTTGTGCAGCTGTGTTGTAGAATTAGATTACAGCTATCTGAGCAAATTATCCCAGCTAAGGGTAGCCAGGAGCCTCTCCCTAATGGAGGCTCAGCCGATAAGGCTGCTCTCCCAGAGATGATAATGGAAGCAGAGCTGTTAATGCTGTGTGAACACGGCAGCGCTGCGTGTGGCATGTGCCTCTCCGGCCTGGAGCACCTGGATGGGGTGCCAGCTTCCTCCCACCCCCACCAGTCACCTGCCCCTGCGGGCGAAAATCAAAGCAGTGAGTTTCTTTGTGATCGCTCCCACATCTTTGCCAGGAGCGCTTGGATGCAAGGGAAGAGATTGGATCCGTCTTCTTCTCTCCAACATTCTGATCCAGTATTCCACGTTACGCACCGCTCACCCCAGGCTGAGACAAAGCAGGTAACAGCCGTGTCTGCTCCAGGGCTCTCCCCCTCCCTCCCTGCCACGGGCTTTGGACCCTGAGAACACAGCAAACTGTTGTGGCTGGCTGCAATCAAAACTTTCTTTGGCAAATTTCAAGTGCTGAAGTCAGTGAAAGCTTGGCCTGGCGTCTTGGCTGGAGCCAGGGTGTTGCCTTGCCCGGCGCTGCCTTTGGCACGCTGCGTAAAACACATCCCCCATCAGATGCGTGGCTTCACACCTGCCTGGGACTCAGCTGCGAGGGAGCATCTCTCGGTGATTCCCCTGTCTACACGGAGCCTTCAAAAGCCACCAGCTCAGGGGGAGAATTTGTTAGAAGAGATGTTAATAATGAAATGCTGCACAACAACACTTCCAGCATAGGGTTCACACGGCAGCCTTGAACAGTAATTAACAGCCACCAGTCACCAGGTGCCACACATCACCCTACAGATTACGGCAGCATTCAATTGCCCCACTGCCAAACCAAAGCGGGTGCTCAGACAGACCCGACAGCCGTGTCCTCTGTGCAGACCAGGGCTGCTGGGAGGGGAAGCCCCGCCACCCCCACCCCCGAGGCCCCACTTGCCTTCAGGAGTCCTCCGCTGGCGGTGCCCAGGAAGACGACGGTGTAGTTATTGACGCTGGCCACTGCCACGGCGGTGAGGCCGCTGTAGGTGAAGACGGGGGTGGCTGTGACGGGGTTGACGATGGCCAGCGGGTGCTGGAGGTGCGCGGCTCCGCAGTCCAGCTGCTCCGGCTGCAGCTGCGGGGGGACAGGCAGGTCAATGGGCTGCAGCACCCCCGCGGGTGCCCCCGGTGCCGCCCCCTCCCGCCACCCCCTCGGGCCCAGCACGGACAAACTGGCGACGGGGAAAGCTCCTCATGACCAAGACATGGAAGAAGAAAAAGTAATGGGTTAATATGGGAGCAAAGAGCTGTAATAGAGCCCCCTTTGTGCTTGGCAGATCTACCCTCCAGCCAAACGCAGCCCAGGCTCTGATGGAGGAGCAATGCCCTTGCCCACGGCATGGGCAGGACCAGGCAGCACCAGGCAGGCGTCCTCCAGCCAAAGGTCCATTGACTGTGGCAGCACCCTCACCTCAACACAAAACTCTTGTGTGACAATAAAAGGGGACAAGGGGCTCCTTGTGGCCCTCTCCCACCAAAGGTGCCCGAGGTCTCTTCTCCTTCCTGGCGCTGGAAGCCCCTCACCAGAGGAGGCTTCACCCCAGGGAGGTTTCTCAGCCCACCGAGGACAAGCCCTGCTCAGCCGCCACCTGCCTCGGCAGAGGGGGCTGCTGTCCTCACAGAGACCCCTCTGCCCCCGGCGCTGCGAGGGGTCCCCCAGCCCATGGGACACCGCTCGGGACCGCTCCCGGCAGTGCGCTGAGCCACACTCGGCTGGGATGGCTGCAGCCCCAGCCATCGCCGGCTCCTTCCCTCTCAAACACAAGGTGAGGCAAAAAAGTTTCTCCAACAAAAGAACTCAAAGTATTATTTCCCCACTATTCCTGCAATAAGTGAGGAAGAGACTGAGAGGAGAGCCAAGGGAGGGGGGAAAGAATTTTTCTGGCAACTCTCAGGACTGTAAATCCTGGCTCCAATCATGCTGCTACTGCAGTGAACAGCAAAATTTCCACTGGTGTTCCACTGGGATGGGCTGGAGCTGCTGACTAGCTGCTGCCCCATGCTGCAGGACACGGAAGGAAGAGCCATGGCTGCAAAACTCTGCCCAGAAAGGCTGAAGCCACCGACCGCATCCAGCCTCAGCTCACCATGCCCCGCAGGGACCGCAGCGCTGCTGACGCTGGCCCCAGCAGACGGGCCACTCCGCACCAGGGCTGGCAACCAGGGACGCGGGGCCCGTGGCAAGGCTTCCACGAGGATTTGCTGGGTGCCAAGGGGCGAAGGCAGAGGACAACCGTTAAGGACTGCTCACGTGAGCCTGGTCTGTGAGCAGGCAGTTGGCTCATTTAGCCCAAAGCAAGACAACAGACTTCACTATCCCGTGCTAAATTAATTAGCACAGTTGCTGCATGACAGCAGCATTTGAAAACGGGAGCGATGCCTCATCTTCCTCCTACCCTGCTGAGACACACCCAAGATTTATGACCACTCTCACCCTGAATCCTCCGAGACTCTCCTTAGAATGTCTGCTCAGACAATGTGGATGGATTCAACAGCATCTGAACATCACAACAGCCTCGCTGCCGACAATTTACCTGCCGTCGCTCCCGCAGCAGCTTCTGCGAAGTGCAGCCGAAGCTGCTCAAACAACGGGCAGGTTTCAAGGGCCATTTCCACATCTGCAGCATCATTTCAGGCTCATCTGAAGAGAAGCAGCAATTGTGCTGTCACCCTGCCCGGGCACGATGTGCCAACAGCCGTGGGTGCCCAAACCCACCCGGACACAGCCCTGACCGCGGGAACCGCTCACACAGAGCTCCAGACGAGAGCCCGGGGGCGGGGGGCAGCCCACACCCCTGAAACCAAGCACATTCCATGCCTCACTGAACTCAGCCTAACGTGGATATTCCTTCCAAAATCATCATCAGGAGCGCTAATTTAAGCAGAACAAAGGCAGGGATCTGAGGCTGTATCTGTTGAGAAACTGGACCACGTGCTTCCACCAGCGAGGAGAAGCTGACAGCCAGCCTGTTTCGCACCCCCCCTCCCTGGGCTGAGCGCACCAGGGCCTGTATTTTAATTACCTTATTACCATCATTATTTCATTAATAGAACCAGACTAAATCTTCAGCTCTCCCCTTTCTTCAGCCTGTTTAGGAGATTAAGCAAATCTTCAGGCTCTGCAGTGAGCACTGGGATGAGGGCAGGACCCCCAGCCCAGACCCCGGGCTGGGGCACATCTCCCCCTGCCCCCCGGCCACCACTCTGGCCTGTGTCGGTGCTTCATTACAGCAGCACGTCCCTGGACAACAATGGGGAAGAAACTTCTCAAAACCCCAAATGTATTTGAAGCAACTGGGCTGTGTCTCAAGGGGCGAGGGATGGTGTCCCGCAGGCTGGTGACCCTCTGCAATGGCCGGGATGGTCCGTGGAGGGGCAATGATGTGGGGACGCGGCGCTGCCCCCTCCTCCTGTTGGCAGGGCAGCAGCAAACCCCACCAGGCTGCAGGGGCCAGCCAGCTCCCCGGCTTCTGGAGCCAGCAAACAGCTGCTCACGTACCCAGAGCCACCACGGACCCGCAGTGTCCCCCGGCCCCTGGCACACACCGCAGACAACACCCTGCTCCGCGAGCACCGGGAGCTGCAGTGCCCAGGGCTCGTGGCTCTGCCGCAGGGAGCAGACGGGGTGCCCTCCAGAAACCCCCCAGCTGCGGTCCCCTGTGCCCCAGCAGACACCAGACCCCACCTCTGCCACTGCTGCTGGTCAGGTCAGACGTGAAGTGACAAAGACCGATTTGGAAACCTTCCCCGGGTAACGCGAGAGCCAGGCGGCAGCAAGAGGCTGGGAGCTGCAGCGCAGCCCTCGTGGGACTGGGGGGGAGGATCAAGTGCTGTGGAAGTAAGTGACTTCACCGAACGCGTTTTGCAGTTTTATGGCATTTCATTCTATTAACAAATTAAATTCTGAAGTGTGTATGATTCTCCCTGAAACTGGGCAACAGAATTCTGCTATACCGTGCTGAGGACACACCATCCACGTTGCTGACGTAACCGTCCCCTCATTCACAGCCAGACCTTCAGAAATGCCCTTGGGTTCATTGGTTTGTCATGGGGACAGTTGTCTCCAGCCCCTCTCCATTACCCTTCACCGATATCAACCACCTGAAGCTCACAAGGCTCCATCCTGTGGGAATCTGAGCACAGAGGCACCCGGGGGATGCTCAGCCCCTCGTCCCTGCAGCGTCTCCCCCGTCCCGGTGTCTGCCCCAGCCCCAGGGACCAGCTCTTTCTTCTCACAGGTGGCCAAAATCACGGAAGCTCCTTATCTGCCGCGCCTGCCTGCTTGTAAATCACCCCTTTCCGAGCTCGTATCAGCACAAAGTGTTTTCCACAGTAAACAGGATGTCACTATTCCAACACAGACCAAGCTTTATTTTGGCCGCAGACATCCTTCCTCTGAAACACCTTTCTTCACATGACATCAGCTCTTCCGACGGACAGGCGGGAGAAGACATATGGTGCTTCCCTCTCGCAGGGTGGGGTGATGGGGTGGGCTGCTGCTGCCCCTGCAGCACAGCACCGAGGGGACACCTTCACCCTGTCACGTTTCGATAAACAGGACACGGCCACGGCACATCCTTCTGCAGGCACCAGGCAGTCACTGCAGCCTGGGAAACTGCACTGAAAGGCTGCGCTGAAAGGCTTTCTCCGAGTGGAATGTGTTAAACCTCACTCCATCTTAAATCAGGCGACCCTACCTTGAAGTGGGGAAAGCCTGAACATTAACTTCTCTTGCAAAACCAATCTCCTTCCATCATCTGCATTTTAGAACAGCCCCGTGGACATTTACTGTATTGCCAGTATTTTTCTGCTACGCACTCTGGGTACGCAGCAACGGACGAACTACTGGCGAGTCTCCACTCCAGTCCTGCTGCACCCAACACGTTTGACTCTTCAGTGGTACGGAAGGGCCACCTCGGGGCCAGCGGGACACGGGCCACCTCGGGGCCAGCGGGACACGGGCCACCTCGGGGCCAGCGGGACATGCCACTGTCACCCGTACGTGGTGCTCCTGCAAAATTCCACAAGTGATGTAAATTAACTCAAACCAAGGATTCACGCCTAAGAGGAGCCTTAGTCAGATTAACCCCTGACTGCAAACACAAAGCGGGACAGAGATAAAAGATTTTCAGCCACGTCAGAGCTCAAGAGTTCAGCTGTTTTCACAGTGCGAGTTCAGTTCTTTATCCCAGGCCTGAAAAGAGCAGAAAAAGCGATTTCCCAGAATTTCCATGCCAGCTCCCCAGCCCCAGGCGCTGCACCCCAGAGGCAGCCGCGCAGGATGTCCCCTCGGGAAGGAAGTCTGCTGGAAACAGAAGGAGGAAGAGGAGTGGTGAGGCAGCACTCAGGAAAACCATGAAACGCACTGACTTCTGCATCCTGTGTTTGTGACCTTAAAAATAGTTCTTAAGCAAAGATGGAGTTTATTTCTGAATCAAAAGCAGGCTGCAGTTCAGAAAACAGCCCTGCAGGTTCTGCTCCCAGCCAGGCTCTCCCGGCTCCGCTGCACCGGTTCCGAAAGCGCCGCGGAGGGAAAGGGCGTCCGGCCCCTTTCGTGCATCGTATCAGAGCGGATTAAAGCGCTGGCTTCCAGCGGGCCCAGAGTCCTGGGAAAATGACACAGCCGGCATCCGATAATCCGCTCCAAACTTGTTGATTTGTGGGACTTAGCCTTCGTCTTCATAGGCTCAAAATTTGGCAGTTGCTCCTACACAACTGACATTTTCAGGCCATTAGAGCCTGTGATAAAAGGGCTCTGGTTTTATCTCTTCCCTTCCTTAACATAAACCATTAGGCTTTTATTAACATTTAGGTATGACTCAGGGAAATCCCCCATCACAGAGAGAATATTCAAAATAATTTGGATGCTCTCCGAAGAGAATGGCTGGACACGGACCCGAGGCCCAACAGCAGAGACAAGCTACAGCCCAGCGCCGAAATGCTGCACAGGCACGGCCGGCCAACGGGCAGAGAGGTGGTGGCAGGGCAGGCTGGCATCGCGCAGACACAAGGCACAAGCCCCCTCTGTGCCGGCGGAGCCCAGACCGGGCTGGGAACCCCTCCCAGGCAGAGCCCATTCATCCCGCAGCCCCCCCGCGCCCCAGCAGTTTGTACACACAATCACGCGTTTATCTGCTGCAGTGTCGCAACCAGAGCTGTCAAAAACAGGCTTTTTGGGATGCCTGGAGGAAAATGTCATCCTCAGAAGAGGGCTCTACTGTTAAGGCACTTGAGACGTAAGCGGTCCCCAATTGCCGCGCAGCCCCGGGGGCAGACGCTGTCACAGAGCCCCTCTCACTGCCCAGCACGGTTTTTAGGCAATGGGAGGCAAAGCAACGTGCACTCTTGGCCAGCCAAGGCACTGGGGCTGAGAACCTCTCGTAAGACGAGTCTTGCTGAATTCTTCTCAAGAATCATCCACGCTAAGCCATCAGCACCCCTACAGCACAGCAGATGTCCTTGCAAACAAAGGGCTTAAAATGAGATTTGCGCCCTGGTTTCACTATTTACTCAGACCACAAGTCTCTCAAGCGAGCAAGCGGCGGTTTTGCTGTGCTTTGAGCTCCGCAAGCCACCCCTGTGACCCCAGTAAGGGGCTGTCCAAACACCCGTCCGTCTGTCCCCAGTGGCCACCCTGTGGGGAGCCACAGCCCTGGCGGCCCCCCCAGCCCAGCAGCATCCCCATGGCGGGGGCAGCGTCCCGGGGGGACACCAGCACTGACACCAGGGGACCTGTCCATGTGGTGTGACCTGCCCAGGTGCTCCCTCGGCTACATCCTTCAGGGGATCTTGGTAGCCCGCCCTGTTGGCTGATGCCCTGGGACACCACGGGACCCACATGCAGCCCCGTGTGGGTGACAGCTGGGACGAGTGTCACCTCCAGCCCCAGAATGGAAAGCTAACGTCTTGCTGAAGAGGAGTAATTGCTAATGAAGAGCTCCCAGCAGATCGCCCCATCGCGCCCCTCGGAGCACCGCAGCAGAGCCCCACCGGCCGCGCGGGGAGAAAAACAGCCCTGTCAGTGCTCCCGCTCCTCCCTCCAACGCAGACAAGAGTCACCTCCACGCCAAAAGCCCTTCCTTCGGCTTCTGCAGAGCTCCTGATGCCTGGCAGGTTTTCAGCCTCTTATCTTCATTTTTATTTCACAGGAAAGCTTTATCCAACCCTCCTCGTCGTATAAAGCTCATTCTTCCCTCTCCCTACCCCTCACTCCGACACGTTTCTTTCCTGCCAGCTCCCCATGTTCACTCTCAGCAGCTTCACACGGGACATCCACCCGATTAAAAGGGCCGAGGAACCGAGGCTGTCCCTCAGGAAGCGGGCACAGCGGACCCAGCGGACCGACGGTGCCTGGGGCAGGCAGGGCACAGCGACCGCTCCCCAGACAAGGGGACTTGTCCCCTCAGACCAACACAACGGTCACTGGGGGACCTGCACCGTGGGAGGCAGGGGGTGCCAGCAGCCCTGGCTGCCCGTGCCACCGCATCCTGCCCTTCACTGAGTTCTGGGTTATCGGCAACAGTCGCCTGTCCCAAGGTGACGGGCTCGGCAGACTGAGTGCCTGAAACTGGACTCGGGGGCCAGAGCTGAGCCGATGGGCCGAGCCCACCAGCCCCCTAAAACTGAAGGGGAAACTGTTTCCAGCGAGTCTGCAGAGACACAGACCTCCAGCCTTGAATCCTTAGACGCTGCCTGCATCTAAGCGCAGCCAGGTTCACCTCTGCCGCAGACCTCAAACCACCAGAGGTGAAGTGGTTTGAAACATCAGAAGATGCTCTTGGCACCGTGTCTCAGAGCCCGGCTATGGCCGCTGCCCCGGGCAGACCTCACCGACCACCTCCTGCAGCCACCGGCCGGACCCGTGGCCATCCATCCCCCACAGCCCCGCCGTGCCGGCCCCGGGGCTCAGCTACCGCTGCAGAAAGCAGAGAGCAACACTGGCAGGACCCGCTTGGCACAGCCCTCCCCAAAACACCTTGCAGCAGGGTCCCTCCCTCGCCCCACACAAGCTGGGGGTCCGACCGCCCCCGCAGGAGGTGCTGCAGCACGTGCCACTGCACGGGGAGCCGCTCCAGGTGCAGAAATACAGAAAAGTAGCAGCCTTTTAACTGAAATCGCACATCCTTCATGCCGCCAGGAAGAGTGGTCAAGCTTATTATGTTACCCTTCATCCTGCATTAAATACAATACTTCAGATTATACAATCAAATCCCCCAGGAACGGGCCGGCAGAAGGATTAGCGAACAACAGGCTCCAAAGGGGTCGTCGTAGTCAAAACACCAGGCGTTTGGGCAGTGGGAGTCGGGATGTCCTTTAAATTCACCCCCACTGGCCAGGCGGCTCCTCTGCCCCACTGCCCGGGGACAGGCGCAGAGCGGAGCAGCCAAGACCCTCATCCAAGAACGCCCACCCCGCTCCGAGAGCCCGACTGACACATCCCCCTCTAAAATGTTTGGAGGAAGACACTTGATCTATTCAGGCTGTATTTTCTTAGCTGCTCTTTCCTTGGAGAGCCCCCCTTCCACCACTCGAGCTGTGTTTCTCATTTATGTTGAGCTTTGGCTCCAGAAACCGAGCCCAAACTACTCAAACTCCTTCCCACGGGGAGGAGTCCTGCACAAACCATGAGTCTGGCTCCTCGATCTTTGGGGTTAATTTTTTATTATTGCTACAACAAATACTGAGCACTTTACATGCTCAACGTGCTCTGACGGCACAACCGTGTGGTTCTGGGCTGAAAAAAGCGTCCATTAAAGTAACAACTTCTTACCTAACACAACTGGTCTTCGCATGTGTCAGTTCAAATCTGCTTCATTTAGCAATAGTTTATACTAAATGTTTTCCTGTATTTTCCTCATTAGTTCTGCTGAATCAATTAAGCTCCGAGATAATGAGCAGAACTCTACTCTTCTTTTATGCGTCCTCAGTAAAACCTGCCTCTGAACAGCAGCATTGCCCTACACCATCAAGACATGCTCCACAGGTACCGCCACGCACATCACCTGCTCCTCCACGNGTACCACCACACACATCACCTGCTCCTCCACGGGTACCACCACACACATCACCTGCTCCTCCACGGGTACCACCACACACATCACCTGCTCCTCCACGGGTACCACCACACACATCACCTGCTCCTCCACAGGTACCACCACATGCCTTGCCTGCTCAGCGGCCTCGGCACTGGCATCCAGAAACAAAGCAAGGCTATTTGCTCCCAGCACCCAGCCCACTGTGGCAGCCTGGCATGCAAAGGTTAAAAAAGCCTTTTTGCTCATTAACCAGGCACTCCAAACGCACCTCTACATGTCATCTCTGGAGGTCTTCCCTCCTCACCCTCTTCCCCCCCAGCTCGGGTGGGTGGGGGGAATTCTGCTGAAATTATTCAGCAGAATAATTGCAATGTTTGTTAACAATCAATGGTCCTACTGGATTCAGCACTGAGCACTTATTTGGTTGAATTGTGGAAGGCTTTCCTTTTCTCTACCATTTTATACTTTGTCTTCAAGGTTTGTAGGAACTGATTTTTCCAAGGCTGTTTGCCCCTGCCTGTGGCAGGGTGGTGGAACTAGGTGACCTCTAAGGTCCCTTCCAACCCAAACCATTCCATAATTCTATGACCCACTGAGCTCTGCAGCTTACTGTGATGCCAAACCTCAGCAAGAAATGACTTAGGAGATCGCCAGGACATAACAGGGCAATCCCAGCTCCTCCCCAGAGCTTGAAACCTTTCTCCAGCAGCTCCTCTGACAGTGTCCAAGCGGCCCTTCCGCAGCCAGGGAGCCCCAGCACGCCGGGCAGCCCGCTGGAGCGCTCTCCTGGCGGGGGCAATCCCAGAAGGATGCGCAGGGTCTTCCAAACATCCCAACCTCCCACTGCGTGGCTCATCCAGGGACATGAGCAAGGCAAGCCGATGAGAACAGCACAGGGAAGAACTCATCTGTCGCTCTCCAGATGCAGAAGGCTGTCCCTCAAGCAGAGATTTAGCCACAGTTTCCCTCCTGTTTAATGACCTGCCACAATGATCACTGAAAGCTCAGCCCGAGCCCACTCCCTGCGTGAGCTGGCTCCCAGAGTTGGGTCCACCGCTCTCCAGGCAACAGCACAAAAGCCCTGGTGCCTTTGCACCACCTGGAGTTCAGATCCGAAGACATACTGAACAGCGGGGACCCACGAGTGGAACAGCTTTGGAAACTGCTGGTTTATATTACATTGAAAGATGTTTCACATCTCCCCTTCTTCATCGCGGGCTAGCACTATACTGAAAACTCTTCCCAACTGTTCCTAGAAAGATCACTCCACACACAGCCATTTTCTAGAAGAAGCCAGGTTTTCAATGGCCCCTTTTAATTAGTTGATCTACCAGAGATGGCTTCTGGCCACCAGCACCTCCCAACCCATTGAGTGTTGGCAGCGGACGGAGGGATGACGATCTAATAGCCCAAGGGGGTTTGCTCCAGAAGGGAGCAGTACGAAGCAGTGTAATACTTGAAACAGAGATGAGACAGAAACAGAACGAAAAGTTCCAAATTTCCTTCAAATCTTAGAGGTATGTTTGCAAAATCCAGACTTTCAGGACATTTTGCTTCTGGGTAAGAGTCAAAAGATTCATATTTCAATGCCACTTGCAACGCATAAGCTGCAGAAACCTTGTCAGAGCAACGACCCTCCAGTGGTTTGGGCCTAAAAACCAGGCAGCCTTGTTCCAGCAGCCGGTCCCTCCCGGCTGGACCACTGCCACCCAGCACCTCCCATCGGCAGCGCCGCTGGCCCAGGGGCCAGAGTGGGTTCAGCCTGAAGCTCCACTGGGGTTTGTGCCCTGGACCTGGAGACATACTGAACAGCAGGGACCCACGAGTCAAACACCTTTGGAAACTGCTATACTACATTACACCCCACCACGAGCCCCGACCTCCTGCTGTGTCCCACAGCCCCCGCGGCCGCTGCTAGCCCTCACGGTGGCACCCACACGAGCACAGCAGCAAAGCCTGGGACTGGGACTGGCCATGCCGCCTTCAGAGGAGGGCACGGCAGAATGAGACCCCCAGTATGGAAAAAAGCCTGAATATCAGATTAACCCCTATCCCGATGCCCACCTGAGAAACACCCCAAGCCAGTGTCCCTCGTCTGCCCCCCCCCAACATCCTGCAAGGCTGTGCTCATCTGTAGGTCCCTTCTTCCACAATACAATGCACCCTGGACTGGTGAGGAAGGCACAAGGGCTGGCAACAGCAGGTTGGCTCTGCTCTGACCACGAGCCATCACTGCTGCTCCCCAGCTGCTGCAGAACCCCATGGTCCAGTGCCCCCCACCCCTGGGGATGCCCCAGTTCCAACCCCAGCACACATCTGTGCCGGGAGCCAGCGCAGGCTCCTCACGCTGGACAAGCCCCGCTGGCACTCAGCGGGCAACGAGGGGGAACTGTCATGGGCTTTGACATCAGCCCCGCTCACCCGCACACCACATCTAAGGGGGGCTCCTCCGGGCTCCGTGTGACACAGGCCTTCTGGGGAGCGCCCCGTCCCACGCCCCCGCCGGCCTCGCTCCGCCGGCTGCCAGCGGAGCTGCTCTCCAGATGTGAGCAATTAATGCTGCTCCCTCCGCTCAAAAACATCAATAAATCCTACCGGCCTCTCCGAGCGGCAGATTGCCGTAGACAGTCTGCCACCTCCTCCACTTGCTGCAAGGTGTTAGATCCCAACTTGAAAAGAAAACAACTTGCAATAATTTCTACACTAACCCAATAAAAAACAAAACAAAAAAAAACCACCAACAACCAACCCAAACCCAAACCAAACAAAACACAGGCAGCAAAGCAAAGCTGATTGCTCCTGCAGATGCAGAGGTGGGCTCACCCCCCTGCCACGCCGCAGCCCTGGGCACGCGTGCTAGGGACGGTGACACAGGAGGGTCAGCTCAGGCCCTGACACTGACACCCATCTGATCGACGTCAAGGCATCGATCGGGCAGTCTCCCACCACCACCTCCCCCCTGAGGGCAGTAAGGCTCCCCCGGCACAGCCCGCTGCGGTGTACCAGGGGGTCACGAGGACGAACGCCGCCGTAAGTGCTCGGGGCTGTTCCCACGGGGGACCCAGCACAGGCAGGGGACCCCTCCGGGTACCACCACCCACACCCCACCGCGGAACCACTTCATCCTCCTGGTCAGGAACATCCATCCCCTCCTCGGTGGGAGTGAGCAGTCACACGCCATCCCTGCAGCCGGGGAGCCCCTAGCCGACGTGGCCCGGGCAGGAGCACAGCCACGTGGCTGTAGGTAGCGCCTGGTGGCGTTCAGGTGGTTATAATTGATTGTTTCCAACCGCTGCTGGTGCGGCACTTGGAAACAATCAGTTATAACCACCTGAACGCCACCAGTGGCTCAGACCTATTACGTTTCCAACAACTCGCTGGAAGAGGTCACCCGAGCAGAGTGTCACAGCGATGCAGTTGCCAGTTTAAATAGACGCCTACCAGGATTTTCAAGGCAGAGCAAGGTGGTTTTGGAGCATCCCCAGGCACCCATCCACATCCTGAAGCCCCTTACCCACCTCCCCAGGTTCCCTCGGCCCCACCTCAGCCCCCTTCTCTCTCAATCGCTGTACAGTAGGCTTTGAAGTGTCAGAGAAGAGATGGCAAATCCCTTGACTTCCACCAAGCGGGACCCTGCAGCCGAGCTAGCACCCCTCATGTGTCCCAGCAAACAGCCGAGCTAGCACCCCAACCAAACAGCTGCCCTGGAAAACATCTGGCTGCACGAATGAAGGTGGTTGAAACCCCCCTCCGAATGAAGGGAGGCAGGATCACCACCTCAGCTCACAGAGCGCTCCGGTGTCCTCCCGGCCATGATGGACCTCCACGTTGTCCTGGTTTGAGGTAAAACGAACCGATTTTCACGTGCAGCATAGGACTTGGCCAAAGCGAGCCTTCTCCTGTTCTCCACCTAAACCATTGTTTAATTACAGGAGATTCAATGATGTCAATGGATCAAAATTAACCTGAATTCCAAACTCCCAAGAATAACAAGGTCTGCGCAGCTGGCTGTGGGGGCAGATCCAATCCCCCTTGGCAAAGGAACCCAGTGCCCACCTCACCCACCCCAGCCCTGGCCCAAGGCCCCAGCAGTCGTCTGCTGTTCTCTCACCTAAAGCAGCACAACTTCTGGCTTCCCGGCACAGAAACTTCTGCCACTTCGACCGAATTTCCCTTTGCAGCCTGGGATCTGTTTGAGCTTGAGATGCAAAGCAGGAGCGAGCCCCCGGGCCCCGGCAGGCACGTTCCCACCACCCACCCTCGGCTCGGGGGCACCAGCCGCTCCCTGGGAGACCCCCCTGCTCCCCTGGCAGCGGGAGAGCCCCCGGGCACAGGCAGCCCATGGAGCCCAGCCCGCCTTCCCAGGAAGGGTAAGATTCACACGGCTCCCTGCTCCCAGCCGCCTGCGCCTCCTCCGCGAGCACAGAGTCCTGCTGCCACGGCGGGTCCTGAGGAGCCATCCCCGAGGTGCCATCCCCGAGGTGCCATCCCCGAGGTGCCATCCCCGAGGTGCCATCCCGAGGGCTGGCCGCAACCCGCTGACAGCAGGTGAGAGGCAGCGCAGGCACACAGGACTCGGACGGCGGCGTGGAGGGACACCCCCTTCCCACCCTTCCTAGGACAACACCCAGAAGCAAAACAGGCCAGGGTGACACAACAGCTTCCCAGCAACGGGCATCTGCACCCCGGGGCGGGTGCCAGCAGCTCCCAACGCAGCGCCTTCTGCAAAAAGCAGAAATTAAGTCTGCTACGAGAACTCAAGCCTCGTTTTTAATGTACAAATTAAGTGTAAATTCCCAGTTTCCTTTCTTTGGCTAATCCTCCGGATTTATTTGAGTAGATGTAAGGTTAGAGCACATTTATTTTCATGTTTGCAATTTCTAAATTAGTATAAACCAGCACTTCAAAGTAGCTCAGCTCCTATAAAACCCAGTCCCACGGAGATGCACAGTATATTTGGACAGTAAGTAGATGCTTTGTCATATTCCCACGTGTATACGGGGGTGTTTTTTTTTTCTTTGGGAACATTTTCTGACTGGTTTCAAACCACACTTGTATGCCCAGGCACACAGACACACTGAGACTGTTTGCACAGTCTACCCAAGGAGTTCCTTTTATTTAACAACCCGTTATAGTAAAGCTCAGTGGTGGGTATCTCATCATTACACCACAAAACACTGTGCTCAATGAGCATGCAGGATCTGACACAAAGCCACAAGAGCCAGAAACTCAAGAATTAATGCTGAAACGCATCATTATCCCAGGCCGCCGTGCCTGTGTTTTTCAGTATAGGAAACAAACCGGATTTTCAGTGTTTTTTTGAGTTGCAGACCCCAAAACATTTCCCAGGAGAGCTGCAGATTCCTGGCTAGCAAATCTAAGCCTGACAAATACAAGCCTGCTTTCCCTGGTTACCTCTCTGGGAGTTTTTAGAGGGAGAGCGTGGAGCTGGAAGCAAAAACCACAGACGACGAGGAGCCCAGCACAGCCAGGAGCGTGGGATGGGGTTCCCAGCTCAGCTTCTCCTCAGGCATCCTTCTTTGTCATGGTCTGTGTTATTCTGTGTTAAACTCAGACCCATCGTTTGGATAACCAGAGTGGGGAGCTCTGCAGAAATGCCTGGAAATACACATTCGCTTGCCCCTCTGCTGCGGCCACCACCGGGGGAGCGGGGCCGGGACCGGCTGGTGGCCAAAAGGCAGCAGCTGGAGATGCCAAGGGGGACACGGTGGCAATGCAGTACGGCCGCCTGCGCTGCGGAACGACCCTACCCTTATGTTCAGCAGCACCAAGGGGGAAGGTGCTGGGACACCCCAAACAGCTGATCCTCTCAGGCCAGCGGGGAGGGACGGGGTCCTGCTGTTCTGCTTTTGCAAGGGCTCTGAAAACCACAGCCGTGCCACGCTCTGGCCACACAGCTGGCCCGACCTTCAAACCTACTGGGCCACGATCCTGCTGGGGCAGAACAGCCTAAATATGAAGTAAAGCCACCCAGCGTCCTCAGGATTTGATAAGCTCTGTCAGCACGTTGCTGCAAATGCCGTTAACGCCAGTCTGCTGCAGAGAGCTCATACTTCTCATCTCTCCTGGGGGGGTCGGGTCCCAGCTCCACCCAGGCTTCCAGCGGGCAACATGCAGCAGTGACTCCGTGCGAGAATTTCATTTTAACTGCATGCGTCACAAAGACAGCCCGGTATTTGACACAAGATTCATTATAAAAAGCTATTTCTGTTGAGGGAAAGCAATTCTAGCGCTCACCCACTCACTCTCGGTACAAGTACCCAATCAAACCAAATCCTTCCCTAATATATCCTCCTTCCCCTAAGCTGCCGCTGCTAATTCACCTCCTCGGTAAGTGACTTCTCAGCAGCTTTCATTGAGAACAACCAACCAGCCTCCACTCCTGACCCAGACCACCCTCAGCACGTTTTCTGCACGTCTCACAAAGTCATCAAGCACATGCTTAATTGCAAGCCAGCACTTCCACCAAAGCGAGGGGCCCGTTCCCAGGCCAAGCCGGCAGCTCCCCTCGCCCACCCGTGGGGACAAGCTAACCGGCCACCTGGGCTACCCTGCGCTGTCCCCCGTGCCCCCCGCAGCCCCCGGCTGATCCCACGTGGTGACGGCAGGAGCTGGACAAGCAAGTGGCTGCCACCACATTGACCACAACCCTGCCGAGGGACGAAGCCCCTCTCTTCGGTGCTGGCCTCCCATCGGACCCCGACAGACGCTGCAGGGTAACCAGCCTGGCCCCTCACCAGCCTCGGGGGCACCGAGGGTCGCTGCCAAAAGCCATCAGCAGCGGGCAAGGGCTGCAGCTCCTGGCTGAGTCACAGGCGAGTGCTGCAGGAGAGGAGCATTCAATTAGACAGAAGAGCACACAAGGGGGCAATGATTTCCCTTTCACACCGCATTACGGCTAACAGCCCGTGCTCCGTATTTATAACAATCGACTACTTCAGCCACACGCGCACTCGGAATGAATCAAGCCATCATTAGGTTTTTATTTTTTCTTCCAGAAGGAGCTTAAAACCCAACCACCTAGTCCACAGGAAGAACTAATGACTCACAATTTCGATAATACTGGAGCACGTTATCACTGGTACGAGGCAAAAGGAAACTTGGAAACCCACCAACGGGTGGAGAAGTGGAGCTCACAATGGGCAGGCAGCTAGATGCTGATCTGCTCCACCGAACCAGCTGCTGCTTTCATACATTCTCCTGCTGCGTTCCCAGGGCTGGGACACAAAATGTATTAGAGTATTTCATTGTCTTGAAGGTGGAAATTGATGTTGGGTTTTTGCAGCACAAGGAAGCACAATATTACAACTCTTCTCCTGACACCGCCACTCTGGGACTTAAAAAAACAGCTTGCTAACTTTTTGACAATTCTAATGATTAAGTAAAAGGAAAAAAAATGAAAGGCTCTCCGGCTGACTGGTAGGAAGACTTCCCAGCAGGCTTGGTCAGCGGTTTGAGAGCAATATGCTTCAAATACATGGGAAGCACAGAAATATTAGGCATGAACGAATATTAATGGTGTGCTTCATTTGTATCCTGCTGTACTTGACATCAAAGGATCTCAAAGGAGCTTTACAAATGTAATCTTACGCTACCTGCGAGTTCAGATTCTGAATAACAGTAACAAGTACAGGAGTGTGTGGCAAACCAGGAAACCGAGGCACCTCGTGTTCAATGAGTGGTTCAGTGACACCTCAGCAGTGTCAGCTGGGACCACAGCCTGGTTTTCCTTGTCCACCCTCTATAACCACCAGCCATTCTGCCTCCACTTAAGCAAATTTTCTCACAGCCTGATCCCACCAGTAGAGTAAACACAGACGGTTTCTACTGACGTCTCTAGGACTGGAGAGGCTCGGCAATTTCTAGCTTGCTCCTCTGAACCTCACATCCCTTATCACTTACCCCTTCGAGAAGGGAACCATCCTTCACAGACTGCCTTTGTGGCACCAACTGACAACACACTCCTCCTTATTGCCCTCCTCGCCCACCCAGGGAGCCTCAGAGAGGGGATGCTACCAGGAGCACGCGCCACGGCACAACAGCACCCGGGCCAGACCCCCAGACAGAGTGAAACCTCATTGCTGCACTGAGGCTCCCTGGAGTCACTAGGGAACCCGCTGCCTAAATGCCTTACTGGATAACAGCACTCTGAAAACACCAATAGACCAGTATTAGTCACGATCGTCTTCCCTGCCGGACAAAAGTTAGAAAAAACAGTGTCTTCCAGCAGTCCTGGAGCTCGGAGGAAGCTCGGGGGAGTGGGTGCCTTTCTGCCCTTGACTTTGGGTTACAGTTCGGCCGTTAACTCTCGAAGCACCTCCTGAAGTCTCTGCCACTCTTGAGCTGCCTGGTAAAGCCAGTTCAATGCTGGGAGGGGCTGACTGGCGGGGTGCTGGGCTTCAACCACAGCCAACAAGAACCGCAGGTGCTTTTTTGTCCTGTAAATAGGATTCCTGACTCCAGTGACTCCTCTGAGAGCCGCGACCACGCCAGGGCTTCAGGACTGGACTCCCTGTGTTTAATGCACCGAGTCTTTGTGGAATTAACTCAAAAGCCAGGACAACTACCAGATTTCCTGGCTGTCAGGCAGCTTGTACTTTGCCACCAGGGAAAAGCCATTCAACTTTGTTAGAGTGGGTCTATGAACCAGTGCATTAAGAGTACATATCTTAGCACAGTGTGGAGATGCCACGCTAAACACTCCGGTTACCATGGGAAACCTTTCTCTCTTTGCCACTGGCACTGCACAGGGAACCCAAGCCCAAACACTCGATCTTGCTTTTGAAATCAAACAGATGTTTTTACGATCTTTGATGGATCCGAGTTACGCATCCTTCCCAGAGGAAGGGAAAAATGCAGTGTTAAAGCAGCCCTTTTTTTTTTTTTCTTTCTTCCTCTTTTTCCCAAGCATCGCCTATCTTTAGTGAAAGGGCAAACAGGCGTCTTGCTCTGGCATTAACATTGACGGCCACTTGGTAACGAACCGTGACAACGGCAAACTTCTACCCCGAGCGCCAGGGCACAAGGCGGCCTGTGCGCGGGGCTGCGCGGCCGCGGGCAGGGACCGGCTGGGCTGGCGATGCCGGCCGGGGAGCGGGGACACCGTGGGTCACCGGCTCAGCGGGGCGTGGGAACCACGGCGTGGCCTGACAGACGGGGCGGGGGGGAGCGGCGTCCCCCCTCGGCCCACGCACAGACACACACGCGTTCTCTGCCCGGTGGGAGCCCCGCCGCACGCCTGGCCGCGGGGAGGGGAGGGGGGCAGCCGGGACCCGACCGGCTTTGATGGGGTGACCCGGAGACCGACGGGGAGAGCGGGACGAGACGCGGAGACAGCAGGAGGGGCGCGGAGCGAGGGGAGCGCGGAGCTGGGGGTGCGGAACTCTGGGACCGAGTAGCGGAGCAGGGGACCGCAACGCAGCCGCCCTCCCGGCTGCGGGACGCGCTCCCGCCC
>VZRU01020336.1:338-13281 GCA_013398155.1 Pedionomus torquatus | reverse complement strand
GGGCATGCAGCAGAGAGGGAGTTGGCCGTGGTGGCTTCCTGGGGTTGACAGGGCCTTGTGGGACACGCAGGCAGGTCACCAGGCTCACCGGCCACCCCACCGCTGGGTGTCCCCGCAGGCGCTGGGCGAGGCGGACCAGGTCCGGATGACCTCGGAGGGCTCCGACTGCCGCTGCAAGTGCATCCTGCGGCCGCTCAGCAAGGACGCCTGCAGCCGCGTCAGGAACGGCAGCATGAGGGTGGAGGACTTCTACACAGTGGAGACAGTGAGCTCGGGGGCCGACTGCAAGTGCTCCTGCACCGCTCCCCCTTCCTCGCTCAACCCCTGTGAGAATGAGTGGAAGATGGAGAAGCTGAAGAAGCAGGCGCCCGAGCTCTTCAAGGTACCTGCAGGTGTGGTGGGACGGGGGGCTGGGGGCCAGAGACACGCTCCCTATGTGCAGGAGACCATCCTCCCCGTCCCTGCCCCCAGGGCCATGGAGCGGTGCAGTTCCTGCACTCTGGCTTTGAGCAGGAGCAGGGGGCATCTGCCCTGCCCGTGCCCTGTGCCACAGCCCCGTGCCACAGCCGTGTTCTCCTTCTGCAGCTGCAGTCCATGGTGGACCTGCTGGAGGGAACGCTCTACAGCATGGACCTGATGAAGGTGCACTCCTACATCGGCAAGGTGGTGGCCCAGATGAACACACTGGAGGAGGTGAGTGAGCTCCAGCAGGCACCATCCCTGCAGCATGCCCTGTCTGGCTGCTCGGGACCGTGCTGGGGTGCCACAGGCTCCCCAAGCAGGGCTCCACACCTCTCCTCTCCTCCAGACCATCAAGACCAACCTGAGCAGGGAGAACGACTTCATGAAGGAGAGCGTCCTGCACCTCACCGACCAGATGAAACGCTACGAGAACTACTCTGACATCATGATCAGCATCAAGAAGGAGATCTCCAACCTGGGCTACCAGCTGCTGCAGAAGGATGCTGCCGCCGTCCCCGAGAGCAAGGCACAGGTACCCGCGGGGTCCCAGCCCCTTACTGGGCTTCTCCTGCCACGGGGCAGAGCCGAGCTCCCCCAGGTTTGTGACGGGTGCTGGCAGCTCCCAGGAGAGCATCGTGGCACGCTGCGTCAGCAGCTGAGGGCTGGTGCCAGCATCCTCTGTGGCATGGTGGTGGGAGGGGAGGAGAGGGGGTCTGACCAGGCTGTGCCCCCCAGGACACAGCCGGCGGCCGAGAGAAGGAGGCAGGACGGTACCCCAGCACCCGCAAGGCACTGGGGGACAGGGCAGCCCCCCGAGCACCCAAGGAGAAGCAGCTGAAGCCTGAGAAGCCCAAAAAGGATAACGCAAAGGCGAGGGGGGGCTCGCAGCCCACGCCCAAGCCCAGGCCATCGGCTCACCAGCAAACCGTGGTCCGGGGCATCACTTACTACAAGGCCGGGCAGGCGGGGGCGGCGGAGGGGCCGGCTGGCAGCCGTGGTGAGTCCTTGGGATGGGGCAGGGGTGGTGGTGCCTCCTGCCATGGTGCTGCTTGGCAGGATGGAGGGTTGGGGGCCAACACACTGACCCCCCCGGCTTGTCCCACTGCAGAGAGCCTCGCAAAGGCGGTGGCTGTGCTGGAGAGGCAGGAGGAGAGGGGTCCCCCACCCCTCCCAGCTGAGGGGATCCCAGCCCAAGCTGTCGGGAAGACAGAGACCACCGTGCCCAGCACCACGGCTGTGCCCAGCACTGCCCTGGCCCCCCGCACCACTGCCCGCAGTCTCCTCCCCACCGCCCTTGGGCAGGGGGCTGACAGCACTGGGAGCCCTGAAATGCCAAACAGAGGTGGGTGAGCGTGGGGCTGAGAGGGAACACCTGCACGGGGGGTCCTGGTTCCCATGGCCCAGGGTGGGCTAGCAATAGCCCTGCCATGGCAAAGGGCTTTCCAGCCCTCACGGAGGCAGGCTGCCTGGGGCAGGGGTAAGCCTTCCTCCTCCCTCTCCTCCTCGGTACCCAGTGAAGGAGGTGGAGTGCGAAGGCACCATTGAGTTGGTGGAGCCCCCCATGGAGCACCACAGCTACGGGCGCAACGAGGGTGCCTGGATGAAGGACCCGGCAGCCAAGGATGACCGCATCTACGTCACCAACTACTACTACGGGAACAGCCTGGTGGAGTTCAGGAGCCTCGACAACTTCAAGCAGGGTGAGGGCTGGGGGCTGAGTGGGCACAGGGTCCCTGGCTCCTCCTGGGTGGGTGCCCAGCACCAGGCAGTGCTGACTGTGCTGAGCCCTGGGGTGGTGGGCATCTGACAGGGACACGGGGCCACTGCTGCCTGGCTCAGGTCATCATGCGTGGGACCCCAGTGCTGGGAGAGGTCCCAGCATCTCTCCTGCCTGCCCACAGGCCGCTGGAGCAACCTCTACAAGCTGCCCTACAACTGGATCGGCACTGGGCACGTGGTGTACCGGGGGGCCTTCTACTACAACCGTGCCTTCACCAAGAACATCATCAAGTACGACCTAAAGGAGCGATATGTGGCGGGCTGGGCGCTGCTCCACGACGTGGTGTATGAGGACACGACACCCTGGAAGTGGAAGGGCCACTCAGACATTGACTTCGCCGTGGATGAGAGCGGGCTCTGGGTCATCTACCCCTCCGTGGACTATGACTACTCACAGCAGGAGGTGATCGTCCTGAGCCGCCTTGACCCCGGAGACCTCTCAGTGCGCAAGGAGACCACCTGGAAGACAGGGCTGAAGCGCAACGCCTACGGGAACTGCTTCATCATCTGCGGCATCCTCTACGCCGTGGACACCTACAACCAGAAGGAAGGGCAGATCTCCTATGCCTTCGACACGCACACAGACACGGAGGCAGAGCTCCGGCTGCCCTTCCTCAACCACTATGCCTTCACCACGCAGGTCGACTACAACCCCAAGGAGAAGGTACTCTACGCCTGGGACAACGGCCATCAGATGACATACGGGCTCCGCTTCGTGGTCTGAGAGCCCGGCCGGGTCCCGGCTGCACCCCGGTGCCTACCCGCCAACCGTGCCCAGCTGGGGCTCCCTGTCGGCAGCCTGGCCTCGGTGTCCCTGCTGTGCCAGGGCTGCGGCAAGACCCTGGCTTCCAGCCCACAGCCCCCCCCACCCTCCATGCCCCAGTCACCCTCTCTGTGCCTGCTGCATCGCCGGGCAGGGGTGCAGGTAAGCGCAGACACCCCCACGACAACGTGGCCTCCGGGGCCGTGGGGCTGCCCCACAGCCAGCAGCTCGGCTGGCGTTGCCTTCCCAAAGACGTGGTGGAGGATCCCAGCCCCGTGTCCCTGCAGCACCGGGAGGCAGCCGGCTCTGCGCCGCCAGCGCCACGGCAGCACCTGCCCCGCGCCACCGCACTGAGCACCCCCCCGTGCTGCACCCACCCTGAGCACCGCTCCCCGCACGCCCCCATCACCACGCACGCATCGTGGCCGGCGGCTGCCAGCAGTGCAGGGGCCTTGATGGCCCGTGGGCATCATGCCCTCACCAGGATGGGCAGGGCCCCCCCGCTGCTGGGCAAGAGGAGCAGCTGCCCACCGCTATTTTTAGGAGACGTGATTAAGATGCCTTTGCTTTTGCCGCTCGTTAGCTTATTATTTAAATGCATTCACCGGAGCCATGCGGAGCCCCCTCTCCAGGCAGCGGGCGCCTGCCCACAGTGCTGGGGTGCCCTGCCTGCACCCCTGCCCGTACCCAGCGCCGGGCTGGGGGAGCGCGCATGGCCAGGGAGCCCATGGCCCTCCTGCTCTCTGCCTGGGGCAAGGGCGAGGGGATGGGAGCGCTTGGCTTGGTTTTGGTCATTTTAGATGTGAACAATATTAAAAAACTACCAGATGTGAAAGCAGGCTGCGTGCGCTCTCGTTTCTCCCATGCCCGGGGGGGGGAGGAGCTGGCAGGGTGGGCACTCGCTGTCCCCGTCCTCTGGCCAGTTGTGCCCAGGCGTTGCTGCCACAAACGGCTGCTGTTCACTGCACATCTACCTGACCCGGGGAGGGCACCCCACATACTCCCCCCCACGGGCCCTGGGCTGTGCGGGGCAGAGACAAGTGAGTTCCCAGCACAGACTTGGGGCAGCAGACCCGGGTCCTGGGGGAAAAGGGGATTTGGCATCCCCAGGTCTGAGCCGCAGCCGGAGCTGAGCCCCGCTGCCGGGGAGAGCAGCTGAGCGTGGGCATGGCGGCAGCAGCTGCCCTGGCTCTGCTGCAAAATTTGGCAAGCACGGAACTGCTGGGGGGCCCCGAGGGGTGAGAGCAGCCCCCGCAGCCCAGCTCCTTCCCGCTCCCATCCCTACGTGCCAGGGCAGCCGTCCCTCGGCACCAGCGAGCCCTGCACCCCAGCCGGGTGTCTGACAGAGCTGTCACCGGGCAGCGGAGCCCAGTGTCCCAGGATGCCATCACGGCTGAAATGCTTCCTACTGCATCGGACCAGACCTGAAGCTGGTGACAGGTACAGGGCAACCGGGCAACTCCTCCCCTGGCCCAGCGCTGCTCCCAGGACCACGTCCTGCTCTGGCTCATGAAGGCACCGACCATCCCTGCTCCTGCCCCTGCCTCAGCCCAGAACCCCCCTGTGCCCGCCGTGCGGCGCATCCCTCGCTTGGCCGCAAGTCCCCCACCACGAGAAAGGAGCTGGCTGACTTTGCCCCCCCTGCCCCCCGCCCCGAGCTGGGTCTCTGCCAGGCTTTTATCTAGCGATCCACAGCAAATCCCTGTCCAAACAATACGGATTTCTGACATTTTTTTGCGGTAAAGTAAACTCCCGGCACATCTCTAATTCCAGGGCTTTGTTGTTCTTCAGCGGGGGCTGCCGTGGCTCTGCGCGGCCTCGCTGCCCCGGGCTGGGCTGCGGGACGCCCCTCCGCTCCCCTCGGGGAGAGAACGCGGGGAAGGGAGTAATTAAACCCACGTGGCCGGAGGGCAACGTCACCTAATTACAGCTGTGGGGCCTCCTGCAAAGGCTCCCCTCTGAGAGCATCCCTCTCGCTGCCGCTAACACCATGATAACGAGAAGTTTTAATTATGCCCACATGACAGACGTTTCATGAAATGCGTTCTCCCCCCGATGGCTGCCTGGCCTTATCCCCAAAACCCCCGGCCACGTGCCCCGGCTCGGCCGGGCTGCGCGGCCCCGTCCGGCTGCAGCCTGGAGGCAGCTGGGGAGGCGAGGTGGGGCAATGTGGGGTGATGCAGAGTGATGTGGGGTGATGTGGGGCGGTGTCCCAGCAGCAGCCTGCAGCCCCAGGAGGGTTTCTGGGCAGTGCGGGGCCACGCTTAGCCTGTAAAAGCTCCGGCACCGTAAAAGCTGGGGCACGGTGAAAGCAGCCCCCATCTCCTCACCAACAAATCGGCAGCAGCAAGGAAAAACAAAGGGGCTTTTGTTTCCCGGTGGGGTTATTGTGCTGGGTCCTTTGGGCTTGCCCGACTCCCTGCTGCTCTATGCCTTTTTCTCAATCTGAAGTCACCCCGATCCCCTTTCTCTGCTCTGATCAGGGAGTCACACCTCAGGTTGGGTCCCTGAGCGCCTGCTCCGGTGCTCCCCGCCTGCAGCCTGAGCAGCACATCAGATGTACATGAGGCTGGGGCACCTCCAGCCCAGCAGCCCCTTGCCACCGAGTCCTTGTCCTGCTCCTTCTCCTGGCCGTAATCCCACTCTGTGGTCCCTCGTGCCTGGTCCTGGTCTCTCTGGTCCTGGGTTCTGCTCCTGGTCCTGGTCCCATGCAGGACAAGGCAGGCTGGGGAAGATGAGGGTCCCCGAGCAGGACACGGTGGGGATGTGGGGATGGGGGCAGGATGGGCTCCCGCCGCGCCGGGCGCTGCTGACTTCCAGACATTCCTCCTGTGCGTGGCCGGCACCACCTCGGCTCATAACGTGATTAAAAGATTAAAATCTCTCAGTTCAGCAGCAAGCAGCAAATGAAGCTTGAGATGGGGATGTTGAGGGGCTGCGGTGCCTGAGGCCCCCGTGACAGCGACGCAGTGTCCAGGGAAGGGCAGCTGAGGCCATCCGGGCGGGTGGCTGCTGGCGCCACAGCCCCCCCTCCAAAAACACCCTCCTGTGGGCATGGCCGGCCCCTCAGTGAAGCCCTAATTCCTTCTCAGTGATGGGCTGGGGTTGGTTGGTTTGTGGTGGATTCGCCTCTTTGCTGGCCCCGCTGCCCCCCCCAGCACCATGCCATGGTGCCAGCACGGCGCAGAGCCACCTGGGGGGTGCAGGTGAGCCAGGAGAGCAGGATGCACGGTGGCACAGTGTGTGGCAGCACACCTCCTGCTCCAGGTGACATCCCAGCTGGAGCCCACCCCTGGCTGCAGCCTTTTGACACCCACCGAAGGGGATCGCCCCCTCCTTGCACCCAAAACCTGAGCCTTGTTCCGCTGTGCGCAGCCGGCTGCAGTGGTTTGCTCTCACGGGAGGGTCCCTGGGGACCCCCTCCCTGGGGCATGAGATGTGCCATCCCTTGCCCACGGCCACGCAGCCCTTCCCTGGCCACAGAGAGCCAAGAGCTGCCTGCCTGGGGGCTGCAGGGCTGGGACTGGCTGCGCACGGAGCATCCGACTGGGAAGCTGGGCTCTTCCCTCTATTCTTATGTCCATCTGAGGCCACTGACCTGGGGAATGAGGTGATGTGTGTCTGGTGGCAGGTGGGGGCGAGTCCTGGGACGGTGCCCACATCACAAACAGGCTTCAAAGCCAGAGCCAGCAGCACTCAGCATCACAGGATCTATTTTTATTGCCCTCCCTGACCCTTCCTTCTGCGCAGTCCCTGCCGCCAGCAGGCCTGGGCACAGCCCTGGCAGCGCAGCAGCGTGGGAAGGGGAGGCATTTCCCGCTGTGCCTCTCCCTCCCACTCCCTGGGGATGTGCCCTGGCTCCCTAGAACTGTGGCAGCGCAGCTGACACCGCTCTGATCACATGCCCTGCAGGGGCACCCCTGTCCTCTGGTCCCCCAGCCACGGCTTGCAGGGAGCACCTTGCAGGGATGGACATGTTCCTTCTGAGTTCCCCCAGCTCATTACACCCAGGGCCAGCGGGGAGTTGGGGAGGACATGGATGGGGAGGGCTCCCCTGGAAAGCACGCAGGTGCCCAGCATCAGACCTGCTCAAGTGCTTGCCCTTGGCCGGGGCTGCGCTGGCAGCAGGGAGCTGTTTCTCTTGTAACCGTGATGAAGCTGCAGCTGGAAGCGCGGTGGGGCTCAGGATGTGAGCGTCGACCAACCCAAACACCGCGGGTCGGGTGAGCAGCAGGCGCTGCTGGCTGCACACACACCTTCCCAGCACGCAGGGGCCGCCATCGGTATCAGGAATGGTACAGGGGGGCAGCCGAGGGATGAACCCACTCCTGGATCGGGGCGGGGGCTCTGCATCCCTGCGTGTCCTGTGCCTCTGGGCTGGGGCAGGCACAGAGGGCACAGCTCAGCACAGATCCGCTGCTCCCAGTATGGGCCTGCTGCTCCCAGCGTGGACCTGCTGCAAGAGAGGGGGAAGGTGGAAGGGGCAGAGCACCGGGCGCAGAGGCAGCACCCACTCACCTGTCCCACTGCCTTCCTCCTCCAGATCACACAGGGCACCGTCCTGTTCTGTGCTGAAAATGGAGCGGATTGTCTCCAGGGCCAGCAAAAGCTTTACGGGGGGTTGCGACTGCGTCATGGCCTGGCAGGGAGCGTGGCATCACGCCCAACGGTCCTGCCTTTGGCTGGCTGTGACGTGCACCACGGAGCTGGGGACAACCCTCCTGGCACAGCCAGACCCCAGGACCAGGGCTGGGCAGAGGCTGTGCCTGGGACGCGGTGCCCAGCCGTGACAGCAGCCCCCGGAGCCTGGTGGTCCCCAGGTGCTCCCTGGGGAGCAGAGGGCTCCGTGCCGGTGCCGCAGCCCTTGTGCTCTGCCCCCACCCCACCGGCCGCCTGCGCTGGGATGTGTTTGGTGGGAGAACACCGGTGTGACCGGGGGCCCTGGTGGGTCCCAGGGGAGCCGCAGGGCGATGCAGGGACGCGGGTGTCAAGGCTGCCGACCTTGAGTGGCAGCGGGAAAGGGCTGGGCAGCGGCCGGAGGGAAGGGAGGGGAGCCACGGGCCTTGGCGGTGCCGCCGCTGACTCACTCACCAGTGGAAAGTGAAATCTGTTCCCAGGCTTTCTGCTGCCACCTTCCAACCCCCCCCAGGCCCACTGGCACACCATGGCATGGCAGGCTCTTGGGGCGGTGGGATGCACCCCTTCCCCAGCAGCGCCCTGGGGCACAGCGTGGCGGGAAGGAGAGGGCTGCCCCTGGGCTGCGCTCACAGCCGGGCTCTGCTCACCCCTCCACGGGGGTCTCCCCATCACCCGGGTACGCAGCCAGGCTGGTGGGGAGCCAGGAGCCCTGGCACGCAGCAGCCCCCACCTCCCGGGAGCCCAAGGGCCACCTTTGTCTGGGATCCCCCAGGACGGTGGGAGCAGGACCCCGTGGGGCAGCGCCTGCATCCAGACACTGCCCGTATTCATGGGAGCAGGGGGACGGGGCAGCGCGGGGGCGAGTCCTCCCCCAGCCCCGCCAACAAAACGGGCTTTCAGGGCTGGGAGCGGGCGGCTGTCCTGGGCAGCGCTGGGCTGGCAGGACGTGGCATTTCCCTGCCGGCCACGACACTCACAACGCAGAGCTTGTTGTCAGCCAGATGCCCCAGACGCTGCTCGCACGCAGCCTCGCGGGGCTGCAGCTCCCCTGGCACGCAGAGGGGAGCGGGGGGCACCTGGACGTGCCCAAGGTGGTTGCTCCTGTTCTCCCTGCCCTGTCCTTGCGTGTCCCGCTTTGTGCAAACCCCACCGCATGCAGAAAGCGGGGTCAGCCCTCGGCGTCAGCGCTCCAGAGCTGCCGAGGAGCCGTCCCAGAGGAGGGAGGCGACAGGAGCAATGCCAGAAGCGTCGGAGGAGCTGGGGTTTGTGTCCATCTCGGCAAACACTGGCCAAGGGAGGTGGAGCCCGGGCTTTCCCACCCCGACCTTGCACGACCCACGTCTACCTCTGCCCCCTCTGCCGCTCCCCCCTTCTCCCAGCCCCCCTGCCCCTGCCCAGCTTGCAGAGCGAGGTCCAGAAGCGGGTCCTGCCAGCTCCCAGAGACACCATCCGCACTCGGCCAGGGCCTGCTGTGCTGGAGAATTGGGGAGAGAAACATCTGGTCCTGCTGAAGGCGTTCCAGGGCGTGCGGCCAGGGCTCCCTGCGCAGTGGCATCGCCCTGGGCCGTGCCCCACAGCCGGCCGGCGGCTGTTCCTCCCGCCTCACCCCCGCCCTGAAATTATTTATTTGCTGAAGAACAGCTTTCCCTGGGAAAGCCCACTCCAGCGCTGAGGGACGTCTTCGGTTACATGGCAAAAATAAACAGTTTGAGCCTCGGAGGCCCTGCCGCTCTGCAGACACCGGTGCTAAACCCAGGGCCAGCATCGGCTGCTGCACGGGGTCAGTGCAGGAGAGCGGTGGGGTCCCGCAGGAGGGTGGGGTCCAAGAACCTCCCCACATCGTGCCCAGGCTGTGCCATGCCAGGGGGGCACAGAGCCCACGCTGCCCGATCCCTGCGCAGGCAGCGCAGCCCAGGGATGCTGCCCTTTGGGGGGGCTCTCCCTGCTCAAGCCGGGGAGGCCTCGTGGCCACGCGAGTGCTCCTCCACGTGCCCCCGAGCACGGCCAGCACGGCACGGGCTGTGGGCCAGCACGTTTAACCTGAGCTTTCTGCTCCCAGTTGGTTTTGCTTTCCACCCAGCAACTCTTTTGCAGAGCTGGCATCTGGCTGTTTCACAGCTTCTGCCCGGGAGCCGGGATCACACGGGGCTGGTGGGTCAAGTGGGAACGGGCACAGACCCCCGTGCACCCCGTGGAGCCACGAGGCAGCCCAGGCCAGGGATCGGCTGCGCTCCCACCACAAACAGGTGCCTGTTCCACCTGCACCCTGGAGGAAGCTGGTGCTAGAGCCCCTCACCTCAGCCCTGCACTGACAACCAGTGTTGTTCCTGGTAATTTAAAGGGCTGCTCGTCCATAGGATGTCTTCTGTGACAGCACAGGGTAGTGCTCGTGAAAGGGCTGGACTGGTTGGTTTTGCCTCCCTGCTGCGGGTGGATGGAGTCATTCAGCGCCAGAAAACCCATTTACCCCCTTAAATCCGTGGTGTGGGCTGTGCACAAACTGGAGCCTGAGCTGTTCTCCCATATCAGCTCCCGCTTCAGCTTCTGGGCCAGTCCCAGCTTCCCAGTGAGGATCTGGCAGGTCACCTACTCCCCCTCCCGACAGCAACGCGCTGCGCCGTGTCCCCTCTCTCCCGGTGTCCCCTCTCCCCAGGGACCAGTTCCACACCCTGCACAGCCACCCCCTGGGAAGGATGGGGCACTGTCCTGAGCACCCTCTGGTTTGTTTTCCATTCATCAGGGTGTACAGAAAAGCTTTGAAAATACAGCAGATTGTAACCAAACCCCCCGTTAGACACTCGAGAAGTCAAACTGAGATGTGGCTTCAGAGGCAGCCTTGCCCTGAGCAGGCAGCTGCAGCTGAGACCTTCAGAGGAACATTCCAACCGGAGTGACCCCACCTCTCTCTAACTGCCCCTTGGAGAAACGGGAGGTTGGACTAGACCATCTCCCCTTCCAACCCCAAACCACCATGATTCTGTCACTGAAGACACACAAACACCAGCAAAACCCTCCTTGCTACGGCTGCAGGACGTTGAGAGGGATCGGCTTCAAGACGCCGCTCGTTTTGTCTCCGTGGTTCAGGCACACGTTTAGTCTTCTCTGGACACGACGCTGCTACCCAAACCTGCGACGACTCCCTGGAAGTTCAGTGCCTGCCTCAGCAGCAGGACCCAGGCAGAGCCCAGGCTCCTTCCCTGCCAAACGTAGGGAGCTGGGGTCCACACCAGCCTCTGAACAAAGCCACCACTGCCAGCACCAGCATCACTGGAAAGCCATCCCTCGGCACAGCCCAGCGCATGGGAAATTCACTTCCCCACACGTAATTAGACCTCCTTCGGGTTAAAACTTGTTTTGAGGCTTAGAAATCCTTCAGATCTATGCTAAGTTCCGTGAGCAGAATTAAGATCTTTTTCCTAAACAGAATCTGGCTTCAATCTAAGGGCCCCCTAATGAGTGGGGAATTTTTCATGTTAGACTGAATTAGCTACACTACCACAAGCCATGACGGGTGCTCCAGCAGCACGGCATAACTCTTCCTTACACCAGAACCAAAAAAGGCCTTTGGGATCGCAGCTCTATCTTTCAGTTCCAAACAACTCCCTGGGGGACAAAGTCAAACCATTTAACCAGTTCTGTGCTTCTCAGGTTAAAGTGTGGAACAACCAGACGCCTGGAAACCCAAGAAGGAAAATCTCCCAGTTCAACCCGATTTCGTTTCAGTTTCCTGATTTCACCTGGGCACAGAGCGAGCGCTTGGTCTGACACGATCACACCCCGTGTTTTCCTAACGCTGAACTGGAACTGAGCTGCCCCTCTCCCCACCGGCAGCGAGCGAGGCTGGGTGCTGACACCAGCCCAGCCCAACTATTCTCTCCCATGTGCCACTGGACACAGCCTCCCGGGCGAGCGCAGCCTCAGCCGCAGCCTCCACAGCGGGCAGCCCTCACTGCAGACCAACCCAGCAAACCAGTTCATCTCCCACCCCCCCCGACTGGCAGAAGACAAATAAACGTTTACTCTTAAGCTAGTGAAATGAGGAGCACGGCCTCGCCATACCCATCTCTGCAAAGCTTCTGTTTAAATCAAGTTAAACACTTTTTACACGTGGAGTTCAACCAGCTTCACGGATCTGCCCTCAGCTGCGTGCTCTTCAAAGACAAAAATGATCCTTAACTACCAGCTCTGTCAGTGCTTTCACCAGCAATAAAAGCTCAAGTAAACATCCCACAGGTCCTCTCATTTCTTTTCACAAAGCCAATGATTTCTTTACCCCACCACTAATAAAGAACCACCAGTGACGGCTTCCAAACGGAATTCCATTTAATGAGACATACTCAGCCAACATAACGAAGAACTTTTAAGCACGCTGCAGTTTTATGCCTTGATGGCATATTTCCGGGCAGGGTACAAACGTTCTTTTCGCTGCTGTTTTTTGGTCTTCAGGTTTTCTTCATGCTTATTTAATCTGCGTCGCATGGCACGAGTCTTCTTGGGCCGCAGATCGAGAGGCTTATACTTTTTGCCCTATTAGCAAAAATAGACAAGTTGAGTTTGAGAAAGTACAAAACTGCCGCCAGGTGCAGGGGCTCACACAGAGGCCTGCGAGAACCTCAGCAGCAACACTTTCAGCTTCTTTATTTGGGATTATCGTGACTGCCTACAAGTTGGAGAGAAGTTCTCCCCACAGGGAAACATGAGCAGATCCCAGCTTTTGTACCAGCCATACTAGCTGAGACTCAGGTTTAAATAATGCTTAGTCTCACGAGTCCTAGATTTCCAGAGAAGTTATTTTTTTCCTATTCTACATAATTCAGTGCCCAAAAAGTAATACTCTAACAATTACAGAACCTTTTGAGATTAGGAATTCCTTGGTCAACTGCAATACGATTAAAGTTTAGGAGAACATCAGCATTTCTGGAAACTGCATCGTGCAGCACACCCCAAGACGTGACGCTGCCGGCAACAGCAGATTCGCCCCGAGCTCCCAGCAGGGCAGGCTTGTGATGGTATTTACAAAGGCACCATCACTAGGGAACTTCACACCTGAACATAAATGACTGGGGTTTTCCCGAGTTTTAAGCTTCTAAATATCAATCTACAGAATTAGCTCCTTCCCACAAACTCCACATTTGAAAATAGTAATAGAAAAAAAAAAGATAACTATGCAAGATGTTGGGACTTACCTTGTAAAACTTCCTCAAGTTCTCCTTCTGGGTCTGATTGATGACAGTCAGGACTCTGGCGATGGATTTGCGCACCACTCGTCTGCAGGAGGGAAAAGTTCTGCCTCAGAACATA
>VZRU01020335.1:0-11274 GCA_013398155.1 Pedionomus torquatus | reverse complement strand
GGTGTCAGGGCCCCTCAGCCCCCGCTGCGCGGCCCGTCTGCCTCCAGGCCTCGGCCTCCTCTGTCCCCGTGAGGGTTGGAAATAACAGCTCGGTCGTTCCATTGGCGTGGTTGTAGCCTGGCTGCGTTGCTCCCCGCTGCACCTCCTCCCTGCCAGGCCTTGAGACAGAAAGTGCCTTTCCCGCGGTGGCAGCTCCCTCCCTGTATCCATATGCATAGTGTAACGAACCCGGTGTGTATCGTATCTGCCCCAGAATAGCTGCACTAGAACTGCATGAACTTCACTCACCTGTGGCAGGTGGGAATTCTTGTAGTGCTGTGTTGTCATCCTTTCCCCGTATGCTTTATAATGTTCCCCTGTATCTTTCATTCTCTCTTCCCCAAGTGTATTATCTCCAATGAACGCAGCTTTCTTCATTGTTTGCAGTCAGCTCTGTTCTGCTGGTTGTTCATATTCCACTGCAGGATTAAACTGTTGTTTTAAAAAAAAAAAAAAGTTGCTAACGTTGCCACATTTTGAAGTTGTAATATAGTTGCTGTATGCTGCATCTGAGACGTTTTTCACACATGCTTTTAAATGCATATAAGTTATATGTATAGTAACAGGCAGGCTTGTTCCCTTAAATTTAAGTATTGATCGAATCTGTGGGATCAGGATCTTGCTGATGAGTCTGTATGCTTTCAGTGAAGACCGTTAATCAGTTGTGTTTGATCCTGAACTAAATTAAGAAGTTAGGCCTGGATTATACTGTCTCCACTCAAAACCTCTATCAGAGACTAAGTAATGAGTTTACGGGTTGTTCCACAAGTGGTGGAACATCTAATTACATTCAGATTTTCTCCAGTTCATATCAGGTGTAATATCAGAGAAAATGATACATTTCATGTCAAGTTATTGATGCTGTTACTAAGTTAATTTTAGATTTATATACCTCTGTGTGTGTGTGCAAATATAAGTTCTGTGTATTTGAGAGGCCTTTAAATGTTGTGGAAATGGTTGCTTAATAACACTCTGACAAGTGAATTTTGTATGAGAAAGATATTCCTTTACACTGGCGCAAAAAACAGTGAAACTTAAGGTGATTGCAATGTTGATATTTTAGTTAGTGTCGATACTTTTTAAAGTCAGCTGAGACAATAATTCCTTTGTATTTGATTGTGTGATAATTAACGTTCAAATTCTTTGAGAACCTCAAAATACCAGTGTGGACTGTAGAGTAACTTGTTCAAAGTTTGAAATGATTGGTAATCTAATGCTACAAATAGGAAGTTTGCAATATCTGTTAATGTTTGAACAGTATTCTGTACCTTTTAAGCAGTTACTTCTACACAGCCTTACTGAAGTCATGTGTATCTGCTACTAGTCAGAAAAAAATGCTATTACTTTGAATTTTCTTTGGCGTTGGAAATAAATGTTATATAAAAATATGGTGTACAAACATACACAAATTGATAGCAAATAAGCTCTGGATGTAGATTTGTTGTGTCATTTAGATTTTTTGTATTATTATTTTGTCTTTTAGTTTTAAATTGAAGAGAAAATGTCACTTTACGATGACTTGGGAGTTGAGACCAGCGATTCTAAAACAGAAGGCTGGTCCAAAAATTTCAAACTACTACAGTCTCAATTGCAGGTGAAGAAAGCAGCTCTCACACAAGCAAAGGTAAAGTCCCATTGTATTTTTGCTTTCTGTTATTAAGCTTCTTTTGTCTTTGGGGCGCTGAGGAAAGGTTTTGACCTTAGAATATCTATTGGGGGCAATTTAGCTAGGATTTGTCTATGAGTTTGTAGCGAGGATCATAGCAAAACTGAAGAGGGAAAAGGCGAGACACATGTTTTTAGAAGTCTGTTGTAGAGAGTCTTGCAAAATCAAACTGAATGAGGAACCAATGTGTGGTGCAAACCTCAGATCTTTTAACTAGCAGAGCTAAAAGCTGCTCTTCAAATTTAATGAGAATGAGATAAAGCCTTTTTAGAAAAAATAAGTAAAGGACATTGATTGGTAGTCAGCACTAATACCTGTTGTTCATTCTTGGCATTTTGCATCAGTTGTTACATTTGTGTCATTTTATGCTTGTTATTTAAAAGGCTTTTGGTGCTAAAGTGCAAGTCGTCATGCATTAGAAATATTTGCAGGAAGTATTTCCAGAGCACATGAAAAATCGAATGAATGCATGCTAATTCTAATTCTTTGAGTTGAAACTGTGACAGAGCAATTTTCCTTTTTATTGCTGCAGTATTTCCCCCTTTTTCTTTAAAGTATGTTGGTACTTTGCTTCAAGCAGGACACATGTTTGTTCTTTGTGGTGCATAGGCTCTAGAGTGAGATTACTTAACTAGAAAAGGAGTAGCATAGATACCAAATACTGAAGTAAGCACAGCATTTTTTCACTGGAATTACTCCTGATTTATGCTGCTAAAATTGAAGACAGAATTTAGTGATTATTGGAACAACCTGCATGAATGAAATCTAAACGACTGCTATATTAGATGTGTTCTTTGTAATTGATAGGCAGTGTATGCATAGACTAATAGAAGAATAGAATAGGATTAGAAAATTCAGAGTTTTGGATGGATTAATGCATTTTATCAGATTATAAAATGTGATGAACAGTACATCTTCGGAAGAAGTTTGAGCTCTTTAAAAAAACCCACTCTTACAAACTCATTTGAAGAGATCATCTGAATTTTCAATGTGTGTTTCTGGTCGTAGTCCAAACCTAGGACCATTCACCTACCGCTGTACGTCCTAGTGCATCCACAAGCAAAACACGATCTTGCTCTTAAAAAGAGGAGGGTATGCGTTGGTTCCATTGAAGTGTTCTTTGAAATGTTGCATCAGATTTGTTTTTGTGTAGCAGCTCTTTAACCAGAGTTGGCAAGCATCTGTCTCAGAACTGAGCAGCCTTTGCCACAACTAAAATATGGCATTAACTAAGTTATCCATGTCAGGGTTCATTGCAAACGTTGAGAATTACTGTATATTGATAAACCAAGGAGAAATCATGGTACGTTGAGCTTTGCACAGTGAAGAATTTGAGACAGTGATTTTCATTCTTTTTTAAAAATAATTTGGAGATACCAGCTGCAAGTGTATAAAGAAAACTGCTTTATAGAAAACTGTTATCTTTTTTTGAGTGTTTTGGTTCGGTGATTTTTCAGAGTCAAAGAACAAAACAAACAACGGTCCTTGCTCCAGTGATTGACCTGAAACGAGGTAGCTCTTCTGATGAGAGACAGATTGTGGACACACCACCTCATGTAGCAGCCGGGTTAAAGGTAAGATCAAGACAACTAAAAGTCCAGCTGTTAACAGATAGATTTTTTGTGGAATTCATTGGCTCCAGTCAATTGGCTCCAGCCAGTATTTATATTTTTTTTATCTTCTTTCCCAGTAGCCAAAGAAATAATCATTTTCTGAAGTTGATTTCCTCTGCTCAGAGGTTCTTTAAAGAACATTTTAACTTTATACAGACTTCCACGTGATACAGCATTGAATTACCCAGTTTAACGTGCGATTGCATTACAGCGATATTCTTAGCATATTTCTCCTGGACACCGGCAAAGTACTTTGCAAGGTGTCAATTTGGTCAAATAAATAATGAACATAATTGTAATTGCACCAGTGTTGCAACTGGACTTGTATAAGAATCAACTTAAAAATATAAGAAAAGCTACTTACCCTTTTAAAATTTATTTTTTTTTAAGTTTGGGGTGTTTTTTGGGGGGTTTTTTGGTTTTTTTTTTGGTGGTAATTTTTTCCTTGAAAGTTTTTTCGAAGGTGATGGTTCTGAAATAGTTCTTTCAGGTGAGAGAACAACAGTATGCACACTTCTATCGACATTATATTAATAGTAGATGATGAAAAAGGCTGATGAGATTGTGTGGGAGGACCCCTTACAGATGGTTGCAACAGCAAGATACTATAATAATTCTAATAGTGAATTAATTAATGTGTTTGGAAAAAAATCTTATCTGTGCTGATTTGCTGCTGCTTTGTATTTGCCAGGGTTGGTGGATGGGGTGATTCTTTCATGCAAAAATTTGAGATAGTGAGAGACTGGGTGAAATGTTAGTTTTTAAGCAAAGCAAAGATTAATTCTTGGTTTCCAACTGGATGTTGGTTTTTTTATATCTCAGCTGAAAAAATTCCTTTTTCTTTTTTAAGGATCCTGTACCTAGTGGTTTTTCTGCAGGAGATGTGTTGATTCCTTTGGCAGATGAATATGATCCCATGTTCCCAAATGACTATGAAAAAGTGGTAAAACGTCAAAGAGAGGAACGACAGAGGCAGCGTGAGCTGGAGAGGCAAAAGGAGATTGAAGAAAGAGAAAAGTAAGGCTTTTGTTTAAACTCATGACATCTTGACAATTAGATAAAGAATAGAAACATCAATTTGTTTAATTTTATTCCCCTAAACAGTTTCAGGGAAATTCACAAAAGTGTTGTGAAGACTACTGTATGCTTGTAGAAACAAGTGCAGTGTTTTAGTTAATATAGAATCATAGAATTGTCCAGGCTGGAAGGGACCTCCAAAGGTCATCTGGTCTGACCTCCCCGCAGTTGCAGGGACACCCCCAACTAGACCAGGTTGCCCAGGGCCTCATCCAGCCTCACCTTGAATATCTCCAGGGAAGGGGCCTCAACCACCTCCCTGGGCAACCTGTTCCAGTGTTCCACCACCCTCATAGTAAAGAACTTGTTTCTAATATCCAATCTGAATCTACTCTTTTCCAACTTAAAGCTGTTACCCCTTGTCCTATCATATATATTCTAATGCTCTTGCTAAAATCACTTAACAGTGCGAAAATTATGATTTATCGTATTTACAGCCTCTTGGGCTTGTAATGGACAAGCTGGAAGATGTTTGTCAAGGTTTTCTACACTTAGCCAAACACTGCTGCTACTATTGAAATAAAGTATTTCATGCATCAAAATCAGACTTTGACCTTGCAGCTATTTTAGAGTATTTGTTGTCAGTATAACGTGACTATAGAAGCACCTTCCAGCATTCAATGATAAACCATATTTTCTCCTTTTAAATACTCCCAACTAATATATGAGTACATTCAGTTTTAGAGATGTCGCTTTGACAGGCGTAGTTGCATTTTCTTTTTTTAATATTCTGCATTCAGTTAAGGTAAGTTAATTGTGTATTTATTGCTCCTTTATCTCTGGACAAAAGAAAATACTACGTAATTTTAATTACCTGAACGTGCTTTCCCTGTAATAAGAAGTCTCTATGGTCATATTAAAGAAGTTGAATGCGGATTCTGTGTCCTACAAAAATAGATGGTAAAACATCTGCCAGCCAGGCAGTAAGGTTATATTTGCATATTTTAAGTGAAATTGATAAGCCAGATTCATCATGGTATGAATAATATCTGTGGAATTACTAGAGGGGTATTCTGTTGCTGTTCAGATTGTGGTAATTAATTAATATTTCTAGTTATCTGGATTTCTCTGTCATTTCCTCTTCATGGAGGAAAGCCTGAGGCTCTGTCATACTTCAACTGGCACACAAGATCTCAGAAATCTGAGCTGTCATTTCCACCACTTCAGTGTTAATTGCTATTTAGTTGTGCTTGTAACTTGGGTGTGGGCCAAGAGCATATTGTAGATATAATATTGGAGGAAATGAAAAATGCATAGTAAGTTCTGATTTAAAGTTGGGGAAACAGTGTCAGCCAAACCTGCGTCAGATGTGTGATAACTTGAGTTTTGACCAGATTGTACATTTGTTTTAAATACGCAGTGTAGAGATTCAGAAATTCTGTCTGGTTCCATAGCAGTGCTGGTTTTAGTGCCTGGAGTTTTGATAGTTGCGCTGGCTGATTTACACCCCCAGATATGCTCTCAACTTTTTGGGAAAAATACTTTTCCTGAGTATAAAATTGAGTAATTTCTTGATCACAAAATATAGCAGTTGAAGTGCAAATCCATTCTTGAAGCATTTTTCAGCAAAATGATAAGAATTTTTATAGACTTGCCTGAATCTTTTTTCAATAATCTGATTATTTAAGCATGATGGTTTTTATTTTTTTCTTAAATTGGCTGAGTAAATGATTCTGCTCTATATAGCCCGTGATGGGGAATTTAAAAGAGATTCTGTTCAAAGCAGGTTGATTAATATCTCTGTTACCTTCCTGTCGATTCCATCCAACACCTTTTCCATTGTAGCCATTCTGTGACTAGTCAGTTTGAACTAGATTTATTCAAATACTTCCTCATTTCCATACACTCTTCTTGGGTGACTTGCAAGTGGAAAATGATGTTGCTTTGGGTCACTTTATATTTTACAACAAATACTCCATAAGGGTAAAAGAAAGAAACAAAAAGTAAATGTGTTCATTTACACCTTCATGGAAACCCTTATAAAATGCCAATTAGAGCATAGCAGTGTAATTTACACTGCAAAAGTGGTATCACAAATTAAAGCAAAGAGTTAACTTTGATGGTTTCTTTTCCTAACTTATTGTGTCTCCTAGAAGACGTAAAGACAGACATGAAGCCAGTGGTTTTTCAAGACGACCAGATCCAGATTCTGATGAGGATGAAGATTATGAAAGGGAGAGACGAAAAAGAAGTAAGAGAGCTGGTTTTAGTTTTAATGGGGAAAGACAAGAAAAAGATGGTGGGGGAATTCCCAATCCTGTTCCTGTTTCAGGGATTCTGTATTTCTCTGTTCTCAGCTGATAACTATTCTGTCATTTCTGAGCCTTTAGAACAAGCCTAGCATTTTATTACACCATAACCGTTGTAACGCACAAAACTGTTCTTTTCGTGGAGGCAGATGGCAGCTAAGTTATTTGTGGGAAGAGCGCTTTTTACAGTAGTTTTTGGATACCTATTTTAAGTTTCTGTGTTGTGTAGATTCCAGGAGAGGGATGAGGTGTGAGAGAAAATCAGACTGTGAGAATCACTGTTGAGTTTTCGCTATTAAGGCTTACCATTCCTGCATTTGTTATTTGAATGCCCTTAGAACTAATCAGAAGATGTGAATCTGGGTGATGAGATACATCTTTGCATAAACAAAATTAAACTATTCTCTTTCAACAGCAAAGTTACAGTAAAAAATTCAGGTCTGTTATTTTAAAAAAGAAAATTTCAGATGTGGGATGTTTAAATATTTGTACCACCTTGGAAGTTTGGGACTGCATTAGAGTATTGCTCATTGAAGTATGGAAGGGGCTTTGCACTTTACTGTTTTGAAAGTGTAGTTCATCTTGAAAAGAACATCTTTTTCACTGGATTTGGTTGAGCAGTGTTAGAACTGAAGGTTTGATTCACGGTATGTAGCACATCGTTGCAGTTTGCCGTTGTCTTCCTTGATGTGCTTTTCAGTCATTTCTAGTTCAGCACTCTTGAAAATTCTCCAGCTGCTTTCTTGCTATTCTTCTGTTGGTAGAGATGTTTGTTGAGAATTGGCTGGTAAGGAGCCAGCATCTGTATTAGTATTCAGTGAAGCTATTCCAAATAGCAAAACCTAATCATATTAATGTGTCGTCTTCCATTTTGCTCATAGGTATGGGAGGAGCTGCTATTGCACCACCCACTTCTCTTGTAGAGAAGGACAAAGAACGTAAGTACACCAAATTCCTGTTCTCTAAAACGTAGCAGTGGTGTTTATCTCTACCTCGACCTTCTCTTCAGTTAAGATATCCTCCCCTTCTCCCCATTCTCTCTTCCCTGTAGAAGAACTTGTGTTAGTTCTTTGTGGGTGGGGAGAACCCTTGATACTACCGTGCTTCACATCTCTGTTCTAGAAGATGCTTTCTGTATGGCTAGAGAAGTGCTTTGGCAGACTGGTCTGTTCTAACCATGTTCAGTTCCTCATTTATGATGTGAAAAGAGAAATGTTGCAGACAGATTTCTCTGACTAGACGAGAAACCTCCACAGCAAAGAGAAGGAATTTTTCCATTACCCTTTGCTTTAAGAGGTACTTGATGAATATCTTATTTTGTAGGTTTTTGAGGGATACAGTGTGTGCTAAAGGGATGTGTGTGGATGAAACCCCCATTTAGGGTTTCCCTCAATTGAGACAGCTTGAAGGTGCCAGTTGTCCACTAGATGGCATAATCTTGCAGTAAGAACAAAATAGGGATTTTTTTGCATATCTAATTATCATGCATTTTAAAATTAAAATTATGAACAGCTTGTTGTGTATGTTGTTAAGAAATAATAAGAATCATACGCACATAAACTTTCCTTTGAGAGTCCTGATTTTATTTATGAGAAGATCCAAATTAAAATAAATTAATCTTGTTGCGAAGTAAGTGAATGATATAATACTGAAAGTATTTGAAGTGTGTAAACATTAAAAACAGAAAGAGATTATTTTTAGTAAATAATTAAGAGCAATTGAGTGGTGTCAAGGAAATGTAAATATAGACTGGAAATGGTAGAAATATCCTGAAGGGGGGTGCTTTCAAAATGTGGCATGATCTCACAAGGAAACCTTTGTATGGTGTGTTACTTGATGCTCAGAGCTAGGCTGGAAAAAGCAGAGAAAATATTGCTGTAGCAGGAGTCCTATAGTCCAGACCATCTGCTGCTTAAATAGTTTTTTTTTTTTTTCCTCATACAACATCCCCAAACTTCATGTCTAGCATTTGATTTGGTAAGATACAAGTACTGGTTCACAAGATAATAATCTAAAATGGAGTCAGTCTAAAAGTCTGTAAGTACATTCAAAAGTGTGTTCTGCATATTTTCCTTTAATGTTCTGTAGGCTTTTTTATTTTACATTTTGCCATGACTTTTCAATGAAAGGTTGTTGAATAATCAGTACTATGGAGATATCTATATAGCGATAAATGTATCTCCATCCCCCAGGGAAAGTTGTGGTTCAGAAATTGCCTGTGAGATATCTTAAGATTGTATCAATACTTTGATTTGAGTTGCATTGATTCTTTTTAATAGACTGATTTCTCTGTTGTGTGAATGTACTTTATTTTGCAGTTCTCAAGCCCCAAGCTGTGTGCATTGATCCATTTTTGTCATAATTCTGTTTCTGATGAATGGGGCTTTTAAGTTTCCTTGTTCTTTGTCTAGATAAGCTGATTGTCGTGCAGGTGGCCTCTTAGTATTTCCTTTCTCCGTTTGATAAGAGGTTAATAAATGCATTGTAGACCTATGGATATAAACTCATTCTATATCCTGTGAGGAAAATCCAGAATAACTCAACTCAGATGTTGTTTCTGAGAGAGAGAGATGAGGGGATGTTAAAGCATCCTGTGCTGAGGAAACATTCCAGTTTATGTGGAAGACTTTTTTTTTTTTAGTTTGTTAGTATTAATGCAAAAAAAAAAATACAACTTGCTGATGAAGTGCTGTCTGTAAATGAATTAGGTTGAAGGCATAATAGTTCAGTGTTCATAACAAGTGAGTAGATCATGCAAAGTATTTTCTTGAAAAAGCAAATGTCTCTGTTTTCTTCAGCTGTAGCATCATTTCCATATGAAGAAGAGTCGAGACCTCGGGCACCGTCTTCCAAAGCAGCTATTCCTCCTCCGGTGTATGATGAGCCAGAAAGACCTCGTTCCCCCACGGGACCTAGCAACTCTTTCCTTGCTAACATGGGGTAAATGAGTGACTTGTGCACATTTTGTGGAAAGAGGCGTTAGAAGGCGATGGAAACCAAAAGTTAAAATAGTTTGTCGGTAGAGAAGAAGAACACAACCCATTGCATGTATGTGGTTGCTCTGAGTCCGTATAGTCCTAACTGGCAGGATACAGATAAAGCAGTGGATTTACTCATTAGAAAGAAATGCATTTGAGGTGGTCACATTCAAGACAATGTTGAATGTGACTTAAGAATTTGCTTTCAAGTAAATTCTGAAGCTATGTTCCAGTGTAAAGTGTTAATGGCTTGTACAAGCCAAACTAATGCAGTGTGCAGGAAAACACAGATGGTGTGTTAGTTCCTCTAGGTTTCTTTTCCAGCTTTGTCTTAAATTTGCTACGTACCAGTGGGCAAACCGTTTTGTCTCTGCTTTGTTTGTTTGTTTGAAAATTCAAAGCATATTTGCATGAATATAGCAGCTGTCGCTGTAAATCTGCCCGTTTACTTTTCTGTCTTGGATTAGCGTTGTCTGTAATGCTTGTCTTACTAATGTGGCAACAAAATGAAGTCGAATTTATAGTTAAAAAACAGCTCAAAAGACCTAATTGGAAAGTTGTAGTGGTTAGCTATGGTTCTCTTACCAATCGTGTTAGGTGTTGCGCAAATATAGCCTCAGTGGAGTCAAAACTGTATTCAGGACAAAGACAGACATAGAAGTGTAATGTATTACATTCTACATACAATGTATTATATTAGTACACTGTATTTCCATTTTGGAGACAATTTTTTATGCTTTCTTGCTTTTGATAAAAATGGTTTNATTACATTCTACATACAATGTATTATATTAGTACACTGTATTTCCATTTTGGAGACAATTTTTTATGCTTTCTTGCTTTTGATAAAAATGGTTTTGCCTTTTTTTTTTAACATTGTCCAGAAAAAGGATAACTGAACTCAGTACCACTGAACCAGTTTACATATCATTCCCACCTCTAGCTAGCAATACCCTGTCACTTTCACTTCATTAAAAGAAGTGCTAAATGTACGACCTAACCTGCCTTTTTGACCACACAATTGGCCACTGTTTATTCTGTGACTTAGTGTTTTAACCTTTTAGTATTATATAGCCAGATTCTTTGGCCTTTTTTAATGTGTCTTTGTATGTTTCGTGTACTCTGCTAGAAAATAGTCATGAAGTCACTGATCCTGTTTTCTGTGTAATACTATGTACCTCTTGGTAAAGCGGGGGGTGACTGAGCATAGAATATTTACTGTGGTTTAAACTAGTATAGCATGGCATGTTTTTTGTCTTGACCTATCTAGCTATGGTCTCCAAAGAAATGTCAGCGTTTGTAGGTACATTTTGATTGTAAATATTCATTCAGAAGGAATTTCAAAACCTGTAATCGGAGGTGCTTTTGTTAAGGTACTTAAAAAAAAAAACTGGTACTTTTAAATAGGTTGGAGACTTTATTGGCTCAATACGCTCTCAAAAATCGAGAAAAATGACATGTTTTTAAACAAATCCTGTTACAGGAAGGGCTAGCAGAGCCATGTACTCTGGAGCTTATGCCAGCTTGGCACTAGTAGATCATGGAATGTAGGAAGTAGATCGTAGAATCATCTAGATTTGCAGGGACCTTTAAGGTCACTGAGTCCAACAGTTAGCCTAAGACTGCCAAAACCACCACTAAACTATGTCCCT
>VZRU01020334.1:41329-61879 GCA_013398155.1 Pedionomus torquatus | reverse complement strand
TTTTTTTGTTTTGTTTTGTTTTTTTTATCCCCCTCACCCCCGCCCCGTTTGAAGTAACATACTTGTATTTCATAAATACTTAGAGGTATGTGAACAGTTCACATTCAAAATGGTCTGTGCCATTGGAAATCCATTTCTCGTCTTTGAGGCCCATTCATTCTGCATACCATGTCTGGAAAAAGGTAGTGTAGGGATACTAGGGATACCAGTATGGCAAATCTTACCCACCAGTTTGTATGATGGGGTGCATTAGGCCATATTTATGGATATTGATTTGATTTCTTCAAGTAATAATTGGAACAGTGGGAAGTGAACTAGGATCTAGCCTAGTAACAGTATGGAAAAGCTGAATTACACGTACCTGATTTCATATCACACGCTCACTTGTTATATGGGTTTGGGCTGTGTGCCAGTGTCGTCAAGTATCTATAATGTAAGTGACCTTTGCATGACCTTTTTTATCACAATAGTTCCTTGGGACTACAGTCTGCTGTTGGGACTCCACTGCAGTTGGCTCTGGATGATGAGAAAAAAGATGCTTCCCTTGCTGTTGGCTTCAGCCCTGCAAGGGTGACTCACTTGTGATGGTGGTGATTTTTCAGACTTCATCCTGGAACTCTTTCAATACTATGGTTTTAGTGGCTTTTTCTCTACTGCTTTGTCAGGAAATACTACGTCATACTTCATTATTTTTGCTGGAATCCCTTGTAATACTCCAGTGACCAGAGGAAGTTGCTGAAGACATTTATCTTGCAAAATTTGCAGTCCAGAATGAACTGAGTCCCTCCCAAAGTCCTACATAGTGACTGTTTCTATACTCAAGAGCATATTTTTCTCTTTTTACTTGCACTTTATGAATAAAGCAAGAGTTCAGTGAGCTGACTCTTGGAGTATACACAAACATTTGTTAAAAAATTAAAACAATTTTATTTTTTTTAAATGATAAGAATTAAGTCTGCAAATATTTAGTACACAAGTGGAAGAATATAATTATAGCCAAAAAGAAAGGGTTTCCTTTATTTTGTGGGATTTTTTTAATGCCTTTTTTCATTTGGCACAAGTGCAGCACTGACTTTTTCTTCCCTCTCATTTTTAAACAAAAGAAAATTATTATTCCACAGCTAGTAATGGAAATAGGAGTGGCAGTTTCCTCTTAGGCCAAGTATAACACTTCCTAATGGAAGGTCAGTTTAGTTTCAACATTACATTGCCTTGCGCTTTTGCATAGGATAAACTTCAACTGTTTGAGTGCGGTCTTAAACATCTCAATCAGCTAAATGTTTTGTGTTGTTGGAATGACTTAAATACCTTTTACTACACAACGCCTGTATATCAGACATCCTGTGCTGGCTTTTCCCAAACTGTAAGTGTGTCTGTGGAAATTCAGACACACTCTTTTCAGGAAGTAGTCATTTTCTTATCTTTTTTGAATCGCTTCCTGGGTTTATATCAGTGATTACTGTCATCTCCTTTTTTAGGATTTTATCCACTTCCCATTAAAAAAAAACAACCAAACAAAAAACAAACATGGGAGTTTGATCAAGCCCTTATCAAGAGGATGAGAAAGCAGTTTTTCCTGATCATAAAGCAGTGTTAGGAGTCAAGTAGGATGTAGTTGTTACAGGTTTTTCCTCCTCCTACCTATCTTCTGATGGTGCTCTTGCTGTTCTGTGGCTTATGTTAGTTGATTTCAATTTCAGTGTCTTTGAAAAGCTATGTAGACAATTGCTCTCCAGTTCAGATCTGGGGCTTTTCAGGAGAAGCTAGGCTCAGCCACTAAATGATGATACCCATTTTAAGACTTACTGCTGCTAATCCTGCTTTATTTGTAAAAGCTGGGCAATGTTGAAGCCTCACAGAGCCACTGTACAGATTAAGTTGAAGATGAACACTAATTTATGACAATGAATGGAAGCTGATACATCCTATGTGAGATAATCAAAGGACATGTGGTAGCGGCAATAAAGAGTGTGAAAAGAGATATTTGGACTGGCAGATGGAAATTACAAAACAAAAAAAATGGATTAGACTTGGTCCTTCTTCTGTTTCCCTTCCTTGAAAATGAGCAGGTCTTACTGGAGTTTTTCATTAGTCTCAGATTTACTTTCCATTACTTCCTTTTGGTGGAGACAGATGATTTTGTTGAAGGTAAGACTAATTGTAATATGGATAATTTCTCCTCTTAGCAATAAGAATGTGAATAGCAACTTTAAAAAGTGACCATGTATCTGTTTGACAGGCAAGGCATCTTCTAAATTTCTTAAACAATGGATAGTCTCTAAATATTTAATTAATGTGAACAGCCTATTTCTTGTTGTATTGCTTTAAGGATATTTTAATGAAAGCAGAAGGCTTAATTTCTGATGTTTACGCTAGTGCTATAGCAACAAAGCTTAACTTTTCCCTGCAAATGTTGTCATGTGAAAATTTAGTGGCAGTAAAAGCTGAAATGGCATCATCTTGGGACATAGATATCCTGGACTATGGGATGAATATCTGGTACCTGCTTCCCACAGGAAGCATGCAAGCTTCTGCTTACTGTTGTCAAACAAATTTTTCTTCAAAAGCTAGCAACAAATGTAATGGCACAGATCTTCTGGAGACTGTTTGTAATCAGTCCTTGTTTTTGGACACCCTCAGTGTGTTCCTAGGACACAGATCCTTTCAGACTGTTTGCATGTCCTGCTGTCTCAGTCTATTCTCTTTGGAGGGAAACAAAAAGGGCCTTTGAAGTTCACCAGCAGACTGAAAATAAAATTAAAAATAGATTATTTTTTTTTCATAAAAATTCAAGTGTAGATTAGTAATATATCATAATCTCTTGTTTCCAGTTTTTGTTATGGCTGGGTGTCAGCTTGAGTCTGATGTTGGCCTGTATTTATATTTGCCTATGAAGACTTTAGTGTACATTATCTGGACAGTCTGGACAGTGTGATTAGTTAAAAGCTCAGTTAATCTGGAGTAGCAACTTTCTTGAGTATTAATTACCCTCTGTTTTTTCCTGTCTGACATGGTTGCTGTATGAGCCTCCCTCGCCTCTACATCCTGGGAAGTACTAGGCCCTACATGCCAGGCAAGTTTCTTGGAGTAAACAAGATAAAGTTGTTCTGAGAACCAAGGACAAACCGCCTTTGTTGTCTTATCGTGTACTTACGTGGTAGATACCTTGCAGAGAGTGGGCTTTGAGACATCCTGTTTTTGTCAGGTTCTCGCAACTTCATTTTCAATTTTTTTTTACAGTTTCTCTTCAGCACCAGTGTAGTTTTGATGATACTCAGTTCATACTTTTCCTTCAGTGAGCTGCTGTATGACAAATCTAATGAGTTTTGCTCAGCCTATTAAGTCTCCCTCAAAAGTTTGAGACTCACTATATTCCATGCATCATAAATCATGAAATGTTAGTTTTCCCTCAGTATGCAGTTTACAATTTTTTTTGGCATTCTTCATTTTTTAAAAATAGTTATCACATCTCTCTGGGGTATAGTACTAGAAAACTTGTCATTTATATGAATAAATCTCCTCTCTGCTATTGACTCACCATAGGTACTGTTCTGCACACCAGCTTCAGGGTTTCCAGGTTCACATTGAGATTTCTCTTTTGTTTACTGGTGCTCTGACAATGTTATACTGAGAGAGGAGCTGTTAAACTCTTAGCATAGAGGAGCAAAGTTTAAAATGATCTTATGCCCTTTAAAACAAACAACCCAAACAAGGAAAAAACTGCCAAGAAACAACAACAAAACCAACAAGAAGGCTTGGGTTGTGTACCTGATGAAATAGATTTGGGTTGCATGCTTAATAGAGGGTGGTCTGCAACCACACTAGTCGTCTTAATCTGATATGAGTCAGGATTCACACTTGGTGCCAAGCATGTGATAAACCTTTAATTGAATCTTCAATCTGCTGCTTCTCTGTTTCTGCTTTGTGAGCCATAAGCATCATTTGCCATAGCATCCTAGGTCACAATCTGAACATCACTTTGCAAGAGGTAGAATTCTACTGTAGCTTTTACACCAAGATGTTGCTGCTTTTGCTTTGCCCACAAAGCTAATGCTATGAACACCTAGGATGGGGAATTAAATGAGTTGGAGTGCAGATGACTTTCCGTTTTTGAGCAGATGTGATCTGAGGCTGTGAGCAGTGCTGGTGAGAAGGTTATTCTGCAGTTTGTATGTGATTCCTAGGTGGTGGGTTTTAAGTTGTTTAACCACAGGGATAGCATTGAAACCTTAAGGGGACCCCTGAGGTCATGCTCTTGGGGTGCATGTTTTGTTCAACGCCTCTACCTCCAGACAGTATGAGCTGCTACAGTCTGCATCTGTTAAAACAGTCCAGATCTTCTGTGGCTGTTGTGCAGGACAAGGCATTTTACTGTGTTATTTGCAATTTGAACAGCTGCTTCTCTTAGGGAAGAGTGGTCTAGAGAGATGTATGCCATCCACAGTCATCCACAATCCTTGCTTGGAACACAGTGTTAAGTGGCTGCTTTTGAGCAACAGAGATGTGATCAAGCTTAGCTTGAGGGGTTAGATGGAGGTATTTGTCTAACAAAATTACCTGAATAGTTCTGAAACTTGAGAGTTTGGGCTGCTGACGGAAGTCCTGGAAAATTTCTTGTTGTTTTTAAATGTAACTCTGATTCAGTGGTTGGCAAAATAAATTTGCTTGTTAGAGTCACTAGTGCTGTGCATGTGTGTTCTTGGGTGTGTGCCAGCACTAGTGAACTTGCAAGTTGTTAGTGGAGTGTGAGAGAAGTTACTTAATGCTGCTTCCACCCTCTTGATAGCAAAAGTCCCAAAGTACCAAATCCTGACTGTTGCCTTTATGAAAGTAAGTTGTGGAATTGAAGCGGTTTTTTGTGGCTGGTCTTCCGTTAGTGTTTGTGTGCAATAATAATGTCAATTCTATTCTAAGTAGCAATGTTCTCAAAATTTACGGTCTTCTATATTCTGTGCATTTGTTATATACAGTAAGCATTTTATGTGCTGCTCTTGTTAATTAATCTGGTTTTTTTCTTCCTTGCTCTTTGTTACCTTTGTATTGGCATGTTTAAAGTAAGAATTTTGTATTTTAAATCAATGTTTTCTCTGATTTATAAATAGGCTGTTAACATTAGCTTCAGGCTGAGTTGTGGCATGCAGAGTTTTGACTTCATAATAATTTCAAAGGCTGTTGTTGATCTGTTTTTAGAGTGTTCCAAAGTTCAGACAGAATTGAATGTAGGATACTGCTTTGCCATCTTAAAGGAGAACCACTTCTTAAAAGAGAAAATTTGAATGACGTAAACATGGTTTAGACTTTTGCTTGTCTTGGGAAAAAAAATGCAACCACTGATCTAAGTTATGAAAAAATAGCTAATGGGCATAGTTGGAAACTACTTTCCATAAGCATTTATTGTTGTTTGGTAGGCAAGATGAAGCAGAGGTGTTTTATTCTTTACACGGTGATTATATGTTTGCTAAGTTACTATACAGTAGTCGGAATAAATCTCATCTGGGTCTGATTTTGATTACCACTGTAAAGTTACATTGGGGATATTACCTGAGTAGTTCTTTCATGCTGAAGACTTCCCAGCTCCCAGAACAAGCTCTTCCTTCTGTCCGTCCTTCCGTCCTTCCGTCCGTCCTTCTGCTGCTGTCTTCCATGAACGTAAATGTCAATGCATTTCCCTGACTAGGAGTATATATGTGTTTCCTGTAAATTGCTTGGAAAAAGGGTGAGTGGATCAATATTAATGAACACATCCAGTTACAAATACAGATGGCAGCATGTTTCCTAGTGTTAGGATAATGTGTGTGTTTGGATGAGGCATGCATAGAGTTCTTGAAAGGTGCATGGCAGAAAGCTACTCAAAAGGTTTTTTTAAACTTTAAGGTATTTCTGTAAGCTGGTGCTGGCACTGTTGTATTTTCTGTAAAGGATAAATAATACCCAATGTTGATGTATGTTTGCATTTCAATCAAAGCTTGGAACTGCAAGTGTGAATTTAGAGGGGTTATTTTTTTTAACCACTGGAATTCTTGACAGCACAGATACATTTTTAATACATGCAATGCAGGTTTGCATTTTTAATACATTTTGTTAAAGTCTTATTATTGTATATTCATAAGCATAGCCTGCTTTTTTAAAAGCAAATTATGTGTTTGTTTTGATAGCATGTTGCTGTGATTTTTGAAAAGGCAGTCTAAAATTTTGACAGAATTATTTTTTCAGATAGTTTACTCCATAATAGTTTACTCCATGAATGCAGCTCTCCTTGAATGAGAGGTTTTTTCTTTAATTTCTTTTTTTCCCTATGTTTACAGGACAGTCTCAGAATTTGGAATTCTAAACTACTAAGAGAAAAGAAACCAGGGATCTAAAATGTTAAATTACAACTTACAGTTAATTTAGAAGTTATATTGTACTCTTACTTCCTTGAACCACCACACTGTATAATATCAGCATAATTCTAGTTGCTGACTCCCCACCCCCCCAGCATTTTACATGGCTTGTTGTTCTTACAGTTTCTGTTCATTTTGTTCTGTATTTCTTACAAATGTGTCTTTGGACTTGGGTGCCTTGTAACACCAGTAGAAATGAATTAACGTTGTGAGATACTGTTGGGGATGTGGATCTAACTTTGCTGCTTATCCCATTGGAGTAGTGGAACTCACTACTTCAAAATTTGTTTTTAACTTGAGTAACTAGAAGCCAACCTGCTGCTGCTTCTCTGCTGCTGTCATTTCTCGTCTATAGTGCCTTGCAGTTTGGAGGGAGTTTGTTTTATTCTAAGCTGCTTGTTTTTTGACAAGCATATATACTTGTGCTGGCAAGTTCTTATATTATAGTAATGGGAATTTCTGTTTGTCAGGCAGCTTTACAGTCCCAGAATGTTTTTAGTTAATGGATCGGATACTGTCAAACAGATTTTGGCAAAAATTGCTTTGTAAAATCCAACGACTTCTTAATGCTTTCATCCTGATAGCACTTCATCAGAGTCCCCTTCCAAAAGTATGGCGGCTGAAAATTCTCTGGGTNCAGAGGGGAAACCATCCTCAGTGAGTGGTAGGACTGGTATGTGGGAAATTTTTTGTTTTGGCTTTTTTTTTTTTTGGCTGTTAAATAATTTTTGGGGTATGTTTGAGGTGAGTGTTCAATAGAAGCAAAATCACTTTATAAAAAAAGCTTCATTTGATACAATGTCTTAATGCTCCAACTGCTTTTCTAAACTGTTTTTGTGGAACGCAAAGCTTCTGTGCACTGGAAATGTCAGCAAAGCTTGAATTACTGGTCACATGCAGGTTTGAAAACAGTAAAACATTTTGAGCTGCAGCAGCTGAAGGGAAAAGGTGAAACATGCCTACTCTATAAATAGCTTCTGTAGTGAACACACACTTTTCTGCCTGCAGCTCTTTTGTTGTCTTTTGATAGTAATGAATGAGCATTTCAGTTTAAAAGTGAAATGTTAGTGGTTTTGGTGTTTTTTTTCGGAATGGATAAGTATTTCCGTCTGGGGTTTTTAACTATGAGTAAAAGAGGAATTTTCCCTCTCAAGGGAAATACCTATTTTGAGTGAGTACTTGCAGGAAAAGTCTCTTCAGCTAAAAGCTGCTTCTTTGGATCTGTTAATTCACTGTCTTCAAGTCCCTGCACAGGTGATTCCTTTTGCCTCCTTCCGGGAGCATTTAACATCTCTCTTCTCAGCAGGTTGTAAGTTACTGGTGGTGAAAGCTTTTTAGTAAAATATTGCATCAATTTTCTTACCTGCCACTGAGTTTTCATACTTTATTTGGAGAATATTAGGTGGTTATGTTAAGAAAAGATTATGTCTGCAGGAGAGGAACATCCCTCCCTGTTGATCACTCTCCAGTATGGGAGCCAGTGGAGAAGGTGGCATTTGGTGCCTGGTAGGGTTAAATTAGAGAAGCCCCATCAGTGCTTCTGAATTGTTTGCTGAAAGTTCCTGAATTGTTTTCCCTGGTGTGTTGGAATATTTTTTTAAAGGTCCTGTTTACTAACAACAATTTCTTTCTTACAAACAAAGAGAGAAGGAAAACAGTATTTCATGCTTACCAGGCATTAGATGCCACCGTGTCATATTTAGTACAGAGCTTGTTCGTTTTAGCCAGCAGGGGCAGCTGATGTTTTTGTTTAAACTCTCAGTAATTTAAGAAGGGTAGGTCAGATAACTTGGTTGTATTATTGCTGTCTGTTGAGACTGGGATCCATGTTTATAAATGTTGTTGCTTGTAACATGAATTGTCAAAAAATCTCAATGGAGAGGGAGGGAGAGCCATGCTTGTGTCCGAACAGGCAGGCCTGTCATTAACTCTAAATATTTCTGGAGGCGTTCGTCTCTCTGGGAAGATTTTATCTTTTTGTATGCTTGAATTGTATACTGACAAAGTAAAACTTAAAATACTGTTAGAGAATCTTTCATTGGGCCTTTTTCTGTTGGAATTAGTAGGAATTCAGGTACTGACTTGAGAGTAGGAAGGGGTGGGGTCAGGCTCTTTCACTTGAACAGTGTTAGGCTTTTCCCCAGCTCAGATGCGTGACAATTTTATGTGTGCTTCATAGGAAAGTAATACTAAAAGAAAAATAGCAAAAAGAAGAATCATCAGGGCAGTTTCTTTGAGAGCACCAATTCAGCTTTCACTTACTGGGAATTAACCTGAAATAGAGCTGACTGAGTTGTAGCGAAGTCTCTCTTTTTGAGAGAAGGCACTTGCAGGCACATGCTGTGACAAATTAAAAATCAGAGGGAAAGGCAATGGATGCCTTTCAATATGAAAGGAGCTCATGATGCGAGGGACAATTCCACTCCTCAGTACAGTTTGCTGTTCACAGCTTCTTTGGTCTCAGCTCTTAACATCCTCGCAAAGTCGAGGTTAGTGTGTGCACATGCATATGGCCTTCTTCAGGGAAAGGGTATCAGAGTACTGCAGTTGAATGTAATCCAGACAGCGATGCTGACTGCACAACCTGCTCTGAAACAGTGTAAACAAATGGGAAAAAGTGAGAAGTTTTCTTCCTTGTTTCCTGTAACTTGAGGAACTTTTTAAAACCAAATTGGAATACAGTATTTTAGACTGGATCTGTGTATGTATGTCTGTTTCCCCCACCTAGTTTTCCTGTGATACTGCTTCCTACAATACATTTCTCTTGTGTTTCAAGAGTTCTAAATTAATTTTGGACTTTGAGGGACTGGTTTAAAACTTTGTAGCGTCCATCCCAGATTTTATACGTGCTATCTGTTCAAGTCTAGTACTGACATGGCCTAAGAAATATAGTTGTGTTGCCCAGTATCTATATGCCTCTGACTTTATGCTTAAGTCAGAATGAATGTCATGCTTATGTAAAATCCAAAAGAACCCGCTGATTTCTGCTATTCGGTGATAAAGTATTGAAAGCCAAACCTGAGCAAACAGAGGTGGTTTAGGTCAGATCTTCAGAGTCTGAGACCTTGATTCAACAGGGCGCTGTGTCGACCAGTGGCGTCTCTGTTTGCTGAAGCAAATGTTTTACGGTATACTGTTACTTATAATAATAAAAGAAAACCTAGCTCTTTTGTCTTGTGCTTTATTATGCTGAATGGAAAACAGGACCCTAATGCAGACTTAGGAAATGTTGTAATCTGTTTCTACATCTGTTTCACTACTATAAATCTGATATCCTGTATATTGCTAACTGGAGCTGTTTCCATCTCCAAAGACCTACACAAACATAGCTGTCTTACTGAATTTGAATTGCTTGGGTGAAGGTGAGCTCTAACCTCTTTCCTTTCACCTCTCCAACCACTGAGCTCATGTTAAGTGATATTTGTGTCAGTGAGTCAGTGGCAGAGTTGAGACTAGGACCTGGGTTCATGCCACTAGAGTGCACTGCTTCCCTCTTACTTAGTGAGAGAATGGTTAAATTTGCTGGTAGGTGATGCAGCCTCTCTGGTGGGGGGTTTGGAAAACTGCTGCCAACTTGTGAAGTTACTGGCAGTTTCACTNCAATGCAATCGGAGCCAGAAACTGTTTGCAATGTAGCTATCAGCTTTGATCGTTGCAAGATTACCTCAGTGACCTGTAGCTGTGGAAACAAGGACATATTTTATTGTGCCCACGTTGTGGCACTCTCTTTATACCGGATCCGCAAGCCAGATCAGGTCAAACTGCATCTTCCCATTTCAGAGACACTCTTTCAAATGAACAGAGACCAGCTACAAAAATTTGTACAGTATTTGATCACAGTGCACCACACAGAAGTTTTGCCAACTGCTCAAAAATTAGCAGATGAAATTCTTTCTCAGAATTCAGAAATCAATCAAGTCCATGGTGAGTTTCATGCTTGTAACTCCTTTTGCTTTGTTCCCTCTTTGGTTTTGAGTGTTTTTGTGACATTCAGGAGAGTGACCTGCCGAGGTACCATCCAGCTGGGATAATTCTGTGTGTCTGTGGTGTTTATGAAAGAGGATTCTGTTACTGAATCTTTGCTTTAAGATGTTTAGAAAGCTGTACTTTTTTTGGCAAAAAGAAAAGAATTCGTAAGCAGTGAGCTTCATGTGACCAGCACTGTTAATATGTGACCTGATCTGCTTCATGCTTGTATTTTCCAGCTATGAAAAACTGAGTAGCAGTGCTTTTTGGTGTGGCCACATTGCTTAAAGGAACTGTCTTCCCAACTTACCAATGGTGTCTTTTTGTTATTCTTTTCGAACTAATCTGCCGATATTTTGATTGTGTAACTTTATTTTAATGGCAAAGCATAAAAGCAAGTAGGTGTTACTGGCTTTTGTCACTCATTAAATATAATTTTATTGTCCTTTGGGATTTGCTTGCCATATGAAGTCAGGAGAAATAGAAAACCTGTATTTCAATGCCCTTTTCCTGTTTGTGCTGCAGCAACCTGTAGCATCAGCAAATGTCTTGATCTTTCCTGCTCTTCCTGCTGTATGTAGTTTTAGTGGCTCTCAGTTTCTTGTACTGAACATCTTATGTTTGTTAAAAGGGTGCTGGGCTTCTGAGGTGTTTTTTGTATGGAACCTGCTGAACAGAAAGTGGATAATCATGGGTTTGAGCTGACCCAGCTAGTGCTAGAGTTCTGTGATCCTCTAAGGTCACCTGATAGAGATGTACTCTAAGTTGACAAGACCATAAGAAAAGAGCAGCTTAGAGGGGAAGAATAAGTTATCTAAATATCTAGAAATACCCTTTTTTTTTTTTATTTTGCTGTTCGTTGACAGGAACAGTTCTTGTATATTACCTGTTTAAGAGTGATGACCACTATTCCAAAGAATTTACAATAAAAACACAACCAAGCTTCTTAATATTAGGGAAAGAAAAACAAGTGTGTGTTAAATACAGTGTAGGCAGAATAAGAGGGAGTCTTTTCAGTAATGGGACTCACCTGCAGCCTCTCCTAAGCTCTGATGACCCTGGCATGCACAGGCAGGTGGTGCTGCAAGATGGTGAATTTCAGTGCTGTCTTTTGACTTTTGGGGACTATGCGGATGTGGTCAGAGGGAAGGCTTTAGTTTTTACAGAACATCAAGAGAAGGTGATTGGCCAAGCTGCCTGGTGGTGATGGAAAGAAAGGGAAGGTAAAACAAAAGGTGATGCAGGACATTAAGTAATAGAGGAAGATGCTCAGGTACTGTAAGCCGATGGCATATATAGTGTGAGAATTTGTAATAGCCTGAGCATAGGGAACTAAGGAGAAAGAAGAATTGTGGTGAGTGTAAGTGGTAGAAAAGATTCTGATCATCCTTGATGGTTTTAAAAGGGGAAGGCAAGGGAAGGAAAGGAAGGTGATGGCTGTATATGTCTGTATTAGACTACTATGGCTAATATAAGAGAAGCAGCAAGCTGTTGCAGAGAGTGATTAACTTGATCAACGTTAAGTCTGTAATTACACTAATCGTAGGTCTGTTACTCTTTTGTCAGCTATTTTTTTATTGTCAAAATACCTCATTACAACCTAAAGTATTTTTAGAGAGATATTTGATGTTTGTATCACAGCCCAGATAATAAAAAAAAACAGGAAACAAGTAAATTGATGGCCAATTATGACATTTCACAGGGTATTTTAAAAATACACACAAAACTAAAATGCTTCTTACACGTGTTGCTCTTTTCCTACTAAATGAGATTGCAGTGCATCTTTACTGACTGTTAGTATTTCTTAACAAGACACTAAACACTGAAGTAGAAAATCCAGGTAGGGTAAGAAAATAAACTGCTATTATCAAAGCAAGCTGTGTTACAAAAAAGTATCTATACTCTCCAGCTTTTCTTCTGAATTTATAAAGCAATGGTCTGATTCTTTTGTAACATGTTTACAATGCTAAACATTAAGGAAAAAGTCTGATTATGTAGCAAGTAAGTGTTCTTCTGGGATTCATACTGTAATTCTGATCTTTATTCAAATTCCTTAAGAATAAAAAAATTAACCAGAAGAAATCTACGAAATACAACCAAAAGAAATCTAACTCTGGTTCTAATAGCATAGGCTGGTGAACATAGGGCCATTGTTCACTCTGTCCTATCTCCCGTGCTGCAGATGTTCAGGTTATAACACAAAACTGTCTTGTAGACCTGTCTTGCATTGAACAGTTTAACCTCACCAAACTAATGTTTGAAGAGGAATAATATTGAACACTGCTTAAAGACACTGGTAAGTAAGAGGAAAAACTTGCTTATAAAAGTAGGAGCAGACCTGTCACAGATACACAAGAAATAGCTTTGATCAAAGGAAAGACCTGAATCTGGAGTTGGATGAGGAAGCTCTTTTCAGTGTTACCTAGATGTGTTTTAATTACAGGGGGGTTATACATAAAACTTTGATTTTATCTATTTTTTTTTTCTCTTGCGGTGGCTGTACTAGCTCTGGTTTTCATGTATTTCCAGTCATAGGCCAAAACCCCCAGCTCTTGAATACTGTTTATTTGTACATAAGAATAGTGAGGGATTTGAAGAGCTTTGACCACAGCATCTTGTTGACTTACTACTGAGCTGTCTAGGGAAGTGGAACAATTCAGCAGTACTCCTGTGTCACAAAAGGTGAATTGGGTAATTGTTCATTTGATCAAAATTCTGTCTTATGTAGCATTTGATGACTGGCTTTGGCCACTTTTCCTTGGGCAGGAGGTTACTGGGAAAACTAGTGAAGAGACTTACCCTAATGTCACTTACCTTTTGAAATGACAAATCCCTTTGAAGTTGCTGGCTGGATAAAAATGATGCAGTATCCTTTTTTGCTTGAGGGTTGAACATCACTACAGGAAAAACTAATGGGATGCTGTTAGAAGAATGGGCATGTGTTGTCTGTTCACTAAGTTCTTCAGAAGAGCCAAGTTTACTTACTGGGCATCTCATTCAGTATCTGCCATGTTAGTTTTCATGTGGTGGTGATTACATTACAGGACAGTTTTGTGCATCTTTAAAGCACAAAAGCACCTCGTATTTGAGAAGATTTGTTGTGTTCTGATTTTCTCATGTGACACTGCTAGAGCTGTACATGTTCCTGATGATTTCAAAACTGGAGATTTGTGAGTTCTAATCTTCTGTACTGAAGGCAACTGTAGTTATTCATACTGATACCCTGATGTCTGTCCTGCGTAACTCCTGGCTTCACATTGGGTTTCAGTTTGGGGCTGCTGACTCGGGAAGCTGGATGTAGACTTGGATCCTGCTTAGCTAAGGCTTTTTTCTTCCCTGTTAATTTTTGTACTATTGTAGCAGTGGAAGCTAGCAGCTGTGTAAGGCTATGAAGAGAACAGTCAGGATGACAGATTATCAGCCAGGTTTGTCATCTTGGATTTGTCTTTCCTTAAGTCTGAAACTTGCACTTAACTGACTTTATTAGAACGTCAAACTAGATTACCGAGAATTTGAATGAAAATAGAAAAATAAATGCAAGACTTGAGGGGAAGGGTAAGGAAGGGAAAGTCGGTTTCTGTATTAACACATATTAGCATTGCTTTGTTATTGTATGCATGGTGAAAAAGGGTCTGCCTTTTAGTGGTACAAGGGCAGCCTAGCAAACAATTTCATTTTACCTTTTAAGCTGTGCTCTTTTTTCCTTAATGCTTATTGCTGCTGTTGCAGTCTCAGCTCTTAAAAGAACCATATGGATTTCACGAGACTCTCCCATTCTCTGACTTGTGATAAGAGTCAGTCGCCAGCACATGCAGATGAACTCAAATTTAAGAGCAGGCACCTAGGAGAAATGGTTTAAGTATATTTGTCCTCTCAGAAACAGAAGTACCTGGGCAGTTCTGTATTTGTCCAGGCAGGTCCAGGTACATCCTCTGCAAACTTTAATCTGTAATGTATATTAGGAGTGATTGTGGAGGCATTCAAGAGGGAAACGTATCAAAAAATTGATTTAAAACAAAATTTCAGATTAGCTAATGGTGTTCCTATATATTGTAAGTTCCAAAGGGTACAGGTAAGCATGTGTTAATATCAGCTGAGTGTATTTAACTGAACTGATAGGGATTTTAGTGGAAAAATGTAGGGGAGCGCTGAACAACAGAATGCAGTGTATTGTTGATCTACTAGAAAAGGAACATTTAATGTAAAGCAGATGCATTATTGGAAACATGGACTATTTCATATGGCCCTTCTTAAACTGGTGAAACTCAGTAGTTGCAAAGGAAGAATGTAGGAAATGGCAGGTGAATGTCCTTTCAAGAAGGATGAAAGCGAAGTGCTCTAATGTTTAGTAGGAGAATGGAAGTGTTTGTTTTGAGAATTGTTTGAGAATGTGTGAGAACCAGAATGGAAAGGACGTCACAACAAAACTAGCAAAAACCAGAGAAACTTCAGAAACTCAAGGATATGGATAGATGCAAAATAACATCAAAAATAATTTATGAAATTAATATTTTGACGAAAGGTTTGCCCAGATACATTAAAAACTAACTTGTTATATAAAAAAAAAAGTGAGGGTTTTTTTCACATGTGGAAGGTCAAAATAAAATAACACATGCTGGTCTGTACTGATAACGAAGTTCTTTTATTTACTACACACGAGTAGACTTTGAAACTTCTTGCTATATGGTATCTGTGAGACCTGGATTTTAGCAGGAGATGTTAGATACCATCAGCAGATAAGTTTATGCATTTTGCTGTATATGCACATGGAAGGGAGAGAATTTTTTGGAAGAACTTGTTGGAGACTTACTACCTTTACTCGGCAACTTAAAGTAGACTGTCTTGTCTTCATATTTTCTGTTGTTTAATGCTGGCTGCTGCACAGCAGTTGCTGTTTTTCTTTGATACTGTGTGCCGCTGAACAGGTGTTATATTCGATTGACTTCTGAAATTAAGTCCAAGATGAAGTGACATGTGTCTAGACTCTGAATCATTTGGGGAATCACAGGCACAATAATATTTTTAAGTCATTAATTTTATGATCATTGGCTTTATGTAATTATTGTTTAGAATAATTCTGAGCACAGTAAGTTTATTAAACCAGTTACTATTCTGTTGTGAATCAGTGTACAGTAGCTAGCTGTACACTAGTAGCTAGCTGTAGTACACTAGTAGCTGTACTGTAGTACAGTAGCTAGCTGGTTTCTAGCTGGACCTAATCAGTCTTTGTGTAGTACTTGGTAAGTCATGCTTTTTATTTGTAATAATTTTTCCATATCTTCTCCATAATCCTGTCTTGGGATGACACTTAATAAAAGTTAACTGATCTAAAGTTAAATTGTATAATTAAATTAGTAAGATTATAAAATGAAGTTCAAAAAAGTTTCAGTGTTGCTATAAGTATGTAATTTGGCTCTTGTGATACTTCAGAAATAAGCATCAAGAACTCATACTACTTTCCGTTGTTTTGACCCAGTTTTACTGTTGCTCCTTTCTTTGCTTCTGCTTACTTTTTGAGGTTAAGTTCTCATATACAACACCAGTTATTGAATGTGGTTTCTCATTTTGAAAGCAGTTGCTCTTAAAATTGGTGTGTAAATGTTCAGAGTGTTTACTCTTTTTAAATGCTTCTACTTCTTAGAACTTGGGAGTTCGTAATACTTAACATGTAACCTGCTATGACCATAAATATAAAATGCTGCTATGGTGTTTTCAAGTTTTATTGGGGTGTTTAGTGCTACAACAGTTGTGCACAGCATTCCTGCTTTGTTTGTAACTTTAGTAAAAGAGATGAGTAAGTATGTATGGCTTTATCTATACACCAAGTATAAATACTCTATTTATTGTATATAACTGTAGGTGCCTGATGTAAAACCTATTCAAAGAGCATTTGCGACAGAAGTTAAAGACAGAGGTTGGAGGGAGGAAATTCATATGTTAGTGTCTATGAACTGACACAGCTTAATTGCAGGTTTTAATATTTAGTGTAGTTATACACTGCTTTTCACTTTCATGGTTCAAATATGAACTCACTCATCCTTGTGACACTCCTGTAAAGCGTGTAAGTAATACTTATCCCTAGTTTGCAAATGAGGAATAGGATTTGGTCTTGGTACCAAAATGCACTGCAGAGGTTAAATACAGGACTGCCCGTATTTCTCTTGCAACCAAATCATCCATCTGCTGAATCCTTGCAGTGCCCGTTCAGGGCTCTGCTGCACCTGAGTGAAGCCACCACCTCTGGGTTGAACCTTCAGCTCTCCCTGGTGTTGAGCCTGAGCCTTCCTGCTGGCTATTGCTAGGGTTTCATCTTGCAGCTCCCAAGGCAGCTTCCTCCTATTGCTTGTACAGATAGTTCTTACCTATCCACCCAGTCCCATGTCTTCAGAAGGAACGTGGCAGTGTAGAAATCTTGTCTATTGCCTGAGAGTGCTCTGTGTTTGAGTGGGAGAGGAAACAGGCTAGATCAATTGGTGTTTACCTACTGACTGTAAGTGAATGTAGTGATCTTGAAAAGTTCGTGCTTGAGAGACATGGAGATGGTAGTGTCTTTATACCAAAAGAGTGATATGGGCAGGGGAGGCAGAGGCTTTTTGCAGCAGTGCCACTAGGACACCTGGTTGCTGCTGTGGCAGGAAGGTGGCTTGGATTTACACCATCTCTGTTCTTTGGTAGTCCATAGCTACTGCTGAAAATCACCAGTGGTGTTGGAAGATCAGTGAATTACAACTGTAGCTGGTACTGGTTATATGTATACTGAAATTTCTTTGTATATCTCAAAAGTTTTGATTATACTGAAAGTAGTTGATAAAAGATCTTGTAAAGAAAAATCACTCTGAATCAGACATATGTGTAGTACTGTGCTGAACAGTATTGTAGAGCTCAGGGCATCCTCGCCTTGATGTCTTCAGCTTTTACATTCTTCTAGCCTACTGGCATGAAAATAATGCTGGTGTAAGTATAGCAATGCTGAGCTGCCCTGGAGAAGGTAAATTTGGGATCATGCTGTGAGAAGAGGCCTTGGTGGGGGCTGTGCTGCAGGGCAGGGGCAGTGAGCGCCCTTGTTCTTCTAAAGAAACCCTGTTGTTAAAGAATCTGTGGTAGCTGTGTTGAAATTTAACCTTCTAGCACAAACTGACCGATGAGCTTTTGATAAAATGTAAACAGTTACAGAAGGAATCTTAATATTTTCCCTAAATAGGAAATAGCTTGAGGAATCTTGGGCTATTTTTAAGTTAATTTAGAAGTAGCCATACCAAGTTTATCTAAAGATAAATCTCAAATGAAGTGAGCAAAAAACATAGATGTATTTTGTGTACTGGTGGTTTCACATGTCTCTTCTCTGTGTTTTAAAGCAATTAAATGCTTAAACTATTTGCAAGGTGATACTGCAAACCTGGGTCTCTGCAACAGCTGCACTGCTTGTACTTGTGTAGTTTATTTCTCTTTCTATCTTATTCTTTGCAACTGAAGACTGATCAGTATGTGCTGCAACTGGCTGCACTGAAAGCCCTGTAAAACTAACTTACTAAAGGTGGAAGTGCTCACAGGAGTTTTTTTCAGTCCTTGGTTCTTGTGCTGTCTAAGGATTGATTCCTGCCTTCTGAGACAGTTCAGTTGCAGTTTCTGTGGAAGGCAGAAGAGTTCATTCATGTTTTCAAAGACACAATTCCTTTCCTTATTACTGTAAATATATATGTGTGTGTATGTATATATATATATATATACACAGCAGTGCAGTGTTTCCATATATATACATACAGCAGCGCAGTGTTCCTAGCTGTAGACTCTAGAGTTGGAAGCAGTTTGGGAATTTGCTGAACTGGAAGACTTTTTTTTTTTTCCCCCCCCTCTCTCAGCAGCTAGCAGTCAAGACATCTGTGTGACTCTTAAAATCTTCCAGTTGTATTTTCACTGAATAAAGATTCCAGCATTCCCTGTGACTGCTAAAAAGTTTCACCTACATGGCAGAACTGCAATTGTGAAATGAAGGCTGGAATCAATGTTTAATTCCTGTTCATCTGGAAAGTTGTAGCTATCTTTGCTTTTTGAGTTCTCACGACTTCTTTTGAAAAAGCAAGTTTTTACAAGTCTATGTAATTTTCCTTCCTTGCCAGTTACCCTCTTTTTGGCTACAGAAGTAACATGGGTTCAGATTTAAAAGAGATAGGTTGTGTAATGCGATTCAATTTCTAACATCTCAAAACCTAATGGAGAAAGAGGTTACATAGTAGTGACAAGCCCAAAATCAAAATGTCAAGTTAACTTGAGTCTGTGCGTGCTTAAAATACCTTACATTTGGTATGGTGATGCCCTACCTTGAATTGTTTCCCTGACAGTCTAGGTAAGTGCTTTTCAGTCTGAACACCTTTTAAAATATGTCCATCGGATGTATTGTCCATCTTTCCATTTTCTAAAGTACAGATTGCTAGATGGTGTGTAAACTTGTGTAAATTAATTTTGTCAACCTTTAGAAGAGGCCACTAATGGAAGATCACTAGTCTCATCTGCAAAATTTGAGTGAGAGCAACCTGTGGCCTGATTGATGTAAATCTAGCGACTTCAGTTCACACACTAGGCTAATTCAGATAGTTGTTATGAACTGACTCTGTGCTGATGACATTGACTGTGTAAAAATGCTCCTTTGGAACCACCTCTTACACAGCTGTAACTCTTACTTGTGATGGAAATGCCTTTAGTGCTTTAAAACTTTGGATTTGTTTGGGGATTTCTTTTACTCTTTGCTTAGCTTTGCAGAGCCATCACAGCTCAGAGGCACCGAGGTGATGAATTTCCTCATGTTCATCAATAGCAGCGCTCACTAGCAGTCACTTAAACCTGAGCAAGATTGCTGAAGGTACAGGAATTACCCAGATGTTTTGGGGAAAGTGGTTTTAACATCACAGTTGTAGAAAATACTATGTGGTCTAATTTTTCTTGTAAAAGCATTCTAATATAGCTGCTGAGATGGGAGGAAAAAACTTACCTAGATTTTAATGTTTTAAGATACAGCCTATGAGAAGGTATTTAAATAAATAGTAATTTCTAAGTGCTTAAAACTACTGAGGAGAAATCTAAGTCTGTTTTAAAGAATGTTTAGATTAAGGCCAAGACATCCAAAACAGGACAAAGCACAAATCCAAAACCCTCTGCAGTAGTCCTCTACCCTGGACTTATGATCTTCTCTTCTTTATATAGAACATAATGATTTCTTTCCTTGCTGTTTGCAGGTGCTCCTGACCCGACAGCAGGTGCTAGCATAGATGATGAAAACTGCTGGCATTTGGATGAAGAACAGGTCCAAGAACAGGTTAAACTCTTCCTCTCCCAGGGTGGGTACCATGGATCAGGGAAGCAGCTCAATTTGCTCTTTGCAAAGGTGTGTTGAGTACTCTAAACCTTCCCTTTTTTCTCTCCTTTGATTCCCAAGCCAGTCTGTACTTGTTCAGTCTTACTCAAAGTCCTGTTGTTCTAAACCAAGATAAAGCTTTGGGAACACGATGGCAACTTAATAATGAGTTGTACAGCAACAGACTGCAATCTGATATGTCTTGATCAGTTTAAGGATATGAAGTAACACTTCAGCCATCTGCAGCTTTGCTGTTCTCTTTCTTCCCACCCCAAAATGTTGGAGAAGTCGGTAGAAATTAGTCTTGCAGCAGTTTACATAATACCCTTGTGGGTTACTTGTGAAGGAAGTGTTTTTGAAGAATTGCAATGTGATACTGAAACCAGAAATTGTTAAAATGGGGAAGGAAGACAGACTATTTTTTTTCTACTTAAAAATTTCACATAAAGTCTTTAAATTGCATTTCTTATTTAATGGGGGTGGAATATCTAGCACTGCAGCATATTGTCTTTATTGTAGTTTCAAGTTTGTATTAAAAGACTTATTTCCTAGGTGCGAGAGATGCTAAAGATGAGAGATTCAAATGGAGCTCGCATGTTGACATTGATCACAGAACAGTTCATGGCTGACCCTCGTCTGTTGCTTTGGAGACAACAAGGAACTGCAATGACTGACAAGTATAGGCAGCTCTGGGATGAACTGGGTAAATGCACAGACTTCAAAACCATTTAGGTGTTCATCTGTATAATGAAGAACCAATTACATATTTGGGGTGAAAAGAAACTTTATTGTGGTATGAGGTAAAGCGGGTTAGTTTGCTGCAGTTCTGTTTGTTCATTTAAGGTTGGGTGA
>VZRU01020334.1:11032-23058 GCA_013398155.1 Pedionomus torquatus | reverse complement strand
GTGGGCTGCTTGGTGTAGAGCGGGGCGTGGCAGGCTGCTGTCCATTAGGGGCTGGTAAATGGGCACAAGACAAGAATGTTGTGAATGACTGATTCACATATGAATGAGTAAAGGNTGGTTGGAGTTTTTCCTAATTTACAGTGGTTAATGTGAAATTAGGATTAGTCTCTTTAGCTTCTTAAAAAATCTTTCATAGTTTTAAAAAAAAAAAAAAAAAACAAACAAAAAAGCCCTTTTGAGTAACCTAGCAAAACAGGCCATTGCAGACGTGGAACCATTGCTATTCCTCGATTATTTTCTCCATTTTAGAACACGTTCCTACAGCCTGTGCGAGGGTGGATGCATTACGATCTCATGGATACCCACGAGAAGCGCTGAGGCTAGCAATAGCTATTGTTAATACGCTAAGAAGGCAGCAACAGAAACAGCTGGAAATGTTCCGGGCTCAGAAGAAAGGTAAATGTGGGGAAGAGAGAAGGGTAAAGAACATGCCGAGGTGACAATAACAGCGGTCTGGAATTTTGCATGAGGAAATGGTTTTGAAATTTAAGAGGTGACTTTAGATTTTCGGTTCAGATGATCAGAGTGGTAATGTCACATTCTGGATGTTGAAGGTTTTCTGTAAGCTGCACTGTGCACTGCGCAGGGCAAGGGCTCAGTTCGGCCTTCTACAATGTGTCTGTCATGATGGGGCCTTTATCCCAGTTAGGGTTTTTTGGTTACACAGTGAAAACGCCCTGTGTAATTTATAGGCTTTTAAATGAAGCTTTGCATTTGGCATGCCAGGTGTTCAAAAATATTTTTTTTTTTTCTCTGACATATAATTTAGATGAACTATATGTTTCTGAGGTGTAAGGCTAAAGCTGACATTGAGGGCAACAGTGAGCCAAAATCTGCACTATAGAAATTAATCAATTTTGGCAGCTTGTTCCAAAAGAGTCTCTGATGTTGTTTCAAATACTGTGTTTCTGAATGAAATTGGATTGCTTGGTGTTCATTTGTTTTTTAAACACTCTCTGTTATAAAATGTTCTGTGGTGTTTCTCTGAGCAGTATGCCTGTTTGTTTTTTGTTTGGTTGTGTGGTTTTGGGTTTTTTTGTTTGTTTTTGTTTTTGTTTTTGAAAGTACATTCTCCTTCAGATATAGTTTCTGTGCCATGTGATTGTTGCTACCCAATATAATCCCACAGTAAACTTTGTTAGTTTGAATAGGCAGTGGAAGAAGGGATGGCTTTGTGGTTAAAAAATGTGCATGGGAAAAATGGAATTACTTTCTCAGCTGCTACAGGAATCTTTTAATTCAAGTTTTAATTTAGCTCTTGATTTCTTCTTTTATCTGTGTTTTCTCTTCATGTATTGTAGGCAAAAATACCAATATGAAGAACATATTGGTATGTGTGAATTTTTCAAGTGTGTGTACCATCAAGAAGGGACAGGTGGGCAATATCACTCCCAAGGACAGTCTTGGCTGCAGTGACCACAAATTGGTAGACTTTGAGATCTTTACGGCAGTGAGGAGGGTGCACAATTAACTTGTTACTGTGGACTTCAAGCATAGACTTTGGTCTCTTCAGGGGCCTGCTTGTTGGAGTACTATGGGATAAAGCCCTGGAAGGAAGAGGGGCCCAGGAAAGCTGGTTAATATTCAAGGATCACCTCCTCCAAGCTCAGGAGCAATGCATCCCAACAGAGGAAGTCAGGCAAAAATACCAGAAGGCCTACATGAATGAATAAGGAGTTACTGAATAATCCGTAACAGAAAAAGTAATCCTACAAAGCATGTAAACAAGGACAGGTAGCCTGGGAGGTATACTGAGAGATTGTCTGAGCAGCGGGAGGTCAGGTTAGGAAAGCTAAAGCCCAGACAAAGTTAAATCTGTCCAGGGTTGTCAACAGCAACAAGAAAAGCTTCTACAAGTATGCCAGTGACAAAAGGAAGACTAAGGGAAATGTGGGCCCATTCAGGAAGGAAACATGAGACCTGGGCATCCAGGGCAAAGACAAGGCTGAGGTACTCAAAGACACAATCTTTGCATCAGCCTTCACTGGTAAAGGCTCTAACCACACTGCCCAAGTAACAGAAGACGAAGACAGGGCCCAGGAGAAGGAGGTTTGAGATGAGCTGAGGAGCCTTAAGGTGTACAAGTTCATGACAACAGATGGGATTCACGTGTAGTTCCTGAGAAAAGTGGATGAAGTTGCCAAGCCAGAAGCTGTGTGGAGCTTTAAGAGGGATGTTTAAGCCATCTTAAAGCTGGATGGGTTTTAAGAGGTGGGCACATGCAAACCTCATTAAGTCCAACAGGCCAAGTGCAAGGTCCTGCATGTGGGTTGAGGCAGTCCCATGCATAAATACAGGCTGTGCACAGAATGGATTGAGATCAGCCCTGAGAAGAAGGACTTTGGGATGTTGGTGGATGAGAAGCTCAATGTGAGCTGGCAGTGTGTGCTGGCAGCCCAGAAAGCTGACTAAATTCTGGGCTGCATCAAAAAAAGCTTGGCCAGCAGGTTGAGGGAGGCAATTCTGCCCTCCTATGCCGTTCTTGTGAGACCCCACCTGAGTTCTGCCCCAACAAAAGAACAACATGGATCTGTTGGAGTGAGTCCAGAGGAGGGCCATGAGGATGGTCAGAGGCTTGGAGTGTGTATCTTATGAAGACAGGTTGAGAGTTGGTGATGTTCTGCCTGGGAGAAGAGAAGCCTCTGGGGAGACCTTGTTAGCAGCCTTCCGGTACCTGAAGCATGCCCGTAAGAAAGTTGGAGAGTAGCTTTTTACAAGGGCATGTAGTGATAAGACAAGGGGTAGTACCTTCATGATGGAAGATAGTGGATTTAGATTAGATGCTAGGAAGAAATTTTTCACTGTGAGGGTGGTGAGACACTGGAACAGGTTGCCCAGAGAAGTTGTGGATGCCACATCCCTGGCACTGTTTAAGGCCAGGCTAGATGGGGCTTTGAGCAACCTGCTCTACTGGGAGGTGTCCCTGCCCATGGCAGGGGGTTGAAGCTAGAAGTTCTTTAAGTCTTTTTCCAGTGTAAACCATTCTATGATTCTATGTTTTCCCAAAAATAAGCGTCTAGAAGATGAGGTAGACACACATGACTGAAAGAATTAGCTGGCAGTTCCTGTGTGCCTCCCTTTTTTCTTTCCAGGGTAGCCCAAGGAAGGAGTGGATCTTTTTGAGCACTACTGTGAATCCTAGTTTTAAACAAAACTTAAAAACCTTTTGTATGATTACTCAAGAGAGTCAGTAAGGTCTTTTTATCATGTAATGTGTCTTTCCTAAATAAGTGTTCCCTTAGAAGCTTTTCAGCTTTTCTACCTTCTCAGGCTGGAGAGGTAAGAAGAGGAGGCCTATGGATGTGTGTATGTACTGCTGGCAGGTGTGAAAGGTCTGCTGCAAGTGTCCTGGTTGTAGTACTGTTCCTTTTCATTCCCTGTTGCCATTGCAGTATCTAGATGTCAATACTTCTGCTAAGTTCCTTTCCTGTGAGCAGTTTCTATAGCTCTCAAATAATATTATGCTATTATAAATAAAAAAAATAGAGTGTATGAAGTGTGATCCATCCAACCCCAAAACAAAGAAGTTTGTCTTTTCTGTGTTGTCACCCACTGCTTTTATTTTTTTCCTCTTCTATGTGGAATTTTTGAAAAAACTCTTTTGTTACCTGAAAATATGTTGGTCTTATCTAAAGCAGATGCACACTACTATAGCCTAGCTTTATGTTCTAGTTCAGCAAATAGCACATGCTTTTGCTTAGCTTTTACTCATGTGACTGACCATGTCTATGGAACCACTTGTGTGATTTAAAGTTAAATGTCTGTAAGATTGGACTGAAGCCTTTGGTATGAGATAAGTGAGACTTGTAATTATGCTCCATTGTATTGTGCCAAAATGAGTCATTAAGAAGTTACTGTGATTAGTCCTTTTTTACTAAAGGTAATATTACTTGCTTCTGCGTGTTTTCTTTAGTGCGTGCTTTTGTTGGTAAGACAATGATTTACATGTTTGTTTTTTATATTACATGTCAGTGGATTCTTTAGAGCACTCCACCCTCCTGACAGCATGGCTGTGTTTCATTTTTGTCGGCCCACATATTGAAATGGGCATAATAAATGGGCATAATAAAGGAGGCATAATTTAAAAGCTGTGTGATAATACATAACAATTATTCGGAAAGATGACTCTTTGCGAACAAATAAGTGGAGGCAGGTGCAAATCACTGTGCAACGGGCAGAGAAACAGCATCTGCAATGGCTGGCATACAGTGTTTAAATGGTTATACATAATGCTACTGAACTAACAGTTCAGTTTTGTGTGTGTGTGTGACTAGAAGGAAAAAACTTGGGAGATGGAGTCAAAGAGGAGCTGTTGCTGTAAGACTCTTAAAAAAAAAAGTTATCTCTAACATCTGTTACCACAACTGTCCTTCCTTCATTCACTGTGATAAATAACTTTTTCATGTTCAAGCTAAATGATGGGTGAGGGCTACAAAACAAAGTATCCATGAACGTATTTGTTGACTGAATTTTAAAATGACAAAAAGTGCACTTGATTCACTTAAAGGACAGTTTATTTTTATATACCTCACTTTAACATTTTATTCCTTTTCTTTAAGGAGATACTGTCCTGAGTTACTACTTCAATAAATATTTAGATGTAGGCTAAGCTTATATTTTATTTATGAAATTGTAACATATTTCAGAATATTTTCTAAATATTGGTGCCATCAGATTAGCTTCAAATGTAAAAGTGGTACTGCACCTTTCTCAGTGAGAAAACTGCTGTGAATTCTTTACTGCAACTTTTAAGCAGGTGTTTTCAGAAGAGTTACTGGTATTGTGCAAGAGATTTCAAAAGATGATGCAGCTGAAATGCTTGACCCATAGTATACTTCAGTTGTGCTCAAAATGTTTGGCCTTCATTCTTATTTTTTCCTTTTAACATACTCAAAGAGGGCAATGAATTAATCCTGAAAGATAGTATTTTCTTCTTGTAAGCAGAAGCTGCTGGACATTCTTTGTATTCTTTACTGAGATAATTTAAATCAGTTCTATAAATGTTTTGAGGGACTAGCATGTTCTGTCTTTCCCACCCTTCTACTTCCATTTTTTCTGTCACAGAACTTCTCCACAGAGGAGTAACATCAATAACAAATCTTGAAGGTTGGGTGGGACACCCTTTGGACCCTGTTGGCACCCTCTTCAGTAGCCTGATGGAAGCCTGCAGGGTGGATGATGAGAGCTTCCATGGATTCTCTGATTTCACAGGTAAGGCCAAGCATATTCTATATGTCTTCATTTACCAGGGGCATTTTTCTATCTCACCTTTCTGAATCAGCTTCAAAGCCAGGGTTTTTATAGTATAAGAACTCATATTTGCATTTCTTAAGAAAAAAAAGGGAAATGAAATATTTAAAATAAAATATGAAGGCACCTAAAGAATTATCAGTTACAGAATTGTCTTCTAGAATGAGTATTTCACACTTGAGATAAAACCAAATAAGACTTTAGAATCAGGCCTCTCCACATACATTGTTCTGTACTTCTTCTGAGAATTTACAGGAAATCACAGGATTGCAGGATTATTCAAGTTATAAAACACCTCTGGAGGGCATCTAGTCTGTGTGCTCTGACCAGGACACGTCGTCTTGAATTTTAAATAACTCCAAGAGTGAATGCTTTGCAGTCTCGCTAGCCAATTTCTTGCAGTATTCAGCTACCCTAACAGTAAAAAAAAAAAAAAAAGTTTTCTTAAGCTCAGCTGGAATTTCCTGTATTTCAGTTTGTGTCCATTGCCTCTTGTCCTGTCACAGGATACCAGGGGGAAAAGTCTGGTACTGTCTTCTTTACATTCTCCCATCAGATATTTATACATTTTTGTAAGATCCTCCTGAGCCTTCCTTTTTCCAGGCAAAATAATCTCACCTGTCTCACTCATATGAGAGATGCTGCAGTCTTTTAATCATCTTTGTGGCCCTGCACTAGATCTGCTCCAGTCTGTTCATGTGCTGGGGAGACCGTGGCACTTCAGGTGTGAGCTCACCAGTGCTTAGCTGAGGGAATGATCACATCCCTCAACTTGCCTATAACATATCTAATGCAGCCAGGATGTTATTGGGCTTCGTGGCTAGAAATGTAAATAATACTTCAAATTAATGACAAAGCACTTAAAATTTGTAACATACATGGCCTGTAAATTATATGAATTGGAGACTAGTGTGGAAGTACCAATACATGATTTAGGATAGGATGTGTATGCCTGTTTTAATTTCAGTATTTGCTTTCCAAGAGCTTATCTGATTAACTTCCTATTCTCAGTCTTCTTCCACCTCTGTTATAGTGTCTTATCAACACCTGCGTGGACAGAAACTGGATTCATCCCTCTGCCTGCAGCTCTTTTATATGCATATTACAATCTTCTTGGGGCTTTGCCTCAAGACTCCTTTTATTCAATTAGCTTTTCTTCAATAAATTCCTAATCCCATATTCACCAATTCTGGAAGAACTTTTAATTAAAAGAAATCAGATTATTTGCAATTATTTAAAAAAAAAACCAAGAAATCAAGCCCATGAAATAAAAAGAGTGTGTTGAAAAATAACTTCCTCCTACACATGCGTATGCAATCTACTGAATGCATCCAGCCTTCCCATTTGCTGCAGTTGTCCTTCTCCTTAGTTCTGCCCATTATAATGTTTTGTTCCTGAGTTAGAGTATAAACTGCTACAGGTTGGAATAGCATTTTGTCATATGATGTGTCTATGAAATGCCAAAAAAATTGGTCGTCTTTGCCTGTGTGAATTTTACATGTGATTTTTGCTAAGAGCAGTACTTCCAGTGTTAAACATTTTTATCATAAGTACAACTGTAACGAATTGCCTGAAAAGAGAGCTAGCAAAGGAAGGATGCTTTAAAGTTCCCAGGCCTATTGTATTTGCACAGTTCTAGTATCTTCATATGAAATTTATACAGGAATATAAGTACCTTTCCCTTCTTCTTACACATCAGGGCCTTAAGAAGATACAGATATAGCTGGAGGGAAGGGAAGGTAGAAATAGGTCTTGCAATTTAGTCTCATCGGCACAAAGCTGGAGAAACTGCCTTTCTCTAAATTGTGCAGATTAAAAATGAAAACTTTTATTTTTACTTGACTGAGGTATTCAAAACCTAATTGTTTTGTGTATTTCTGCCATATGGAATCGGATGGGATATTTTAAGATTGGATCATTGGATTTTGAGCTGGTGCTAGTGATTTAAATAATTGGGAAAAAAAAATGCTAACAGAGAAAGCATTCATGTAAGTGGCGTTATGGGTTAGAATGATTTGCTGATGTATTTTTTCTTTCTGTGTTATCCCTTACAGAGAGCATGGGGCAATGCAAATCTCTGGAGTACCAGCACCTGCCTGCACACAAGTTCTTAGAAGAAGGGGAATCTTATTTAACGCTGGCTGTGGAAGTAGCATTGATAGGGCTGGGACAGCAACGAATAATGCCAGATGGCTTGTATGCACAAGAGAAGGTTTGTCGAAATGAGGAGCAGCTCATTTCTAAGCTACAGGAAATTGAATTGGATGATACTCTGGTGAAGATTTTTCGAAAACAAGCAGTCTTCCTGTTAGAAGGTAGCTCAATATAGATGCTAACTGCTTATTTAAGTTGTCTTTGCTTACACACGTGCACAGGACTAGTATTGCTTTCTTTAAGACATTTGTCTTTTAACACTTCCTCTTTAATGGAAGAGGTGCAGTATATTGTTTAGGGTTCTCAGCTTTAAGTCACTATTTTTGCCCAGATCCCCAAAGACTTTGGGTACCCACTGATGGTGCCATTTGAAACTGTGGAGAAGCCATACTATGGGAAGAGTTTCTATTATGGTGTGGCTGTACTGCTGCTTTATGGCCTTTGGACAATAATAGCTACTCACCGGATCCAGCTATTAACAACCATATAGGGATCATATGGATTATAAAATCAATTCTTGGTATTTATTTACTGGTAAGGACTCTTTATGAGAAGATTTCTTAAAAGTATTCTCTTGTAATTGTAGTTTACTACTTTGATCTCTGAAGTTCTACTATTTTCTTAGAGTAGTGGACAAGTGATCATAGGAGGAAATCTGCTAATACAACTACCTATGAAAATGCTGTTTTCAGCAGTATGCCATGGTGGTCTTGCATTACTGTGTGCTGAGAAGTCTGGCTTTCTCGCAGTAGCTTAGTTTACTCCAGGCTAGGCAGAAACTGCCAGCTCACAGGGAGGAAAAAACTGTGCAGTGATTTAAGATGCTAATCCTATCAATTGTGTTTTTATAGTTGAAGTACTGTAGATATAACAACGAAAGTTTAATTTAATATTAAGCTGATTTCTATGTTGTTAATGCAGATTAATGCATGCTGTACCTATCTACCATTCCAGTGTGTGGGAAAGCAGAATGTAAAACTGTTTTGCAAGAGCTGTTCTATTTTTTTTTTTGCTTGACTGTGAACTTAATGGCAGAATATATTTTCATATAAATGCTTTGTCATGTATTCTTCATGTCCTAACTGAGTTTTTGACTGGACCACCAAGTAGCAACCATACATTAAATGGCTTCTTTCATTTAAGAAATGCCAGCTAGTTTTGAATGGCTTTCAACTTCATTTTAAATGATTGAGACATACTGTCACCTACTAAATCTTCATTGATGTTTCCTTTGTATTCAGCCCCACTCTTCAGAAGAGCCCACCTCTGAAGGCCGGAATGTCTTCATGCCTAGTGTTTTTTATCTTTGTATATTGTGCTAAGGCACCAGTCAGAAAAACATTGCTAAAACAGCGTAGCTGTTTCTCCACATCTGGTCTCCTTGTCTGCTTCAGTGTAGTGTTGGCTGTATTTTTTTGGACTGCTGGAACCTGTTAAATGACATGTAGGATTCTGCAGCTAAAAATTGTGCTCGCATGGTTATTCATCCACCCATCCATTCAAATGTGGTTGGGTGGAATCTCTAGTAGAAGTAGTAACTTCTATGACTGTTGCCAGTTATCTCCAATAATACTTAGTGTAAGATATTTATCCTGTATCTTGCAGCACTTAGTTCTGGAGCCTCTAGTCACTGAAGTAAAAAAGTATTTGACTCCTATTACCAGGAGTAACAAGTCTAAAGGCTGCAGAAGAAATGCAAAAATGGGATCCATGTGCACCATGAACATTAAGAAGTCAGCAAGAAAATAGTTACATTTATTTTTTTTGTTGTCAGTCATGATGCTGCTGGTACAAAGCTGAAAAACTGCACTGATTGTACCGAATGTGAGCAAAATCGATTGCCTCAACAATAGGGATGGTTTTCCCACAATAAATACAATTTTTAAGATCATGTGATTATAACAGACTAACAAAACTACCTGTGGTTTAAGATCTGACCCAGTCTTCTGTGGAGACTGTCCCAGACCAAAGGGGTATTTAGATGTCTAGTGCCAGGGGAGACATTAGGAGATATCGGTGGCAGTCAAGGCTGTGGTGATTGGTCACATAAGTTAAAAGCATGATCTTTTTCCAATGTGTTTTATACCACTTCTGCTGTATTTGGTATAAGCACTGACACAGCAGCAGAGTGCATAGAGATTCATATTGCACATGTGGAGATAAAGCTAGGATTATCACTTTCTACGTTTGCGTGCCACAGGTTGGCTGAACAAGCCTCATGGAGCACTGGAACCATTTGGTTGTTTGTATGCGCACTAGTAGTGTGCTTAGTTCTGTGCAATTTGAAGTCTGGCCTCTTGCCTTAAGATATGGTATTTAATATATCTGTAATATATTGTATATATGTGATGTATCCATAATGTATTTCACAGAAAACAGCAACACAGCTTTACCTTTTGTACAACAAACTCTGTCCTGAGTACCAATTTCAACTGAAGGTATAGTGAATGTTTTTAGAGGTCCAGAAGTTGGAGTTCGGCAGTATGTAAAGACTGACTTTCTCTTTCCCACAGCTGGACCGTATAGTGGTTTAGGTGAAGTTGTCCATCGAGAGAGCGTTCCAATGCACACATTTGCCAAGTATCTCTTCACCTCTCTCCTACCTCATGATGCTGAATTGGCATACAAAACTGCACTGAGAGCCATGCGGTATGTATTCACAAGTCATCTAGAATGAGCACAGTTAGCATTTGAGAAAAGGGGGAAAAGCTTGTTAATCAAGGCCTAGGTTTTTTTCCCTAAAACGAGTAATCTCCCCTTTGAGGAGAAACTATTTTCATTCTGTCATCGGTATAAAAGCAATTGGAGTCTGTAGTAATTTATAGTGATTTATAAATGTAGTATAGTGATTTATAAATGTACAATTAGTGTTTAACAACAACTATATAGCAGCATTCTCTGCTACAAATGTTTCTAGAGTCGTGTTCCAGGGACACGTGGTTGTGTGTTAAACAACAGCTTTAGCATGTGTATTCTCTCTTCCACCTGGTAGTGTGTGTGTGATGGTATGGCGAGGAAATGAGGAAAGAGGAAAGATCCATCAGTCTCAAGATCATCCACTGTTTAGCCTGTTCAGTAGGACTATTTGTTCCTCTGGCCTTCCTTACAAATTAACACTTTGGTGATAGTTTGAAACCGTGTGGTGTGACCAGAGCTGCTAGTTTTTTCTTGGGCTTCGTAATGAAGCAGTCTTGCTCACTTCTGGGTAAATGCTGAAATTTAAGTGGATGTATGACATACAACATACCTGATGCACAACGTATGACAGCAAAATGTGTCCCTTGCATCCTATATGGCTTCAGTAGTCAGGAGAAAGATATTTCTCAGTGTGTGCTGGCTTTATCTCAAGGCAGGCCAGACTGATAATGAAGCTAGGAAAAGCTTCTGAAGAAAGTTTCAAGGGCCTAAATGATCAGCAATAAATGTGTTGTCTGCATACAGTGCAGAAGAAACCGGTCCCATCTGGATTGACTGGTTGCTGTCAGGAGCCTTGTAGTTGATGTTTGACAAAGAATAGCCACAACTGAATAGTAAGAGCAATCAAGTCCTAGATATAAAATAAAATTTAATAGTGTTTTCCTGATTATTGTTATCAAGAATGATTGCATAGTGATTGAAGGGCACACTGTCCACATAAGTAGTATTCAGCTTCCTCAGACAGGTTGTGTCCTACTTGTTTGGAGGTGTGTATTCTGGAGGATAAATCTGTGTTCAAAGGACTAAACAGGAGGACATGCATAAGAGCAAAACATAGCTACTATCAGGTCAGGTAGAAGGTCTGCTTAGCCTGGGGTTTTCTTTGCCTCTAAGAATGTCTGGTAATGGATGTTAAGGAGAGAGTCTAAGAAATATGAAGAGGAACCTTGCATGCTTCCTGCTTATAAATTTCATTTTAGGAACAGGTTAGGAAGACAAAAGTGCATTACTTATAAACTATTGAGAATGTTCAGACGTAATCAGAAAGCTCTTTGGGCCATCTAAGTACATCTCTCTTTTATTGCAAGTTAAGTGCATCATTAACCCTGGTCTTATCAGATCAGCAAGATAGTGCAGTGGGTAGGGTTTTTTGTTTGGTTGGATTTTTGGTGGTTTGGTTTTTTGTTTGATTTGGGTTTGTTGTTGTTTGTGGTTTGGGTTTTTTTTTTATAAAAAAAAGGGCAAATTTATAAAGTAGACTCGTGTCATACTTACTTTCAGTTACTACCTTAAAGTATTTCTCAGAGGTTGGTTGAAACTGTGCTGAAGGACTGGAATAGACATCCATAAGTAGCTTTACACAGTGTACTGAACACTTCAGTGAATGTGATGGCAGCACGATGTTCCTTTTGAACATGGATTTGGGCTTTCCTCAGAAACAAAACGTAACTGAAAGCTTCTTTTCTGGAAGTTTCATTTCCCAACTGGGAAAACAAGCACAACACAAAAAGATCCAAATGATGGAATCTCCAGTTAGTCCTGGTGTCGCGGTCTCAGCGAAACCCACCAAAACCTGAGCGACAGATGCCCCTCCCTCCCTTCCCCCCCCCCTTTGGGTAAAGAGAGGAGAGGAAGGAGTTAAAGAG
>VZRU01020326.1:0-18975 GCA_013398155.1 Pedionomus torquatus | reverse complement strand
TGTTAATGATATAAAATACAGCAACCATTTAAGATGCAGCAAGGCAAGGCTACAGGGCTGGGGTTTATGATCATGAATGATGCCAGAAGCTACAGAGCTGTGTTAAAAAACTGTGAAAAGGCTGTTAAATGGCAGGAGTAAGCCATGTGCTGCTCCTGGAAGGCCTTTTCCCTCCAACACCCCTCCATCATGCTGTTGGTGTGATGCATTTGTAAAGGTGGAGAGAGGGGGAGGATTTGCCTTGGGGTGAAGCCTCACAGGCTGGCTACAGAACAACAGGACAGACCCACAGTCTGATCTGGTCTCACAGATCCCACGTTCCTAGCCTGACACTGAGCTGCCACCGGCAAGGAGACATTCAGGTCCTTCGACAGAAGTTAATCCCCCTTCTACCTTCCTAATTTGTAGGGGTGAAAGAAGTCCAGCGGAGTCGAGCTGGAAAGCACAAACAGGGATGGAAACAACCAGTTTGCATACTGATCTTTGTATAATGACACACCCCCCCACCCTCACAGCTCACTCTTCCCCAAATAAAGACACATTGTTCAATGGCATGTTGAAAAGACGTGCTCGTCATTCTTAATAAACAACTAGAGTAAGAATACATAAGAGAAACAGGGTGGTATCTTTATATGATACACAAGTGTATGTTACAAGAATTCCATCAGGCACAGGAGCCTCAAGGTTTAAGGCCTCAATGTTAGGCCAAAAAAGAAGAGTGTGGTAAAGTTTGTACTTTTAACATCTAAAAACGTCACTTAAAGGTCTGAATAGAAATCGCTCTTTGTTGGTTTGTTGTTGGTTTTTTTTTTTTTTTGTATAAATCACAATTGCAGTTCACTCTCTCCTCTTCCTTCCAAGATAACAGCAAATTAACATCCAAGCACAAGAAAAGAAGATGCCTGCCTCTCCACTGGCCGAGCAGGTCCATCCATCATTCTGTGCCCTCTAGGCTGCACGTGCTCCAAGGAGACAGAGGCCCCAGCCATCCAGGCCAATCCTGTAGTTCGTGTTTTCTACATCATAAAAAAAAACCCCAGAGTCAACCACCAGCTTTCCACAGCTCGCAGGGGATATGCAGCCTCCAATGGGTCCAACAGTTTTGTGTGTTGGGTAGGATACACAATGGGTAGGTTTTCCTTTAGATTCTTTTAAAGAGAAGAAGCCTAAAAGGGCTTCATAACTACACCAATAAAAAAACCAAAAACTTAGGCATCTCCTTTAGTGTAAAAGTCTGTACAATTTATCTTTGCTTGTCCCTCCCCTGTCACCCTGCCCCACCCCTTCTGAGCCAAGAAGGATGCCTTAGTGCATGGTGCTGGCATCAGCCACGGCAAGAGCTTCCTGAATCTCTCGTATCACCAGGATCCGGGTGAGCATCTGCTCCATCTGCTCTCTGCTGATCGGCTGGATGGAATACCAGATAGGGCTGTTGGGGGCCACCACCGGCTCCGGTGTCAAGTAAAACGTGTCATTCCGGCCTTTCACACTCTGGGGGCTGCGTGAGGAAGATCAGAAATAACCAGACTAACAGAATGTCCTGGAAGGGAGAGACCGCCACCGTCCTCACCCCAGACTTCACAAATCCTGACAGTGAACATCTGGCTGAGACATGAAGGGACAGAGTTACATGTAGGGGCAATGGTGGTCCCACAGTTTTTAGGCCATGTCAAGGTTAAAAGCCACAGCGACGACTACAAGAAAGAAATTTTGATTTCACACCAGTAGGTATAACACACACACACACACACGTGGCTTTAGGGGTCTTTCAGAGTGAAGCAAGGATGGGATATTTTCACATCCAGACTTGCTGCAGACCTATCTATGCAGAGGAACATTTACATTAGTCATCAGAATCATCATAATTTAGAGGCAAGTCCCTTGAGGTTCCCCTCCAGTCCTCATTTTTGCTCAGAAGCTGATTTTAATAGGACCCTAATTTCACCTCACATAGTGGATGCTTCCAGATGACATGCTCCTAACGCCACAGGCGGAGCAGGGAGCTCATGCCAACACAGCAAACCTCCAGAGTGAGTATCAGATTAAGAGCAGCCAGTTCACAAATCAGGATTTGTGTCTCTTAAATACCACGGAAGTTCGACTTCTGTGCTGTCAGAGTAAACCCCACCCTCTCACATCAACGCCCCTCCCCACTTAAGTGGAAGCTGTGCCAGCAATAAAACACAGCCCTGAAAATTAGGCCAGCCACAAGATACAGCTCAACAGTCACAGAAGACAAGCAGCCGTACAGACAAACAAGAACTCTCACCATTTGAAGAGGTAGAAGTCATACAGCTTTATCGGACACCTCAGGGGGTTCTCTGGATTCTCAGTCTGCTCTGCGTACATGTCATCTGTAACTACAAACCAGCCCCNCGCCAAGTCTGTCAGACACACTGTATAAGCACAGCAAACCCAGCAGTGCCAACAGCCTCACGCTCTGAAGCGGCACCCTGTCACCATGCAAAATCTCCAAGAGACACACGGCTGTTCCAGGGCACAGGCACCTGGTTATAAATGCTCAAAGCATTATGTGGAGAACTTGTTTTATCCTAAGGCGACTGAAGATCACAATCCACCTATACCATTCTTTCCATTTCTCCTCTACCTGTGCCCAAAATGAGGAAAAATAAAAATCTCACTACTGAGACTGCAAAAATTCCTCAGCTAAACCCCAACTCTGTGCTTTTTAAGATGACAGATTGTACTTACAAATGGGTTCTATGTGGATTCAAGTGAATCAAGATAAGAGAAGCCCTCCCAAAGATGTTTTCCCCTTTGTTCATAAGCACTTACACCCAACAGTCCTTTTGCCCATAAAAGCCAAGAGTAACAAAAAAAAGTTATCTTTAGCTCTCGATGGGTCCTATACGCCTCAGGTAAGGTGTGTCTCCAGGATTATCATCAGAAGGTGCTGTGCTCTCTCACACAGAGCACACACAAAAACCCCACTGCTAGGCTGAAGGTAACTGGGCACCTCAGGTTCTCGTGGCCCTACCTGCAGACATCTCCAGGTTCATCCATTTCCTTCAAGCCCAGTAAGTAAGTATTCCCAAAGAAAACTTCCAGACACTACCTTTCTGTCCTGTCTGGTGTATGCCAAGAGGCTTGAGATAGCGGATACTCGTGCTTTTATCCTTGGGATTAGAAGGGTTCTTCTTGGTCTGCCTCAACACCTTGGAGAAGGCCAGCTTCATGTGCTGGTCTACGGTTTTCAACTGGAAGTATCTGAGCAGCAAGAAGAGAACACAGGACAGTGAGGCAAGTAAAGGATACAGTCACAACAGCGAGGTAGTTATCTTTACTCGGCATGAGCCAGCTGAAGCTCAAACCAACACCGAGTTAAAGACTGTTGCAGCAGCAAAGCATGCAACAGCCACAAGCTCAGTTTCCCCTCTGCCAGCTCATTTCCTTGTCGTGCTGCATCTTCTTTGCCTGATGGGGATGCAAGAGGGCTCTGTCTGCAACCAAAATTCATGATTTCACCCCGATCCAGAGCAGCAGTTTTGTATCAACCCTCTCAAGGCATTTGAAGTTCTTTAACTCCCTGAGACCTAAGTACTTACTTTGTATTAAAAAACATCAGTGTAGTGAGCAAGGTAGAAGGGGAGTGAGCTCCTAGCTGTTTACACTCCCACAGCATCTCTTCTGTTACATGACTGGAGAGGACATAACCTGCAACAGTCAGAAGTCAGCATCATGTCAGGAGACAGTCACAGCAGGAACACAGACAACATTTTATAGTCTGAAAGTATCAGAGAACATAAAAATCTTAAGAGGAGGAGGAAGAGATCCTCACTGACGTCAAGTTTCAATACTGTGCAAGTAACTTTTTAAATACCAGGTACAGTTAGGAAATGCTTCTATACATACGTCAACAGCCTCTCATTGCGGAGAATGTGCTTCTGCAAGACGCCTATGCATCCCAGCCCAGAGAGAAATAAATATGCACTTAAACAGCTTTTTAGTTAATGGCTTGACTCCAATGCAGATGCTCCTAATCCAGTAATATGTGCGAGCAGGCAGGCCAGTGTAACAAATCAGCTCTTGGCCCTGTGCGCAGCTTTAGTCAGCACACAGTGCCAAGTGATGTATTTGGACACATGAGTAATCCTTTGATTCTCAGATTTTTTTTTTCCTTCCCTTTGTGTAGAAGAGAAATACTATACTCCAAATACACAGATAAACAGAAAAATAGACAGTGGTATGAACTCCAGGGCTCATGGAATGACAAAGCACAGATCAAACAGCCCGTTTGAGCCTGAGAGTGAAAACAAAAGGATTCCAAAACTCAGGGTGCTACTTAGCTATCCAGCCTGTAACACCAGCTACGTTTTTGAACACAAGCAATAGCTTCTTCACTGACATCTAGTCAGATCAAAGGGAATGGAGTAATGAGAAACCAGGTTTCTGTGCTCTGAAGATGCAATTCTTAATCTAGTTCTCATACGCAACTCTATCAAAACCCGTCCCTCTTGGAGCTGCTTCTCCCACCCTTGTTGCCATCATCTGCTAAACACAGGGCTGAGATGAGCTGCATTGGATGGCAGCATTTGAGGCTCTAATCAGGCATTGTGTCTGTCTTTGGCACCTAGTTGGTTCTGTGGACCACATTCATCAGGCTACTTGGCAACACAACAGCGTTGTATTATCTCCCAAATTAACAATACCTATCAGAGGCAAGGTGTATTAGTACTTCAGGTGAGGAAGCTCGATTCAGATCAAGGATCAGCTGCCTTGCAGGTGAGCCAATCTCGTGATACTACAAAGTCCCAACAATCTGCCTTGTGACGGGTGAAAGACTAATAACCCTCAATGACCATCTGGGCTAGACCCTGACACAACCAGTAACCCTGGCATTCACTGCAGATGCAAAATTCTTCTCCCTGACAAGAATGAGCTGTCCTAAGGACATTAAGTACTTCAGAAAAGCTTCAATTCAGACTATGCTCACACTGTTGTTCAGTTTAAATATCACAAACTCCAGAAAGTTTTAAAGTTCTTAAACCAAAAGTTCTTACCAAGAGGAGAAACGCGTGGCTGCACGTCCTTGAGAACTTCATGCAGCCATTCAGTGAACCGAATATAGTAGAGATCTGAGAAGATGTCATCTACTCGGCCATTTTCGAAGAGATACTGTAAGAGATGCACAACAGTCTAGTACAGCGGTAGTGAGTATATGCCTCAGATCAGACCTTATACTAAGAGCCCGTGTACCCGGTTAGTTAAGCATTTGAAAGCATTTTACAGCATAGCACTGAGAACCAATATGTTCTGCCTGGATGAGTGAGGACCCTTGCACCAAGGCCAGTACAGAGTATGTGACCTCAGTTACTATCATGGGAATTCTAAAATCACCTTAGAAAGGAAAGCTGGTTGGATTTCACCTTTTATTTCTGGTATGTTCACTGCAAGTTATTTCACGTGACTGTCCTTTGGACACTACTTTCTCAGGTTAAGGAAAGATGTTCAATTCTCCTATCAGAGTTTAGCTCTGTTCCTGCAGCTCTTCCAGAAAGCACGCTGGTATTACCAGCTCAGACTTCCCACACCACACAAAACTAAGTTCTTGCCTGCTAAAGCTTCAACCAGATCAAGTTTTGACAGTGACAACTTCCTCAAATATCATTAAAAGCTCTCCCCCTGCCCCTCCCCCCCAAAAAACACAAAGAATTTATTATTCTCACCATGATACTCAACTTAGTTGTTATCAATTATTTAGAGGCTTAACTCAGTAGGTGAAAGCATTGCTGCACACAAACTACATTTCATCCAATTTATTTTTTTTAAAGCAAAGAAACTTTTTGTCTTATGAACTTGTTGGGTAGCTTAATAGAAGAAGCCAAAGTCTTCGCATTTCATTTCTAACAGAGAAACCTCTCTCTATGTGCTGACAATATGCACAACTCTGCTGCACATATAGCTGTCCTCTCCTTACCTTCTGAATGCACAGGAAGATGTAGTAGAGCACATCTGGATCATAGGGTTCACCATCACCATTTCGAGCTTCTCGAGTCATTAGGCATAGTCCATAATTCAGCTCAGCCACAGCTGAAGAGATGAGATCTTCTTGGAACCTCAGCAGCTGACGCCCTGGAGAAACAAAACAAAGCCATATTCTTTAACTCATAAAGCCATATTATGTCCCAATCTTTCAATAATCATTTCCCACATCTCCAGCCTTGCTTTTCTATCTATCAGGCCCAGTACTACCTCATTCTCCCAGTATAATAAATAACAATGAAATAAATCAAGATCTTTGGCTGTAAGATCTACTAAAAGATAAACAGGCAAGAATCTGACAGGAAGACTCTGCCCTGCCAACTGCATGACTATTGCCTTCTTTTACCATGTCCACAATAAAAGGCTGCCCCGCAGCAATAAGAAAATATCAACTCCACGACTGCTTTACCAGCTTGGCTGGCACTCACAGCCATTTTGTCCATCCATGCACCACTGCCACACAGTGCCCTCTCCTACTGCCACCAGCCTTGGTGCTCAAGTTGGCTCAGCACAGAGCTAATACCTCTCTTGGAACACGTCCTGTGGCAGTGGGAGTATGCAACAATTAGTACTGCAGAGTACATCAAAATTGAAATTGAAAAATAATCATTGATTAAACAAAGGTGCTTTCCAGAGTGGTAAACAGCCAGCATTTTAGTCGCTCCTAATCCTACTTGAACAGAAAGAAAGGCCACGTTGTCATGACACATACTTCCAATAGGTGCTAGCCTATTTTGGGCTTCTTTTTCCAGCTCAGCATTCTTGGTCTGTGCCCAGCTTTTCCACACTTCAAGCCCTTCTTCTGGCTTCAGAGAATTTGGAAGTAGAAGTTCGGGTGAAGTCTGCGGCTGTGGCTGTGGTTCAACTTCAGCAACCTGAACAGTTTGAGCCTATGAAAGAAAACGTTCCAGTTTATATATACACTTTGATATGCAACAGTTCAACAGAAAACAAGCAGTGCCGCAATATGTCTAGCCCCAAGACATCTATCTGCCTTGTGCAACACTCCTCTCTAAGAAATTAATCCAAGGAACACAACTTCTGCTGTCTAACCTGAATTGCTGCTCACAGAAGAGTACTGGTCTCTCCAAGAACACTTGTAGTTTGAATGGACATATCAATAATCCCTTTAGCAAATTCACACAACTTGGAGTTTGATGCATTTGGAAGTCCTACAGAACACCACAGGAGACCTAACAGCCACAAGCCAGTCCTGTTGCAATACCATGAAGAAGCTAGTCAGTACGTTCAAAGGCAAGGATCTTCACAGGGCTAAGCTCCCCTCAAACGGATCACTATTGATTCTGAAGCCCTATTTGCTCCAATGCAATGCATTCTTGGCTTCAGATAACTCGTCACTCTGAAACACCACTCAAGTTCATGGTCCCACTAAAACAAGAGTGGCTCAAAGCCCCCTGCAGCCAGAGAGACCACCAGCACCTGGCAGGGAATAACAGCAACGTGCCATCAGCTTTCTTAACCACTGCTGCCCCAAACCTATACTGCCCAGAGCAGGGTTTTGCGTAGGATCACGTGTAGCACCCCTCCCACCCTTACCCATCAGGGCGGGCTCTCTTCATCATTCAGTACAAATCAGGCAGACTGAATGCTCTTATTGTCAACAACGGATGATTCATTTGCAAGAGGTATAATATTAAAGTATTAACAGACTAGACCACCACCATCAAAACATTAATTCAGTTGCAATGCAATGCTCTCAAACTACCAAATACTGCTAATGAAGACAAGCCACTATTCTGTTAAGAGCTACTGTATGACCACCCATAGAACCTAAAGGACCTCCAGACTCCCCTGGAAGTTGACTTTGCAGCAAGACCTTAAGTCACTAAGAATTAATACCTCAAACTGAAACATTTTACAGGCAACTTATGGCACCTAAACAGGAAGAGCAGTGAGCCCTCCAGCAGCACTCACCCTGCATTCTTCACTACAGCTTCTCAACTCCATGCCACAGAAAGCCTCATGGTTACCTCAATTAAAGAGATTAACTTGAAGCTTTACAGCTCAATCAAATTCTCACTGGCACTCTGAACGTTACAGAGATAGCAATTGTTGCATCTAAGCAGCTTCGCTTCCTCCTTCTCAAGAGCCAACCTAAAAAGCAAGGCTTTGTTGTAACAAAGTGACTTTTTCTTTGATGCTCTCAAGCATCAACCATCAGTGAAAGTTGCTCTGACATTACTATAGACCATAATAAAGATGATGAATACTTTAGTAATATCTGTACCTTACTTAGTGTAACAAAAAAAACCCTAACAGCTGAAGAGGCAAAGCCTGCAAAAGCCTCAGAGTGGACCTTTCTGACTGCCTCTGGTTGTTTTTACTTTTTTTTGCATCAGCTTTTAATAATCCTTTGTGCTTATCAGCCCCTGCATCACCAGCATCTTCCGCAGCTGCAGAGGGGGACTATGACTGAAAGGGCCCAGCTTTTATCAAGGTAGATAGCGACAAAGTTTAAGTTGTCAGGCAAGTCTCTGCCTTAAAGAGGACAGGAGTCCAAGGGTGAACTGACACCTTGTCTCTGTAAGAGCTGGGACTGAGACTACGCTCTCTTCCAGAACGCTCCCCTGTCACTCTCCAGAGAGCTTTCCAGAGCCAGCCACCTCCACCAGCCTAATCTAAAGGGCAATCTTCTGCCCTGATCTTGCAGATGCCCTGTCCAGCGTGAATGCGGGCACACAGGCTGGAGTTAATTCACTCAGCTGTCAGTTGCTTCCTAACTAACTTATATTTTTCACAAACAGCAAAATAGCTGCAACTCATCTGGATCCCACAGCAACGCAATGCCAGAAGACAGTGTGGGGTTAAACAGGCAAATTCCTTCTTCAGTCTCACAGCTTCAACAGGAACAACCCCCAAAGGTTTGATGTTCACCTCTAGTAGCTTTACTGCCCTCTTAGAGGAAGAATGCAGCCTGTCCTGGCTTGAGGCAAAACAGCCCCCTCCTGGACTTGCCTTTGTATTCAGGAGCTTAAGAAATGCCTACTACTCCAGGGAACGTGCATCAGAAAACTGTCTGATACCCAAGAATTGCAGACCACTGTGTGTTAGCAGCAGCTTTACAGCTAACCATTAAAGAAACTGCGGAGCTAATACCTTGGAAAGGATCCCAAGAATGCGGCTCATGCTCTTAAAAGACCCTAGAATAAATCTAAAAATCCTGTTTAACAGAAAGGCAAAAAGTTCTATCAACTTAGTTTGTTAAAGCAGCTCAAAGTGCTGTGATCTCTGAAATACAAATACAGGGCAAAGATGAGCTACAGAAATCACTTTGAACATTAAAAAAAAACAAAACCAAAACCACAACAAATCCACCCAATCAAACCAACCCCCATGCACTACAAGACCCATAAGCTGTAGCTTAAAGTACAGCTCCATAAAAGAAGGCATCCAGCACCTGCAAGTTCTCTATAGAGGTAGAAAGCCCTTTTCAGTGATGAGCTTGGTGGGCTATAGCCCACAATCAAACTCAGAAACAATCAGACATGACTACAAGAAAGTAATCCTCCTTGTCTCGGTGCTTACTGATGAAGTAGAGGGCACATATGCCTTTATAAAGCCACCAGTCTTATTTTTAAACTGGAAAGAATTTATACAAACATTTATGCCAGCAGACTTGCATATTTTTGCCCTCATTCCATTCAGCAAAAACAGGCTCTGACAGATCAATCAACTTTTCACTTTCTGGTAGTAAAAGGTAAATTACATCCATTTGCACATACAAGAGAGGCCATTAATAGCCTCAGTTACTTAAGCTTTAAAAAGCAATTCAAAACAGTCTATGGCTCGAAATTGACAAAAGCCCTTCATAAAAAACAAATTTGGCTGCCGTGTTTGCCAAGCACGATGAAGAGATGCTCACTTGCTGCTGCTCATTACCATGCTCTTGCACCAAGCATTTACCAGAAGCAGGACATGGCGTTGTAGACGGGCAACCTCAGCCATGAAGTTTGCTCCCAACTAGACAGATTTTGACACTTTCCCTGTGCTCCAGATGAGCTGAGGATTCCACACGCTGCATAACACAAAGTAACTAAAAACCAGGTGACTTATATATTTGTGTACCTTTGTTACAATCATCCCTGCCCATCCACTGCAACCCCTAGAGCAGCTCAGAAGACTGCAGACATTGGAACACCTGCTATGAAGAAGCTAGCAATGAGCATGTATATTAATTTACACTACAAGTAATTTATTCATTTATATTATAAAGATCAAGGCTGTAGTTTCTTTTGTGAAGCTTTGCATCTTGTAATTATGTACCAACATTAACAGACGGCCATCCTGCACCTATCAGGAGTCAAATGCCCCGTGTTTCACGCCCAGGCCAGTGGAACAGACATATCTCTGCTTCTAGATACCAACTATCAGCTGACATCTTCCTCTCCACAACACTCGCAAGCTGTTAATCGTTGACCGAGACTGAAAAGCAGTTTTAACTTACTGAGCAAGTGACTTGTAGCTGCTGCTGCTGCTGCCCCTGCTCCTGGGGTGTGGGCTGCTGCTGTTGCTGCTGCGGGTCCCATATGTGCACTGTCTGTGCCGTATTCTGGTATGTCCCCGCCACAGCCTGCACCGCCACTGGAATGTGGATGTTGCCATTCATAAACTGCGCTGGAAAGAGCGAATTAGCAAGAGTCTGCACCACTTCCTCGTGAGAGTTCTTCACTACTGAAGTACTTCCCACCATCTTGTCCTTGTCATCTTCCAGCTTCACTGTAGCCAGTGTTGTTGGTGAGCCACTGACGTGGACGGCGTTGTAGGCCTCCTGAGGGATGGCGATGTGAGTTATGTTTTGCTGCTGAAGGTCACCACGTGGCTGAGCAGAGTAAACAGGGATGGTCCAAGTCTCTCCAGTGGGGCTAGTAATGGTCCCAGTGGCACTGTACAGGTGGGCACTGTCCACCGTTAACAAGTCTGGCCTTAAAGAGACGTAACTTTGCTGCTGGCCCTGAGGAATGGCCAGCACTGTGGCAACCGGCTGCCCTGAAATAGCATACGATACAGTAATAGGCATATCCACTTTACGTTTCTTCACTGGCTGAAGGACACTAGCAGTGCTGATCCGCCGCTCTCCCTCTCGTGGAGAGCCTTGTTGAGAAGGTGGAGGCGACAGCGCCCCAACCGTTTGGATCTGTATCTGTTGGCCACCCGTAATGGCCTGTCCTGCCACAAGCTGGGCCTGGATCTGCTGGTGTTGTATGTGTTCCTCCTGTATCTCGGCAGCCTGGATCTGCTGGGCAGTCTGCACATGCTGCACTTGGATTTGAGCTGCCTGCAGCTGAGACGGGCTGGGGCTCTGAAGAGATTGACTCTGTATTGTCTGGGATGCCTGCTGCTGTGCCTGGCCTTGGATCTGCACTTGGACCTGTATTGGTTGCTCCAAAGCCTGATGGACAGTGAGCTGCGGAGAGAGCTGCTGGGCAGAGACCTGCTGTGGTGACTGCTGGACCTGGACCTGCAACGACACCAATTCAGTAGTTAGAGATCAGCAAGTGTCAGTGATTCAACAGGGGGGCCACCAACAGAGATGGTCCATCACCAGAGGTCTATGCTCCAGGTCTTTTATGCTTAGTTTTATGGTTTATGATATTAATTCATTAGTAAAGATCTCAGGAAAATGAAACCAAGTTACTCTAGAAGTGCGTGGTTGACAACAGCAATATGGTAGATGATGCATTTGCTCAGGGTTGCACATGACTACACTTCCCACCACAGACAGAACATCGTGTGAGCAGCATCTCCATTCTCAAAGCTCTGCGGGTTCAAGCCAACAGATTCCATCCTTGGAAGCTGAAAAGAGTCTTCAGAGCTATCCACATTGCTAAAATGCTATTTCAGCACAGGCCTTGCAATCGCAAGACTTTAAGGTCACACATGTTACAATTCTGGTATCATCCTGCTACAAAATGCAGGAGCTTCCCTCATTCCTTAACATGCTCTAAAGATTTTTTTACTGCATTCAACCCCAGTCACCCAAATGGCCACAGGATCACTTGCCAGTGACAGGCAGCAAGAAATATGAGTAAGATGAAACCTGCACTTGGCCCTTTCCACATAAAGAACAGAAATATTATTTTGAAACCAATCCCTAACAGTAACACTACACAAGCAGGTGCCCACACAGAAGGTTGCCAGTTCAACCTGAATCTTTGTCATGCACTAAGGGGCAAAACTGCAGCACCTGTTTTTAAACTTCAGAAGTACTTCTTTAGCAATGATAATTAAACCCAAATATTTTATTTTATTATTTTTGTATTCCATTTACTTTCCAAATTATTTGGTTGCATATTCTAGCTCATGCACTTACACAATGCTAAATAACATGGACACAGTTCCTTTTATTTTAGGGAAAAAAAAAATAAATCACACCCTTTCCCATCAAAGCTTGCCTGTCCAAGGTCTGTCACACTACCTAGCAGGAATCCAGAAGGAGATTTAAAGTTAGGAGTCAGAGACAGCCCCCAACACCAAGCTCAGGTCTCTGTAATTTCACATTCCACACCTCGAACCGAAACCCAGCTCGAATCTTCACCAAGTGAAGGTGAATCTTCACCAATCTTCACCCAGGGCACCAAGTGAAGTCTGCGCTCCTGCTCTCCACTGCTCTGTCTCCCACATTTACACAGCCACTTTGTTGCATTTCTTCTAGAAAGAAGAAACTTCTTGTCTTCTCCTAGAAGTGGTATCCCGGGTTCCCATGATCACCTGCTTCTCCAGGTTTCCTTAACACTGTATCTTAAGGGAGGGAATTAAATACCCAACTTTTCCTTTAAAATCCAATGGAGAGATGTCAAGCTTTGTTAGTGGCACCTACGAAGGCCATATAAAGTTTGGACCAACACAGATTTGTTCAACTGCAAAACCATGCCTTCCTACTCATTGTGTTCTCTCACCCTTTTTTTACCTCACTTGACTTCCCAGTCAAGCTAACATAGCATTTGCACAGAGACACCAAACTAGATAATAACAAAAAGAACTACCAGGCAGGTTCTGCACTGGGTGAATGCATGGAATCTCCCTTCCCAACATCACCTCTAAAAAGTCTTTAAGAACATTAAGGATTCCAGCCAGCTAAGAGTTGCTAAGTAAAAGAGTGGGGTAGCAAAATGCAGCACTTGCAGACCATTTTTATAAGCCACCTTCTGTTAAGAACTAACTCTATTTCTGGGAAAAACAGGGAATTTTACACGTTTCTGCTGGGAGCTATATGCACTATGCTGTAATCCAGATGATATGGACGTTCTACAATAACTTTCTGCAAGGTAACAAGAAACATATGGCCTTATGTCAGCATGACAGTTTAAAAAGCTGCATCAGTGAGTGATTTGATCAGGCAGTTAATTGAAAAAGATTAAGTCACCTATGGGACGCTTCTTCAGTTCTATTTGATAGTCTTATCATACTGCCCTACAGCACAAGCACAACCTTAGCCCAAGCACTGATCCCAGGCAAGAATTCAGTTTAAGAAAGCTTGTTTCAAATATACCTCTAATGCAAGTATCCTCCAAAATACCTTAAAAGCCACTAAAACAATCCCTTAGTATTAATTTAAGTCCTTGTTCATAACATTACCTGCATGACAAAGGTTCAAGACTGCACAAACTAAAATGCATTACTGCACTAATATATATTTTTCAGATTCACACGCAAAGCATTTGCTTATTCTGCTAGGACTCAAAATAACATCACAGAAAGAAGCAAACATGTCCTTTATCCTGTACTTCTGCAGTGTGTTTGCAGAATCCGCACAGGTTGAATGACAGCACCCTAAAAGTATTGCCACCTTCTTGCCATACAAATTCTTACATTACAGTTTATGTACTGTTGTAGCACACAAAGTAAAGACTGCTTTTCTTTGTTTGCTAGCAGTAAAAATTGAAAGTCTGCTCCTGTGCTGGAACAATTTTATCACATAAGTGCAATAAGAAAGGTAAAGGAGTAAGTTTAAGCAAGAGGCATCGTCAGAACAAGCCTGGAAAGGCAGCATTTTCTTACTCCTGATTTCAGAAAATGTTTCAGTTGAGGTGCCTGAACCACTAAGGGCTGACCATAAGATAAAACATGCTGTTAGGAGCATTCTCCACATGCTCCTTAAACACTGATAGGCTTGAGGTATTGACCACCTCTTTGGGTGTTTGACCACCTTCTTGGTAAGGAAACGCTTCCTAATGTCCAGTCTAAACCTCCCCAGTGAAGCTTTGAGCCATCAACCATTTTAGAGCACAAGCCTACTGTCTCTAGAAGTCACGGGCAACTTGCATCACTTTCAGCAGATGAAAACATCACGATCTGAGGCCCTACGATACTCCCCTAGGACTAAATCCTACCCCCTACAAAACTAGCATGTCTTGCTACTGCTTTAGAATCCACACACTGTTATTGTAAACACCCAAACAGTAAGTTCAGACCCAAATGAGATGAAGAAGTCAGACTCCAGAATCACTACAAGTTCTCCATGCTGCAAACAGAACTCCCCTGACTGGAGACTGCTCCTATTGAAAAGGATAGCGGAGCTCTACCTACCGCACATTATGCATCCCTTGTGAACTAAACATTCATTTTCAACAACCGTATTTTGCAGTAAATCCCTCCCTACTTTCAACTAGGTTGTACCCAAGAGAACTGCAGGCATTCATTTCACATTTACAGATTCCAACCCAGTCTGAGACCAAAGCTTCTTACATTGGCCTCATTGTCTAACTTACTATACGATGAAAAAAAGGACAAACAATGAAACATCATCAGTGGTTTTAATCATAATTTTTAAAAAGATTGCAGAAAGAGGAATGTTTTAAATTTACAGGCCAAGGCCAACAGGAAGGACTTTAAAGCTTCACCTTATGCTGAAGAGTGAAGTGAGAACACGTTACGCTGGGAACTCCTGGGTTCTACTGGTACAAGAAAGGAAAATGCCAAGTTACCAGTCCTGAGAAACTGCTTATTGCTGTAAGTTTGGGTCTGACAGCATGACAAGAATCACTTCCCAGCAGGACACCATCACACAAAGAAATGCCTTTTTACCATAAAACAGCTAGAAGTTGGACCAAGTACTAGCTGACTGGAGAAGCAAAAGCATTCTACGTCAGCCCATTTCCTAGAACCTAACGCAAATACCAACTCTTGCCTGCATGGATTTTCTGATACCTAGCATGCCCTGGAGCACCTGACAGGCTCTTAAATGCCTCTTCAGAAACACATTTTGGAAGCTGTTTAACAAGAGGTACGATACACCAAGAGCAGACCTTCAGAGCAGGACCAAGGACCTACTACCATGCCCACACCAAACATTCCAGAAGACTATTTCAAACTTAGGTCCAGTCTTGCCCACCAGTCGAGCTACATAAACACCTATACACAACAAGATTGCATCTTACAGCTTACTTTCATCTGAAGGGAATCCCAAGCGACAGGCTCCAAACCTATGGGAGGCAAGTGGGGGCAGGTGGCAAACCTGCTGCAAGAAATGTGCTCCAATCCCTCCCCTGAAGTAATGAAGGTGCACCTCAAACTTCCCCACCTGAGCAAGCCAACGGAAGTCAAGCACTTAGACAAAACGTGAGTGACAGCAGAAGAGCACTCAGAATGGTTTCTGGCCAAATTTAAGGAAAGAAAGCTTAAAATACACTTCTCTCAACAACTGTCCTAATCTAAAGAGACTCCAGCATTAAAAAGCTAACACTGTAATAAAGAGTTCCTTCTAGTGTGACAGCAGAAAACACACACACAAGTACAAAACAGACCTGAAGTACACAGAGTAGGTGAAAAGACTGATCGCTGAAGTAGCAGGAAATGTTGGAACCTGTTATTCAACTACTTTACAGGAAGTCCTTTGCTATCTATCTAAGTAAACAAGGTCTACGGGGAGTGTACAAGTCAGCTTTTCAGAGCAACTGCCAGACAGATTCTCACTGCAGGTTTTTCCTCTACTTATTTATCAACATCAGAGAGAGAATACCATGGTCCAAATTAGGCCCTGTGTGTGTTTGCACAGTTACAATATCAAGATTATGTTGTCAAGCTGTACTCTGGGGCAGGATTTAGTCCTAAAACAGTTAAAACATGGGAACCAGGGAAAAGACAGCAGCTTACAAAGGATAACAAAGAGAAACCTGCTTCCGTATACAAGAAGCAGTTACCTTGAAAACACCCCTCTTGACTATAACCATTCTTTGAAGTGGCACACTCAACCCTAGCAAATAATAACACTACCTGCTACATTAATATCTTATTTGGATGCTTTTCAAAGGTAAGCTCTACCTTCAGAACAGACTGAGGCAGGGGTAAGCTGCATCCATCAGAAAGGAAGGAAAGACATATTCCATGCAGAGCCAGAAATAAAATTTTTTTCTGGGCTACTTAAGGGCATCTTTCCCCGCCTCCTGTCATTACTAATGCCCTGCTTCCTGTAACAGTCTGAAGTCACAGAATAGACAGAGAAGACTGAAAAAGTTGAAAAGTAAACACGTATGGAACTCTGGAATTAGAAAGACACTAGCCTTAAACTGAGCCTTAAACTGAAAGACATTTTATGCAGGCAGATAACCATTTCCTAAAGAACTCTAGGACTTGCTCACCTGTAGCATCCGCCCCTCAAGTCCTGTCCAAGAATCTCTTGCTACCTAGTCACCAGACTCTGGCTTAATGGTAAATTGAAACCAAGGATCTTCCCCACGCACACCGTATGTATCCTAAGCAAAGACGCTTTCTGTCCTCTGATATTCTTTCAGTTAAATCATCTTGCAGAAGAGGAAAAGGCACAAGAGGTTCATTGACCTCTACAGAAATAGCAGATTCAGTAAGCAAGTCGGTGCTAACACCTCTTCTCACTGGCATCAACTTGAGGGCCTCAACCCACATGACCAACTAGCAACAATCTCACCAAAGGCAGAGCTGATAAAACTAACTAGACTTTAGAAAACATGGACAGACACCATGTTTTCTCAGACACCCCCTGAAGCAGCACAGGGTATGACAACTTGACATACTAAACTCTCTCTTAAATTAAGATCACTAATGGCACCGCTGCGATACTGGCCATGGGAGGAGTCCCATGACGCTTGTACTGTAGCACTGGCTAGTACATAACCCAACAGTGGCATCCACTCAGCCCTTAAAAATAAGCGTTTGGCANCTGTTATTCAACTACTTTACAGGAAGTCCTTTACTTACTTATTCATAGCAAAGAAGGCATTTGGCAACAGTTTGTTGAAACCTTTAGGCAAGAAAACGCTAGGGTGGCAACTGCTTCAAACAGGAAATTTATTTTGCTAGGATAAATAAGAGCAGCAAGCAGCCACACGCTGTCTTTGGTTGTTCACAGCAAGTAAAATCTAGGGTGAAACCTGAGCACCATCTGCCTATCTTTATGATGGCAAGGGTGTCAACAGCACTTGCAACCCTGAGGTCATCTGACTGGTCATATTTTTAGTCACCTTCAGCACCACTGTCACGCTGCCAGACGTAAGCGTAGCCATTCAAAGGGTCTTCCACCGATTTGCAATTGGATTAGCGAGAACGAAACAGATTATCAGGTCAAGTACTGGGATGACATCAGTTTGATCAAAAGTTAAGAGGCTTCAGTGGCTGACCAAAACTTCTCACAAATACGTACACATAAAAGCAGTATTTGAGCAATCAGGCGCACTGCTCTAGCGGGATGCGGCACCCCCAGAGCCACAACAAAACAGCTTGGCTCAGACACCCTGCTCTGCTATGGCTGCCACAGTCTTCAGACAGGTGAACACTAACGCATGGGTTTCACGTAAACCACACCTTGAAAGACAGAAAAACACTCTTGCAAAGGGGTTAAGGCATTCCTCTCCACTCCATCCTTCCCAAAAAAGCCCAGGAGATAATCCTGAGCTAGCTCCTCAAATACACGCAAATCCAGCTGCACCGCTGATGCACAAAAGCTACAGCCGTACCTACAACCAGATGCGCCTCCTACTTGTTCTGGGGGTTTGCAACATCCTAAAGTCAGCAGCAGGACAGACGACACAAACGCTAATTATGATCTGTACCAACAAACGTCAAACCAGACACTTTAAAGTAGAACCACATCAAAATCAAGGGGGAAATCAGCAGACAACGCTCTTCAGGAAAGATGCTGAAATCTGGACTTTCATCGGGTCATTTCCACATTCAGGGCGCAGACCATTCAGTTTAAAGAACAGGAACCAGTCTCTGGCAGCCACTCTATGCTTATTTTCAAGAAGGTCAGGAGATTATTTTTCTCTGGACCATATGATATACGACCTCCCTCCCTCCTTATCTCTGTTACTAGAAGACTTGCAAGGGTCAAGCCTGAACTTTGAGTCGTTCTAAAAGGAGAGAGCAGCAGTGGGGGGGGGAAACAAACCAAAAAGAGAAAAAAGAAAAGAAAAAGGAGATTCCTTCTGTCTTTTACAATTGGTTTGGGGGCCTTCCACATCTTCAAGGCTGAGGCACCCAAAAAGCTGACCCTCCTAGTTCTCCTCAAAAATGAAACGTCCCAAAAAAAACGTGCTAGCTAGCAGAACCAAAAGCACCCTTAACAGTTTTAATAGACTCACCACGCAGAGATCCAAGCCATGTCTCTGAGACTAGAAGCTTTTGTTCTTCAAAAGCCTTTCTACAAGTTACTGTAGGGCAACAGGTTACAGAAGGCCCAGTTAAGCATTCTTTTACTCAATAGAGAGAGTAACTGGAGACGAGTTACCCAGAGAAAGAGACAAGTTTGTCTTTGCTGTAGGATAAAAGCATGCGGGTGAGCTGTTAGCACAAGTCTACTGCACTGCAGCAAGTTCACACTACCTTATCTCCCGTCATTTGTGTCTCCATACCCTCATTTGTTGTAAAGGAAGAGAGCTCATTCATGCTACACAAGATTCATGTTTGAAGTGTAACAGAACTACAGCTGTAGATAGAATTCAGCTGGTTGGAGAAGTACCATAAGACAAACTTAGTAAA